>JANAVB010022000.1:5711234-6068734 GCA_029216955.1 Iris pallida
AGTATGTACCCCGCCGCATGAGCCCCTGTCGCATAAGCCCGTCACCCTTAGCCGCATGCACCCTTTTCTCCTGGCCGCATGAGCCCTTAACCCCTGGCCCCTTTTATGTGCCTCTTCCCTGGCTGCATGAGCCTGCTCCCCCTCCCGAGCCGCATGAGCCCGTCCCTTTAGCCGCATGGCTCTTTCCATAGCTGTGCACTCCTATTATCATGTTGAGTTGATACATTTATGCTTTTGTCTCACGACCCTCTGTGTAACTTGGGTCCCTTGATAGAATGCTTGTACCAGGTAAATTTTGCATATGTTCCATGGACACGATAGTGATTCGTAGTGGTGCACTCTTGACAAGTAACATGACATGATAGTGGCCCGTCGTGGCGTACTCTTGATAAGTAAACCTGACATGACATATCTCGATATGCTGTTGTGACGGCTAACATAACATGACCAGAATGAATGGCCTGGACACCGTGGACGATTGTGTTTGTACAAATGAACCAGTGTCATTTTGCATCATGTTTAGGACAGGGACCCCTGAGTACCACGGTCAGGGGTTCCTACTGAAATTGACTAAGGCTAATAACTAGAGTAATCCAGTAGTCATGAAGAGATTTTCCAGCTACAGGCAATCCCGTTATCTGGGCGCACAAGTGGACTTGTAGCCTGCCGACAAGTAGGGTACATTTTTAGTGCACTGTCATGTGTTGCACCCTTCATGAACAGATATTCGACCTGGATAAACTTGATGGTCTGTAGGGCTTGTGGCTGTTGGAATAATCTCATTGCATCTTGCTAGTAACTAGGCCTGTGATAACCCTAGTTAGTTAAAGTATCAAGCCGCATTTATTGCTTGGTCGTGAATGTTGGATGGAGTCTAATCAGTCTAGTCTTGTCCTGATCCTGCACAAGATTGTTACATGACCGGATTGCTTGTGTTTACCCTATCAGTAAATGGTAGAAAACCAACTTTCGTTCAGATGACGGGTTACAACCCCGGTCCTTGTTTGGTTTACGGGTTGTAACCTGGTTATCTAAATAGTCCCATGGTTATCTCATCGTTTATCGTCATGATTTTCCATATTTCCAGTTCTTATTATTTATATTTATTCTTGTGCTAATTGCTGGTTTTAGTTCTTAAGTGAAGCCTCCTTTGTGGCACTTGCTCTATCTGGGATCTGATCTAGCTGGTTTTGTATGGCCAGATATCGGAGCAGCTTAGAGGATCTACCGACCTTCCAGCCCGATGGTGACCACCAGACGTAATTCGGGCAACGAGTGGGTTTATCTTGTTCTTCCGCTCTATTGTAAAAATATTCTTTTGAGGCGTTTAGCCGACGAGCACGTGTTAGCTCGATTTCTACTTTACTTACTGTCTACCTACGGCCTGTAACATGATTAACAAATCCTAGGGTTGATCATGTATGACTGAAACTTTTGCTAGTCTTCACATTTTGTAATGACTAGCTTCATGATCATCTAAATATGTAATGTATGAGACGCCTTACTATTGTATATTTGGTGCTCTGATATCTTATAACTGCTATTACTTGCTTGAGATTGAGACAATATGCTTGTTCATGACCCTAAGAGACTGATGGCTTGTAGTTAAACCCTCACATATCTAGACAGCCGTGACCGTATATCGAGGTGTGTTGTACTTCAATATACGTAGCTGGCTATGTTCGTCCCCGCTCTCCAGTATTCTTGTTCTGGGGCGTTACATGGTTTTAGTGGTGGCCCATGTAGGTCTTGTAAATCAAGATATGTGAGAGTTTACCGAATAGATGTCTCAATCAGCTCTCGCCATTGATCTCTGCTCGTACCCTCTAAATCCCTAAAATCTTGACCTGATCACATCCTTGTATCTTTGATATGTCCTGGACCTTCCTTATTGTTCCCTATGTCGTCTTCTTCAGTAGCATTATCCCTAGTCCTACCGATTGACAAGGTGGAGCACCTCCCGTGGACCAGCAGCAACCTGGAGATCAAGCCCATCATTCAGGAGTAGCCTCCAGAGTCATGCCTATTGGGGGTCAAGAGCCACCAGTCCAGCCAGTCCAGCCTGCAGAGCCTGATGATGGCACCTTGGTGGATCTCATCAGGATATTGCTAGCATCTCAAGGTTGTCGGGGCAACGCCCTGCACCAGGCAGTACAAGATGCTCTGAGCAGAGGTGGTTATCAAGATAACAGTACGGCCAACAGCTTCAAGCGCTTGAACCCTCCCTTCTTCGATGGTAGCGAAGATGCTATTGCTGCTGATGCATGGCTTCAGGACACCGAGGTTATTCTATAAGTAGCCAGGACCCCAGAAGACGAGAAGGTGGTCGTGGTGCGCCTGCAGTTATTGGATCTTGCTCGCAGCTGGTGGACGGCACAGGCTGTTGGATTAGTGGCACCTATTGTCTGGGCAGTGTTCCGTGAGAGATTCCAGACCAAGTATTTTGATGTTGTAGCTCGGTACGATCTACAAATGGGGTTCACCAATCTGAAGCAGATGGGCAGGACGGTCGACGGATATGCGACCGAGTTTTCCAGGCTTAGTCGGTTTGCTCCCACCTTGGTGTCACGCCCCGCTCCCATAGGAGCGATCTTCCTCGCTAATGCGTGATGCCGCACGAGCCTAGATTGCGCTCGTACAATGCAGTTCCATAACAGCCGATTACATCGACGACGACGGGGTCGTCGCACAAAAGTTCCAAGCAGATACATTGAATACGCAGCAAAAATTAGAACAAGCACACATGAACACAAGTCATTCAACAAAAAAAGCTCTTTATTGATATTGAATACAAGATTACATTTGTGGGCGCAAGGCCAAATTATAAGTCTTTCAGGCTCACTTTTCTCTCATTTTACAAGTCACTCTGCTCTCTCTTCTCTCGATAAAATGCTTGAGCCGGCGGAAGCTTCGGAAGGCGATGTCCATACATTATGTCCCGTACAAGTCTTTGACTCCACGCGGTCGCACGCTTCGAATCGCCAAGGAACTCCGTACCTCGACGCACCCAAGCGAGCTCCGCGCCACGAGAGCTTCTACCTGTGCCTGCACATGAAATACTGTGTGGGTGTTAGTACTCAACTGTACTGGTGGAGTGAGCTCCTCGTCCACCCATACAAAACCGAAACGTTTATTTACTTTGTGCAGCTTACATGTCCCTTTACGATTGTCTTTCTAGTCTTGCCTTAGGATCAGTTTTAAGACTTGACGTCTAACCAACTCGTTAAGCGACGACATAGTCGTACTATAATGTTAACGTATATTTCGATCGAGGTAGTGCCTTATCGCTTATGCACTTGTCCGAACTACAACTCGGAACGGCAGGGTCGTGCTATACTCCGTTCGTAACTTAAACATATTCGAGACGGTACTTGGCCAAGAAGTAACTTATGCGAACTCGGCCATGCCAAGACCTTTACTCAAACCCAAGTGCCTTTCTAACCGTCATCAAGCCGTCATCAAGCACGAAAGAAGGATAAGAATTCACGGTAGAGGGAATCAAGCAAGATGTAAATCGAAGAGTCAAGCGAGAAGGCAGTCAAGTGTGTGGATGAGAACCTAGACTCTAATCCTATATCCATGCTTGCTTGGTACGGTAAACTAACCAAACAATTTATCTTGACCTGCATGGGCCACCACAAAAACATGTAACGTCCCAGTCCTAAAATACGTTGGACTAAGTACGTAGACATGCCAGCTGTATTCATACGAAATACGTAGGCCTCGTATGAATACATAAGCTGTAAAATGCAGTAATCCAAGTCAACTAATCTCATCCACAAGGAAAGGAATAATAATATAAAAATCAACTCGAATATTTATGATACAATCGTTGGATGGAGACAAAGTCCACTACCAACTATCTCAATGAAAGAAATGTACAAGAAATCGAGCGATAAAAATGACAAGACGAACCAAGCGCAATTGTCTTCGAAGGAATGGAGAAGACCACGGTCTTGGCTAGAACACCTGCAGTAATTCATAAAAATACACACCTGGGGAAAAACCAGGTCCTCAGAGGGACGTAACAAGATACATAAAAACAATACCATGATGAACTGTAAATGATACATGATAAAGAAAAGACCACCTGCTCTAACACAATGGAACCTAACCATCTAGGTGTAATGCAAGTCGAAAACTATACTGGAACGTATAAGTGGGTAGGAATAAAGCATAACATCCACTAGAGGCTTTCGCATGAACTAGTATACGTCTCTGACCGTATCTGACGACGAGGTCAGGGCCGTGCAATGGATATATCCCCTAGTTCATACTTTGCATCGCTAGCATACCTCCTGACTTATCTGACGTCGAGGTCAAGGCCGTGCAATGGATATATCCTCTAGCGACACACCCATAACAGGAAAACCGTGAACCCATAACCGGGCAATCTAGAAGGCTGTGGGATAGCTCATACGTCCCAGTAGTTTTCCCCGCCCATGTATCACACAAGTCATATCCATGTCTTGGCGATCAATATCTCTATGCAAGTCGCTATCTAGACTCCGGTAATCCATAAATGAACCGACACACGAACCGCCCGTATCGGTAGCAAGTCGAATACGTAGATTCGTGCCGACTCTATGATCCTCACTCCTGTGTCGTGTATGAGACGTGTCAACAAGTCAACGAAGTTATGAAGCATAACTTCAACACACCGGGAAAGTCTGCTACCACATATGGTCCATACACACACGCACACACGCAAACATCGATATACATATCGATGGCACCCAAGTCATACTTGGACATACTCTTACTAATGTAAAAAAACACTAGCAACATATAAAATATCATGAATCAAATATAAGTACAAGATGGTAAGGTATCTTGCCTGGTGGGTCGCCTGATGTGTTGCGATGATCAAGGTAGCATGAACTGCGACTTCGGTGCAACAACTATACAAGGTGATCTCGGATGGTGGCACGGGCAGTTCCACCGGATCTAGGACGGTCAAATTAGTTAAGGTCGACATAGGGTAGTCTAGAATTGGGGAGGAAACATGAATAATGGGATTGGCTATGGGCAGGAGGAGATTCAAGAGAAAATAATAATAAGATATAGACAACTATTTATAATATTTGAAAACGATATATTATTAGCTAATATTTGTTAAAAATATGTTTGAAAATCTAAGTAACTTACTTAAGGCAAATCCTTAATTTATCAAAAATACCTTTGGTTAGCAAAACTAGATGTAAACATATCCCAAAATATTTTTTTTATATAAAAATCGTTTCTAAGCATGACCTCGAAGTTTATCAAGATATAATTTTTGATAAGAAATATTTTATTAGTAAAAAATATTTAGAATATTACTAGAGATTTCAAAAGAATTATTACGGAACTTCTAGACCATAATAAACATATGAAACCAAATATTTATAAACCTATAACATTTAAAATTATTTATCCTATACATTTTGTTTGGTAATAATAATAATTAAATAATACAATTGTTGAATATACACACCCTTAAAACAACAATCATAAAATGTAAAAAAAAAATAACAAGATAATAATAATAATGATAATAATGAAAATAATAATAATAATAAGATGATAATAATAATAATAATAATAATAATAATAATAATAATAATAATAATAATAATAATAATAATAATAATAATAATAATAATAATAATAATAATACTCAGTTTATAATAATAATAATAATAATAATAATAATAATAATAATAATACTCAGTTTATAATAATAATAATAATAATAATAATAATAATAATAATAATAATAATAATAATAATACTGTTCTTCGAAAAGAACAAAAGCTTTAATCAATCAAAAACCAAAAAAAAAAAACCCACCAGAAGAGTTCGGGGGAGAGAGAAAGAAGAGGAGTGAGGTGGGAAATCAAGCGGCGATCGGAGCGGCGACGGCTCCGGCGTGCGGCGGAGGAAGGGGATCGGCGCTGGTCCATCGTTGGTGCCGGCGCGGAGGGAGAGGAGAGGAAGAAGACGGAGGGAGAGAGAGGTCGGCGGAGTGTCGGTCCGACGGAGGCTGAAGTCGAGGGCGGAGGAACGGGGAGGTGGTACAGTACGATCTCGGCGGAGAGAAGGGTGGAGCGGACTCGCGTCGGCGGTTCCAGGCGGTGCGGTGGGCGATGTGCGATCGTCGGCGGGAGAGACCCACGCGCGGCGAGGAGAACGGGGTTCGGGGTTTCCGGCGGCTACAGGCGAAGGAAGGTCGGGGGCACGGCGGTTGGTCGGAGCGGAGTAGAAGAGGCGGAGGGAAGCGACGGATCCGGCTAGGGCTGCGCGCGGAGGGTCGGGACAGCGATCAGTTTGGGGGAAGTCGGCGTCGGTGCACGCCGACGGAGAAGGGAGAGAGTGAGCAGAGAGATCGGGCGACGCGGAGACCAGGACCTGGTGGCGGGGAGGCGAGCATGAGGAGGATGGAGGCCGGCGGCGAACGTAGCAGGAAGCGCTCGACGAGGTGAGGGTTTCCTCTTCCCTTTATTACTGTGGTTTTGGGTTTTGGGAAAAATGGCGATGACGACGACGGTGGTGAGTTCCCTGTGCGGGGGAATTGTCGGAAAGAGCGGGGATGATCTTGGTGGTGGTAAACCGTAGGGGTGGTGACGATGATGAAGGCAATGGTGGTGTTTGCGATGTTGGTGACGATGATGGGGCTGTGGAGAAGGCTGGGGCTGTGATGGTGATGACCATGGAATGGGTCGGGGACGTCGTCGTGTCGGGGCTGTCCTGTGTCACGCCCCGCTCCCGTAGGAGCGATCGTCCTCGCTAAGGCGTGATGCCGCACGAGCCTAGATTGCGCTCGTGCAAGGCGGGTTCCATAACGGCCGATTTCAGCGGCTGCGACGGGGTCGTCGCACAGAAGTCCCGAGCAGAGACATTGAACACGCAGCGGAAATTTAGAACAAACACAAGTTATTCAAAGAAGCTCTTTTATTGATATTGAAACAACGGTTACATTGGGGGCACAAGGCCGAGATTACAATCACTCAATACACTCGCCTCACATTACAAATCACTCTGCTCTCTCTCATCTCTCGATATAATACTTGAATCCAGCGGAAGCTTCGGAAGGCGATGTCCATACATTATGTCCCGTATAAGTCTTCGAATCCATGCGACCGCACGCTTCGAATCGCCAAGGAACTCCGTGCCTCGACGCATCCAAGCGAGCTCCGCGCCACGAGCTTCTACCTGTGCCTGCACATGAAACACTGTGTGGGTGTCAGTACCACTGTACTGGTGGAGTGAGCTCCTCGCCCACCCATACAAAACCGACACGTTTTATTTACTTTGTGCAACATAAACCCCCCTTTACGATTGTCTTTCTAATCTTGCCTTAGGATCGATTTTAGGACCGACGCTCGGCCTATTTAGTGTCTTTTTCCATCTTCGTGCCTTGCACTAATAACGTACCCATACCTTGCCTCGTGCTTGCATTGTCAACGTACCGACTCATACTTGTCTTTCGTACCATACTCTTGGACGTAACGACTAGGTCGTGTCAAATACTTGCCCTACGGCCCTTCTCGACTTAACTCGAAACGTATAACCCAACTTGTGGAACCGATGTTAAGAACTCAAGTATGATAACGTATCTCGTGCCGAAGCACGTGTCTTTACGTATAACCGAATCGTAGACTTTATAAAACTTTGGGTGCAACCGAGCACACATTTCAACTATTCAACGCATACCGTGCTTACACTTCCTTTGTTAGGACCGATACCGTGCATGCGGATTCGCCGCTTAGCACGCCATTTATCTATATGAAAGGCCACTGGCATGACAAGCCATCGCGGACATAGCTCGGGTAGGCGGCGGGTCCTTCGATGCAAGGTAGCTAGCCCCATGGAAAGCCCCCGACTACCCACGCAATAAAAGCATGCGCGCTATAACGTCTACCCCCTAGGATGACTGGGCCCGGTGCCCCGGCGTATAACCAGTCTAGGCAGAAATCCTTGTCGACAAGGTGTCCAATGACCACGCACCTACGGAACATCTAGACTCACGTAAATGCATGGCCTACTTGTTGGTACGACCGGAACTATACTTAGCAACTCGTGCTCCGAATCACACTTGGCATAACGTGCCTCGGGACCGCGAGACTCCCAACCGAGGGATCGCCTCGAACTTCTTAACGTGGATAGGAACGCGAGACTCCCAACCGAGGGACCGCCTCGAAACTCAACGTGGATAGGAACGCGAGACTCCCAACCGAGGGACCGCCTCGAATACTTAACGTGGATAGGAACGCGAGACTCCCAACCGAGGGACCGCCTCGAATACTTAACGTGGATAGGAACGCGAGACTCCCAACCGAGGGACCGCCTCGAAACTCAACGTGGATAGGAACGCGAGACTCCCAACCGAGGGACCGCCTCGAAACTCAACGTGGATAGGAACGCGAGACTCCCAACCGAGGGACCGCCTCGAAACTCAACGTGGATAGGAACGCGAGACTCCCAACCGAGGGACCGCCTCGAACTACATTGAACTCGAGGGAACGACTACTTTGTAGCCTTCCAACTTAACTTGAACAAACGTGTTCCTTAAGTGCCATGGACCGTGGCTAACTTTACATCGTGCCAACCGTAGCTCGTGCCTGTAACTGACTTCCGTCTTACGTGACGCTATCACCCAAGTCATACGTTATATGACGACCCGTGAGATCGTGGGACTATTTGACTTGACAACCGCAGAACGAGCAGGACGGCACTTAGAATGACTTAGGTCGATCGGCATAATTTTGCCTAACTTACTCAAGCCTACAACTTAACCCGAGGGACGAACCAAGGCTATGCCAAGCCTTGCGCAGTGGAAACGGACATGCTTTATCGAGCATTTAAGCGGGCGACGCCTATGACTTAGGCTAACTCATCGTTTGTGTCGAATACCAACTTTTCCTTCTCCCAAGCCGCGGGACGAAGGATCGAGTGTCATTTTCAAAGCACGCTGAGCCGACTTCTATTGAGACCGTGGGACCATTTTTTCATGTTCTAAGACATTCCGACGGGTCGGGATTACTCCCTTAGCTATGTGCGTTCGTAGCTTTTATATTAGCCTACTTGTGCAGTTGAAAACACGAATTATTAAGTGAAGGCAAAGATGAGGCAAGTTCACCGAAACTCCCCCACCTGAGCGATGTCTTCGAGTCGCCGTTGTAAGGCCAAGTCCGAACGCCGTCGGCGTTTCGATTCCTCCGATTGACTTTGCGGGACGGGGCACTACAACATACACCACTCAGAACAAGTCTCGTCCTCGAGACTTTCCTGAAGGCAAACCATCCTACCGTTTCTATGGCCAAGACTTAATCGTACATATTCCGCCTATGCGTTTCTTCGATTTCGAGCCACGCTCGTGCTTATCGCTAACTTAGTCGTAAGGCACACCAACCGTTCAATTAACATTCGAACTTATCTCAATTCAATGATCGTGTTACCGTCAACATTTCTTCAAAACTTACGATTTCAAAATCCTCGGCACTTTCCGGTTTCTCAAGTCTCACTTGATTCAACGTATCACTTAGTTGGATCGTGCACATATTCCAGGCGTCCCCAAAATACATGCATGTCAGCCAAGCCTCGTGATAGAGAATCCGCCATCACCACTCGAGTCGGATCGTGCACATATTCGGACGTCTCTGATATACGTACATGTCAGCCGAGACTCGCGAGTGGTGCCTCCATAAATCCTATCGCTTCGTGCTCGAACGCCTGCCTAACCGCTAGGCTTTGTCTTTTCGTCAGTACTGGAATCATAGTTCCCAAACAACGATATCAACACTGACCCCATCCTAAGGTCAAACCAAATCGATGGTACGGGGTTTTCTACCCAAGCTTGCATCACTCTGATTTCTAAACTTCGAGCATCGATTTCCTACGCACATCCCCATATTCGTCGCACGGGGTACGAGTCGTATCGGTAAAGCCATCATACGATAATTCACGTTTCAACCAATCCTCGATAAGAACATATCGCTCGTTCATCAAGCCATTTCGCATCGTCTATCTCTTCGAACACGTTCAACGTAATCTGCCTATCAATCTTTCCAAGTCAAGCACGCTACAACACGATTCATCGCAAAACCATAATTCACATTTCATACTTCCAAAATCATCTATTCCAATTCACGTAATCGATCACAAGGTCGTCTGACTTAACAATATGCCACGCTCCGATCTCACGCGAGTCCGATCATCCACGGTGGTTCATGAATCACCATGCAACGCTCCCGCAGAATAATCATTCTCATCGGGGCGTAACTCTTGTTTCGTGTCTAGACTCGTTCATTCTCGATGCGCGGATTGGACCTACTCAATCCTCAAGTTTTAATCAACCGTCAATCACAAGTCCTAACATTCTCGAGTTCTCCTTCGCATCAAACCAACAAGTCGGGACAATCGAAGTTGTCGCGTCCAAATTTTCTGAGTTCGATTATTCCCGCGACATGAATCACCATGTCAGCGCTCACGCGGAACGATCGCCCCAAATCCGACGCAACGCATGTGCGAGGCAAGAGTTGCGCTCGCACAAGACAAGACCGTCGACGTTGTGGTTATCAACGCAACCATCAAAACACGATCACTTTTATCCAACATTCATCTCAATCAAATCCTAATTATTGTATCCAACCGAATAATAGCACTTGCACGATCGTCATTCACCGAGTCCGAGTACCTCCGAGTTATTGCATATCATCTTTGATACGCCTCAATACCATCGACGATATACGTAACCTGACGATCTTCGTTTGCAACGAATTCTGAGTCGTGCGAATGATGCTATCGTCCGACTGGATTATCTCCTCGAATCGTTTACATCATCAATTTCTTCAACCCAAATTCACGTATCGTTTATCCGTCGATCTTAAGTCATCGACTACATATTTCTTCAATCAAGTCATCCATTTATTCTATCGTTTAGAAATTTCTATTCAACCATTTCGTAATTCGCACTATCGTTTACAAATCGTTCGAACGGTATCACGTTTTCGACTCTCGAATCATGACCATCTAAGCGCTACTCGTTCTAAGGCTTTGCGATATCATCGCTTGTCGACATACTCGTACTATCCGTAACTCCTCTGGTTCCGCTCGAACAATTTCTATAACGTCCATACACCACTCGGGTTCGAGCCATCCGATTTAGTCCTCAATCACGTTCGTATCGACGCACTAAGTCGTTCGCACAATCCTCAAAATCCTAATCAATCCTTCGTGTACGCCTAAGCGTTAGTCTGATAACGTTCCTATCGATATACACTCTAAGTGTATCTTCTTTCCCGACCAAGCGATACTTGATATCGCTCGCGACTCATTTGCACCAAGGGTCAAGGTGCGCGACGCAAAACACAACTTAGCCAAAAAGGCCGTGTGCATAGCCATCCCGTATGGACTATACTCCGACTTTGCGTGCTCATTTTATAATGTTGACATAGGACTCGTTAGGCACGCACATGACTTGCTAACTTTAGTACGCATTTTCTATCAACTCAAGGTCGGCACCGTTCGGCCCAAAGGCCACCACCTATCGATTAGTTTGATTGAACGCTTGTACGAGCTTTCGAAAATATTAGACTTATTGTATGGACATGCCGAGGGACGTTTGAGAGAGAGAGCACCAACGAATTCAGAGTTCTCGGAAACAACAAAGTTAAAGAATTCAATCGGTAGTCCAAGGACGTAAAGCCGTGCTCTGATACCATTATGTCACGCCCCGCTCCCGTAGGAGCGATCGTCCTCGCTAAGGCGTGATGCCGCACGAGCCTAGATTGCGCTCGTGCAAGGCGGGTTCCATAACGGCCGATTTCAGCGGCTGCGACGGGGTCGTCGCACAGAAGTCCCGAGCAGAGACATTGAACACGCAGCGGAAATTTAGAACAAACACAAGTTATTCAAAGAAGCTCTTTTATTGATATTGAAACAACGGTTACATTGGGGGCACAAGGCCGAGATTACAATCACTCAATACACTCGCCTCACATTACAAATCACTCTGCTCTCTCTCATCTCTCGATATAATACTTGAATCCAGCGGAAGCTTCGGAAGGCGATGTCCATACATTATGTCCCGTATAAGTCTTCGAATCCATGCGACCGCACGCTTCGAATCGCCAAGGAACTCCGTGCCTCGACGCATCCAAGCGAGCTCCGCGCCACGAGCTTCTACCTGTGCCTGCACATGAAACACTGTGTGGGTGTCAGTACCACTGTACTGGTGGAGTGAGCTCCTCGCCCACCCATACAAAACCGACACGTTTTATTTACTTTGTGCAACATAAACCCCCCTTTACGATTGTCTTTCTAATCTTGCCTTAGGATCGATTTTAGGACCGACGCTCGGCCTATTTAGTGTCTTTTTCCATCTTCGTGCCTTGCACTAATAACGTACCCATACCTTGCCTCGTGCTTGCATTGTCAACGTACCGACTCATACTTGTCTTTCGTACCATACTCTTGGACGTAACGACTAGGTCGTGTCAAATACTTGCCCTACGGCCCTTCTCGACTTAACTCGAAACGTATAACCCAACTTGTGGAACCGATGTTAAGAACTCAAGTATGATAACGTATCTCGTGCCGAAGCACGTGTCTTTACGTATAACCGAATCGTAGACTTTATAAAACTTTGGGTGCAACCGAGCACACATTTCAACTATTCAACGCATACCGTGCTTACACTTCCTTTGTTAGGACCGATACCGTGCATGCGGATTCGCCGCTTAGCACGCCATTTATCTATATGAAAGGCCACTGGCATGACAAGCCATCGCGGACATAGCTCGGGTAGGCGGCGGGTCCTTCGATGCAAGGTAGCTAGCCCCATGGAAAGCCCCCGACTACCCACGCAATAAAAGCATGCGCGCTATAACGTCTACCCCCTAGGATGACTGGGCCCGGTGCCCCGGCGTATAACCAGTCTAGGCAGAAATCCTTGTCGACAAGGTGTCCAATGACCACGCACCTACGGAACATCTAGACTCACGTAAATGCATGGCCTACTTGTTGGTACGACCGGAACTATACTTAGCAACTCGTGCTCCGAATCACACTTGGCATAACGTGCCTCGGGACCGCGAGACTCCCAACCGAGGGATCGCCTCGAACTTCTTAACGTGGATAGGAACGCGAGACTCCCAACCGAGGGACCGCCTCGAAACTCAACGTGGATAGGAACGCGAGACTCCCAACCGAGGGACCGCCTCGAATACTTAACGTGGATAGGAACGCGAGACTCCCAACCGAGGGACCGCCTCGAATACTTAACGTGGATAGGAACGCGAGACTCCCAACCGAGGGACCGCCTCGAAACTCAACGTGGATAGGAACGCGAGACTCCCAACCGAGGGACCGCCTCGAAACTCAACGTGGATAGGAACGCGAGACTCCCAACCGAGGGACCGCCTCGAAACTCAACGTGGATAGGAACGCGAGACTCCCAACCGAGGGACCGCCTCGAACTACATTGAACTCGAGGGAACGACTACTTTGTAGCCTTCCAACTTAACTTGAACAAACGTGTTCCTTAAGTGCCATGGACCGTGGCTAACTTTACATCGTGCCAACCGTAGCTCGTGCCTGTAACTGACTTCCGTCTTACGTGACGCTATCACCCAAGTCATACGTTATATGACGACCCGTGAGATCGTGGGACTATTTGACTTGACAACCGCAGAACGAGCAGGACGGCACTTAGAATGACTTAGGTCGATCGGCATAATTTTGCCTAACTTACTCAAGCCTACAACTTAACCCGAGGGACGAACCAAGGCTATGCCAAGCCTTGCGCAGTGGAAACGGACATGCTTTATCGAGCATTTAAGCGGGCGACGCCTATGACTTAGGCTAACTCATCGTTTGTGTCGAATACCAACTTTTCCTTCTCCCAAGCCGCGGGACGAAGGATCGAGTGTCATTTTCAAAGCACGCTGAGCCGACTTCTATTGAGACCGTGGGACCATTTTTTCATGTTCTAAGACATTCCGACGGGTCGGGATTACTCCCTTAGCTATGTGCGTTCGTAGCTTTTATATTAGCCTACTTGTGCAGTTGAAAACACGAATTATTAAGTGAAGGCAAAGATGAGGCAAGTTCACCGAAACTCCCCCACCTGAGCGATGTCTTCGAGTCGCCGTTGTAAGGCCAAGTCCGAACGCCGTCGGCGTTTCGATTCCTCCGATTGACTTTGCGGGACGGGGCACTACATCCTGACACGACAAGGGTCGGTGGTTTTGTTGGCTTGGCGAGGGTGCTGGTGGTGTCCGAAGGAAGTTTGGGTCGTGGTGGTGATGGTTTGGTACTGGGGTGGTGGCGGTCTGGCTTCCGGTAGAAGGAGGAGCGAGGATGGCCAGGGTGTTCTGGTGTTTGTCGGGGCGCAGCGGGTGGTCGTGGTGGGTAGTTGGCCAGAGAAGGAGTTCGGTGGGGCGTAGGGTTAGGATTGGGGCTAGGGGACTGGGTCGTGTCCTGCGCGACGCGGAGATGAGTTGTGTCCGGCATGTCGGACATAGGAAAAGAAAAATGTATATGTAATGAATAAACTATAGTAGATGGGAAAAGGGGGACACGGACACGATACACGGTACTTGGGTGGAGGAATTTTTGTGGATGTGAATTGTGGAGAATTTTATTAAAAAGTTGGAGGAGTACCTACCTATTTATAGGATGTAGGAATTCCCAATTGGATAAATGCTAGGAGTAGTTTAAACCCAATTTAGATAATTCGTAATTTAAATTAAAATCAATCCAAATCCAAATCAAAATACAAATACAAATTTAAATCAAATTTAATTCTTTTAGTTTAAAATCAAATCACTATCAAATATAGATGTTAATTAATTTATTTAAATCATTCCATAAAATCAAATCAAAATTTTAAGTCGTCACAAAATTTCAAAATATGTTTTCAAAAATTTCTATATTTAATAATTTCGAAAATAATAAATATTTTTAAATATCTTTTTGAATAATAAAACATCAATATTTATTTAGTTCAAAATTAAATCAATAAATCAAATCCATTCGAATTTAATTTCAAATTAAATCTAGATAACTTAGACTTAATCTAGGTATAAATTCTATCTTTAAATTATTAAATTAAATCCATGAAAATCAAATCGAGATTTTAAAATGGTCATAATAACTTCCAAATATATTTTTCAAAATACCAATAATACAAATTTTAAAAATAATAAATATTTTTAAATATCTTTTCGAATAATAAAATATTAATATTAATAAATTCCGAAAATTATATTTTATTTAAAATATACTAGCAAAATATTCATGAAGTATATGTATGCACTAAGAATATTATTTATTCTAAATAAAAGACTTTTCGTAAACAAAATTATAACCTTAGAAAATTTTGATAGCTAAATTAAATATTATATATATTATTTTGAAACTATAAAAATAAGAAAATATTTTTCTAAAAATATGTATGCTCGCACATATTCGCACTCGTCGAGCAATTACGAAAAATATAATTTCGTGCGCGACGTACAATACGACCACGCGACGTACAATACAACATTTTAAATCGGTACCAAATTTAATAATAAAAAAAATAGTAGAAATTTAGGGATTTTACATCCTACCCAACTTAAAAGAATTTCGTCCTCGAAATTAAGAATTAGGAGGGGTGAAAAGGCACGAAGGTAGATAGAAGGGTTCGAAGTTTATATGGTCGTAGTCTAGGTTGAGGATATGATTAAGAGACGATTGTAATCACTCTTAAATTCAAGTGATTAGGAAGTCAAGATTATAGATTTAGGGTCGAGGGAAAGGACGAGTAGTTAAGACAAAGATATAGTCACATTGAGTGTTAATGGTCTTAAGAGATAGGATAGCTAGGGGAACCTCTAGTATAACGCTTTCGTCTTCCTAAAATATGTGAAGGCGAAAGCAATATAGAGTTCGAAGGAGGCGTTATCGAATACGAATACGTGATTCAAAGACGATTGAATAATTTCAAAAGAATTGTCAAGACAGTCGTGGATGGGATTGTAGAGGACAAGTTTAGCTATGTCCCCACCCACGTAGAACGATAGATAAAAGCGAACCAAAGTGCACTTGGTTGATCAGACCATCATGCACTGGTTCTAATAAGACAATATACTACTGAGTGGCCACTCCATAGCATATGCCTTGATCAAGCTCGATAAAGAATTAGCTTGCAAATACTAGGCTATATTAGCATCATTAGTCTAGATAATAAAATATAGGCACGTGAGATTTAGATTGAAATAGAGTAGAATTAGTTCAAACTCCTTATGACTCTCAGATATATCCTATGTTGGTCTCTATACAGTCGTCCTATAGTTTCTTTGTCCAAGTCTTTGGTTGACTAGATGGGTTAGGGTCCTCTAAATTCTAGAACCTAAGTGAACTTGCTAATATAGGTTACAAGGACAAAGGGATTGCTAGGTCATAAGGCATTCTACCCAACTTACAAGAGTTAAACTAGTAGGGTGATGGGACAATGGGACAAGTCTACCTAGTATGGATTACCTTTCTAACCGTCATCAAGCACGAAAGAAGGATAAGAATTCACGGTAGAGGGAATCAAGCAAGATGCAAATCGAGGAGTTAAGCGAGAAGGCAGTCAAGTGTGTGGATGAGAACCTAGACTCTAATCCTATATGCAGGCTTGCTTGGTACGGTAAACTAACCAAACAATTTATCTTGACCTGCATGGGCCACCACAAAAACATGTAACGCTCCAGTCCCAAAATACGTTGGACTAAGTACGTAGACATGCCAGCTGTATTCATACGAAATACGTAGGCCTCGTATGAATACATAAGCTGTAAAATGCAGTAATCCAAGTCAACTAATCTCATCCACAAGGAAAGGAATAATAATATAAAAATCAACTCGAATATTTATGATACAATCATTGGATGGAGACAAAGTCCAGTGCCAACTATCTCAATGAAATAAATGTACAAGAAATCGAGCGATAAAAATGACAAGACGAACCAAGCGCAATTGTCTTCGAAGGAATGGAGAAGACCACGGTCTTGGCTAGAACACCTGCAGTAATTCATGAAAACACACACCTGGGGAAAAACCAGGTCCTCAGAGGGACGTAACAAGATACATAAAAACAATACCATGATGAACTGTAAATGATACATGATAAAGAAAAGACCACCTGCTCTAACACAATGGAACCTAACCATCTAGGTGTAATGCAAGTCGAAAACTATACTGGAACGTATAAGTGGGTAGGAATAAAGCATAGCATCCACTAGAGGCTTTCGTATGAACTAGTATACGTCTCTGACCGTATCTGACGACGAGGTCAGGGCCGTGTAATGGATATATCCCCTAGTTCATACTTTGCATCGCTAGCATACCTCCTGACTTATCTGACGTCGAGGTCCGGGCCGTGCAATGGATATATCCTCTAGCGACACACCCATAACAGGGAAACCATGAACCCATAACCGGGCAATCTAGAAGGCTGTGGGATAGCTCATACGTCCCAGTAGTTTTCCCCGTCCATGTATCACACAAGTCATATCCATGCCTTGGCGATCCATATCTCTATGCAAGTCGCTATCTAGACTCCGCTAATCCATAAATGAACCGACACACGAACCGCCCGTATCGATAGCAAGTCGAATACGTAGATTCGTGCCGACTCTATGATCCTCACTCCTGTGTCGTGTATGAGACGTGTCAACAAGTCAACGAAGTTATGAAGCATAACTTCAACACACCGGGAAAGTCTGCTACCACATATGGTCCACACACACACGCACACACGCAAACATCGATATACATATCGATGGCACCCAAGTCATACTTGGACATACTCTTACTAATGTAAAAAAACACTAGCAACATATAAAATATCATGAATCAAATATAAGTACAAGATGGTAAGGTATCTTGCCTGGTGGGTCGCCTGATGTGTTGCGATGATCAAGGTAGCATGAACTGCGACTTCGGTGCAACAACTATACAAGGTGATCTCGATGGTGGCACGGGCAGTTCCACCGGGTCCAGGACGGTCAAATTAGTTAAGGTCGACATAGGGTAGTCTAGAATTGGGAAGGAAACATGAATAATGGGATTGGCTATGGGCAGGAGGAGATTCAAGAGAAAATAATAATAAGATATAGACAACTATTTATAATATTTGAAAACGATATATTATTAGCTAATATTTGTTAAAAATATGTTTGAAAATCTAAGTAACTTACTTAAGGCAAATCCTTAATTTATCAAAAATACCTTTGGTTAGCAAAACTAGATGTAAACATATCCCAAAATATTTTTTTTATATAAAAATTGTTTCTAAGCATGACCTCGAAGTTTATCAAGATATAATTTTTGATAAGAAATATTTTATTAGTAAAAAAATATTTAGAATAATACTAGAGATTTCAAAAGAATTATTACGGAACTTCTAGACCATAATAAACATATGAAACCAAATATTTATAAACCTATAACATTTAAAATTATTTATCCTATACATTTTGTTTGGTAATAATAATAATTAAATAATACAATTGTTGAATATACACACCCTTAAAACAACAATCATAAAATGTAAAAAAAAAATAACAAGATAATAATAATAATGATAATAATAAAAAAATAATAATAAGATGATAATAATAATAATACTAATAATCATAATAATAATAATAATAATAATAATAATAATAATAATAATAATAATAATAATACTCAGTTTATAATAATAATAATAATAATAATAATAATAATAATAATAATAATAATAATAATAATACTCAGTTTATAATAATAATAATAATAATAATAATAATAATAATAATAATACTGTTCTTCGAAAAGAACAAAAGCTTTAATCAATCAAAAACCAAAAAAAAACCCACCAGAAGAGTTCGGGGGAGAGAGAAAGAAGAGGAGTGAGGTGGGAAATCAAGCGGCGATCGGAGCGGCGACGGCTCCGGCGTGCGGCGGAGGAAGGGGATCGGCGCTGGTCCATCGCCGGTGCCGGCGCGGAGGGAGAGGAGAGGAAGAAGACGGAGGGAGAGAGAGGTCGGCGGAGTGTCGGTCCGGCGGAGGCTGAAGTCGAGGGCGGAGGAACGGAGAGGTGGTACGGTGCGATCTCGGCGGAGAGAAGGGTGGAGCGGACTCGCGTCGGCGGTTCCAGGCGGTACGGTGGGTGATGTGCGATCGTCGGCGGGAGAGACCCGCGCGCGGCGACGAGAACGGGGTTCAGGGTTTCCGGCGGCTACAGGCGAAGGAAGGTCGGGGGCACGGCGGTTGGTCGGAGCGGAGTAGAAGAGGCGGAGGGAAGCGGCGGATCCGGCTAGGGCTGCGCGCGGAGGGTCGGAACGGCAATCGGTTTGGGGGAAGTCAGCGTCGGCGCACGCCGGCGGAGAAGGGGGAGAGTGAGCAGGGAGATCGGGCGACGCGGAGACCAGGACCTGGTGGCGGGGAGGCGAGCATGAGGAGGATGGAGGCCGGCGGCGAACGTAGCAGGAAGCGCTCGACGAGGTGAGGGTTTCCTCTTCCCTTTATTACTGTGGTTTTGGGTTTTGGGAAAAATGGCGATGACGACGACGGTGGTGAGTTCCCTGTGCGGGGGAATTGTCGGAAAGAGCGGGGATGATCTTGGTGGTGGTAAACCGTAGGGGTGGTGACGATGATGAAGGCAATGGTGGTGTTTGCGATGTTGGTGACGATGATGGGGCTGTGGAGAAGGCTGGGGCTGTGATGGTGATGACCATGGAATGGGTCGGGGACGTCGTCGTGTCGGGGCTGTCCTGACACGACAAGGGTCGGTGGTTTTGTTGGCTTGGCGAGGGTGCTGGTGGTGTCCGAAGGAAGTTTGGGTCGTGGTGGTGATGGTTTGGTACTGGGGTGGTGGCGGTCTGGCTTCCGGTAGAAGGAGGAGCGAGGATGGCCAGGGTGTTCTGGTGTTTGTCGGGGCGCAGCGGGTGGTCGTGGTGGGTAGTTGGCCAGAGAAGGAGTTCGGTGGGGCGTAGGGTTAGGATTGGGGCTAGGGGACTGGGTCGTGTCCTGCGCGACGCGGAGATGAGTTGTGTCCGGCATGTCGGACATAGGAAAAGAAAAATGTATATGTAATGAATAAACTATAGTAGATGGGAAAAGGGGGACACGGACACGATACACGGTACTTGGGTGGAGGAATTTTTGTGGATGTGAATTGTGGAGAATTTTATTAAAAAGTTGGAGGAGTACCTACCTATTTATAGGATGTAGGAATTCCCAATTGGATAAATGCTAGGAGTAGTTTAAACCCAATTTAGATAATTCGTAATTTAAATTAAAATCAATCCAAATCCAAATCAAAATACAAATACAAATTTAAATCAAATTTAATTCTTTTAGTTTAAAATCAAATCACTATCAAATATAGATGTTAATTAATTTATTTAAATCATTCCATAAAATCAAATCAAAATTTTAAGTCGTCACAAAATTTCAAAATATGTTTTCAAAAATTTCTATATTTAATAATTTCGAAAATAATAAATATTTTTAAATATCTTTTTGAATAATAAAACATCAATATTTATTTAGTTCAAAATTAAATCAATAAATCAAATCCATTCGAATTTAATTTCAAATTAAATCTAGATAACTTAGACTTAATCTAGGTATAAATTCTATCTTTAAATTATTAAATTAAATCCATGAAAATCAAATCGAGATTTTAAAATGGTCATAATAACTTCCAAATATATTTTTCAAAATACCAATAATACAAATTTTAAAAATAATAAATATTTTTAAATATCTTTTCGAATAATAAAATATTAATATTAATAAATTCCGAAAATTATATTTTATTTAAAATATACTAGCAAAATATTCATGAAGTATATGTATGCACTAAGAATATTATTTATTCTAAATAAAAGACTTTTCGTAAACAAAATTATAACCTTAGAAAATTTTGATAGCTAAATTAAATATTATATATATTATTTTGAAACTATAAAAATAAGAAAATATTTTTCTAAAAATATGTATGCTCGCACATATTCGCACTCGTCGAGCAATTACGAAAAATATAATTTCGTGCGCGACGTACAATACGACCACGCGACGTACAATACAACATTTTAAATCGGTACCAAATTTAATAATAAAAAAAATAGTAGAAATTTAGGGATTTTACATCCTACCCAACTTAAAAGAATTTCGTCCTCGAAATTAAGAATTAGGAGGGGTGAAAAGGCACGAAGGTAGATAGAAGGGTTCGAAGTTTATATGGTCGTAGTCTAGGTTGAGGATATGATTAAGAGACGATTGTAATCACTCTTAAATTCAAGTGATTAGGAAGTCAAGATTATAGATTTAGGGTCGAGGGAAAGGACGAGTAGTTAAGACAAAGATATAGTCACATTGAGTGTTAATGGTCTTAAGAGATAGGATAGCTAGGGGAACCTCTAGTATAACGCTTTCGTCTTCCTAAAATATGTGAAGGCGAAAGCAATATAGAGTTCGAAGGAGGCGTTATCGAATACGAATACGTGATTCAAAGACGATTGAATAATTTCAAAAGAATTGTCAAGACAGTCGTGGATGGGATTGTAGAGGACAAGTTTAGCTATGTCCCCACCCACGTAGAACGATAGATAAAAGCGAACCAAAGTGCACTTGGTTGATCAGACCATCATGCACTGGTTCTAATAAGACAATATACTACTGAGTGGCCACTCCATAGCATATGCCTTGATCAAGCTCGATAAAGAATTAGCTTGCAAATACTAGGCTATATTAGCATCATTAGTCTAGATAATAAAATATAGGCACGTGAGATTTAGATTGAAATAGAGTAGAATTAGTTCAAACTCCTTATGACTCTCAGATATATCCTATGTTGGTCTCTATACAGTCGTCCTATAGTTTCTTTGTCCAAGTCTTTGGTTGACTAGATGGGTTAGGGTCCTCTAAATTCTAGAACCTAAGTGAACTTGCTAATATAGGTTACAAGGACAAAGGGATTGCTAGGTCATAAGGCATTCTACCCAACTTACAAGAGTTAAACTAGTAGGGTGATGGGACAATGGGACAAGTCTACCTAGTATGGATTACCTTTCTAACCGTCATCAAGCACGAAAGAAGGATAAGAATTCACGGTAGAGGGAATCAAGCAAGATGCAAATCGAGGAGTTAAGCGAGAAGGCAGTCAAGTGTGTGGATGAGAACCTAGACTCTAATCCTATATGCAGGCTTGCTTGGTACGGTAAACTAACCAAACAATTTATCTTGACCTGCATGGGCCACCACAAAAACATGTAACGCTCCAGTCCCAAAATACGTTGGACTAAGTACGTAGACATGCCAGCTGTATTCATACGAAATACGTAGGCCTCGTATGAATACATAAGCTGTAAAATGCAGTAATCCAAGTCAACTAATCTCATCCACAAGGAAAGGAATAATAATATAAAAATCAACTCGAATATTTATGATACAATCATTGGATGGAGACAAAGTCCAGTGCCAACTATCTCAATGAAATAAATGTACAAGAAATCGAGCGATAAAAATGACAAGACGAACCAAGCGCAATTGTCTTCGAAGGAATGGAGAAGACCACGGTCTTGGCTAGAACACCTGCAGTAATTCATGAAAACACACACCTGGGGAAAAACCAGGTCCTCAGAGGGACGTAACAAGATACATAAAAACAATACCATGATGAACTGTAAATGATACATGATAAAGAAAAGACCACCTGCTCTAACACAATGGAACCTAACCATCTAGGTGTAATGCAAGTCGAAAACTATACTGGAACGTATAAGTGGGTAGGAATAAAGCATAGCATCCACTAGAGGCTTTCGTATGAACTAGTATACGTCTCTGACCGTATCTGACGACGAGGTCAGGGCCGTGTAATGGATATATCCCCTAGTTCATACTTTGCATCGCTAGCATACCTCCTGACTTATCTGACGTCGAGGTCCGGGCCGTGCAATGGATATATCCTCTAGCGACACACCCATAACAGGGAAACCATGAACCCATAACCGGGCAATCTAGAAGGCTGTGGGATAGCTCATACGTCCCAGTAGTTTTCCCCGTCCATGTATCACACAAGTCATATCCATGCCTTGGCGATCCATATCTCTATGCAAGTCGCTATCTAGACTCCGCTAATCCATAAATGAACCGACACACGAACCGCCCGTATCGATAGCAAGTCGAATACGTAGATTCGTGCCGACTCTATGATCCTCACTCCTGTGTCGTGTATGAGACGTGTCAACAAGTCAACGAAGTTATGAAGCATAACTTCAACACACCGGGAAAGTCTGCTACCACATATGGTCCACACACACACGCACACACGCAAACATCGATATACATATCGATGGCACCCAAGTCATACTTGGACATACTCTTACTAATGTAAAAAAAACACTAGCAACATATAAAATATCATGAATCAAATATAAGTACAAGATGGTAAGGTATCTTGCCTGGTGGGTCGCCTGATGTGTTGCGATGATCAAGGTAGCATGAACTGCGACTTCGGTGCAACAACTATACAAGGTGATCTCGATGGTGGCACGGGCAGTTCCACCGGGTCCAGGACGGTCAAATTAGTTAAGGTCGACATAGGGTAGTCTAGAATTGGGAAGGAAACATGAATAATGGGATTGGCTATGGGCAGGAGGAGATTCAAGAGAAAATAATAATAAGATATAGACAACTATTTATAATATTTGAAAACGATATATTATTAGCTAATATTTGTTAAAAATATGTTTGAAAATCTAAGTAACTTACTTAAGGCAAATCCTTAATTTATCAAAAATACCTTTGGTTAGCAAAACTAGATGTAAACATATCCCAAAATATTTTTTTTATATAAAAATCGTTTCTAAGCATGACCTCGAAGTTTATCAAGATATAATTTTTGATAAGAAATATTTTATTAGTAAAAAAATATTTAGAATAATACTAGAGATTTCAAAAGAATTATTACGGAACTTCTAGACCATAATAAACATATGAAACCAAATATTTATAAACCTATAACATTTAAAATTATTTATCCTATACATTTTGTTTGGTAATAATAATAATTAAATAATACAATTGTTGAATATACACACCCTTAAAACAACAATCATAAAATGTAAAAAAAAATAACAAGATAATAATAATAATGATAATAATAAAAAAATAATAATAAGATGATAATAATAATACTAATAATCATAATAATAATAATAATAATAATAATAATAATAATAATAATAATAATAATAATAATAATACTCAGTTTATAATAATAATAATAATAATAATAATAATAATAATAATAATAATAATAATAATAATAATAATAATAATACTCAGTTTATAATAATAATAATAATAATAATAATAATAATAATAATAATAATAATACTGTTCTTCGAAAAGAACAAAAGCTTTAATCAATCAAAAACCAAAAAAAAACCCACCAGAAGAGTTCGGGGGAGAGAGAAAGAAGAGGAGTGAGGTGGGAAATCAAGCGGCGATCGGAGCGGCGACGGCTCCGGCGTGCGGCGGAGGAAGGGGATCGGCGCTGGTCCATCGCCGGTGCCGGCGCGGAGGGAGAGGAGAGGAAGAAGACGGAGGGAGAGAGAGGTCGGCGGAGTGTCGGTCCGGCGGAGGCTGAAGTCGAGGGCGGAGGAACGGAGAGATGGTACGGTGCGATCTCGGCGGAGAGAAGGGTGGAGCGGACTCGCGTCGGCGGTTCCAGGCGGTACGGTGGGTGATGTGCGATCGTCGGCGGGAGAGACCCGCGCGCGGCGACGAGAACGGGGTTCAGGGTTTCCGGCGGCTACAGGCGAAGGAAGGTCGGGGGCACGGCGGTTGGTCGGAGCGGAGTAGAAGAGGCGGAGGGAAGCGGCGGATCCGGCTAGGGCTGCGCGCGGAGGGTCGGAACGGCAATCGGTTTGGGGGAAGTCAGCGTCGGCGCACGCCGGCGGAGAAGGGGGAGAGTGAGCAGGGAGATCGGGCGACGCGGAGACCAGGACCTGGTGGCGGCGAGGCGAGCATGAGGAGGATGGAGGTCGGCGGCGAACGTAGCAGGAAGCACTCGACGAGGTGAGGGTTTCCTCTTCCCTTTATTACTGTGGTTTTGGGTTTTGGGAAAAATGGCGATGACGACGACGGTGGTGAGTTCCCTGTACGGGGGAATTGTCGGAAAGAACGGGGATGATCTTGGTGGCGATAAACCGTAGGGGTGGTGACGATGATGAAGGCAATGGTGGTGTTTGCGATGTTGGTGACGATGATGGGGCTGTGGAGAAGGCTGGGGCTGTGATGGTGATGACCGTGGAATGGGTCAGGGACGTCGTCGTGTCGGGGCTGTCCTGACACGACAAGGGTCGGTGGTTTTGTTGGCTTGGCGAGGGTGCTGGTGGTATCCGAAGGAAGTTTGGGTCGTGGTGGTGATGGTTTGGTACTGGGGTGGTGGCGGTCTGGCTTCCGGTAGAAGGAGGAGCGAGGATGGCCAGGGTGTTCTGGTGTTCGTCGGGGCACAGCGGGTGGTCGTGGTGGGTAGTTGGCCAGAGAAGGAGTTCGGTGGGGCGTAGGGTTAGGATTGGGGCTAGGGGACTGGGTCGTGTCCTGCGCGACGCGGAGATGAGTTGTGTCCGGCATGTCGGACATAGGAAAAGAAAAATGTATATGTAATGAATAAACTATAGTAGATGGAAAAAGGGGGACACGGTCACGATGCACCGTACTTGGGTGGAGGAATTTTTGTGGATGTGAATTGTGGAGAATTTTATTAAAAAGTTGGAGGAGTACCTGCCTATTTATAGGATGTAGGAATTCCCAATTGGATAAATGCTAGGAGTAGTTTAAACCCAATTTAGATAATTCGTAATTTAAATTAAAATCAATCCAAATCCAAATCAAAATACAAATACAAATTTAAATCAAATTTAATTCTTTTAGTTTAAAATCAAATCACTATCAAATATAGATGTTAATTAATTTATTTAAATCATTCCATAAAATCAAATCAAAATTTTAAGTCGTCACAAAATTTCAAAATATGTTTTCAAAAATTTCTATATTTAATAATTTCGAAAATAATAAATATTTTTAAATATCTTTTTGAATAATAAAACATCAATATTTATTTAGTTCAAAATTAAATCAATAAATCAAATCCATTCGAATTTAATTTCAAATTAAATCTAGATAACTTAGACTTAATCTAGGTATAAATTCTATCTTTAAATTATTAAATTAAATCCATGAAAATCAAATCGAGATTTTAAAATGGTCATAATAACTTCCAAATATATTTTTCAAAATACCAATAATACAAATTTTAAAAATAATAAATATTTTTAAATATCTTTTCGAATAATAAAATATTAATATTAATAAATTCCGAAAATTATATTTTATTTAAAATATACTAGCAAAATATTCATGAAGTATATGTATGCACTAAGAATATTATTTATTCTAAATAAAAGACTTTTCGTAAACAAAATTATAACCTTAGAAAATTTTGATAGCTAAATTAAATATTATATATATTATTTTGAAACTATAAAAATAAGAAAATATTTTTCTAAAAATATGTATGCTCGCACATATTCGCACTCGTCGAGCAATTACGAAAAATATAATTTCGTGCGCGACGTACAATACGACCACGCGACGTACAATACAACATTTTAAATCGGTACCAAATTTAATAATAAAAAAATAGTAGAAATTTAGGGGTTTTACACAGCGGTTCCAGCAGGGGCTCTATCTGGAGATTTTATTGGCAGTGGAGTAGTTTGAGCATCAGACTTTCGATGCAGTATTGAGAGCAGCTAGGAGGTACGAGTATACCTCCCAAAGGATCATGGACAGGACCGGAGGTTGGAAGCGATCTCATGGCCACATGAATCAGTCTTCAGCACCAGTCCAGATAGCTAGGGCTTTGACAATTGGAACTCCGAGATGGACGATTTCAGTTACGTCGATCCAGCATTCGACCTGACATATCCTCAGCAGCAGAAGCAGACTTTCGTAATGGGTTGTACTCATTGTGGGAAGCCAGGGCACATAGTATCAGAGTGTCGCAGGGCACAGGGCTTGTGCTTGGTTTGTGGAGCACCGGACCACAGGGTTGGGAACTGCCCGAATAGGGGGAGTTCATCTTCTTCGACCTTTTCTAGTTCTTCGGTGAGGGGACCAGCCCCAGTACCAGTCCAGCAGCAGCAGTACCCATTGCCGAGGTCCTTACCGCCTCAGACCCAAGCATTTCAACAGCAGATCCTTCAGCAGTATGCACAAGCCCAAGCCCTGATTCAGAGCAGGCAGAGAGGTTTTCAGCAGAGGGGAACCGCACCTAGAGGACATGGTCAGGCGACGGCGATGACCGTAGAAGAAGGATTGGCACCAGGTGAGGTAGTGGCATGTACTATTCTCGTCAACTCCTTTCCAGCATCAGCGTTATTTGATTCTGGTGCATTATATTGCATTCATGTCTGCACGATTCACGATACGGATATGACTGGAGCCCGAGTTATTATCAGTAAGGCTCAATATATTTACTGGTAACGGTCTTGTGGGAGTAGATAGAGTATTTTCCTCGTGTCGGATCGTAGTTAGCGGTAGAGAGTTCTCTGTTAGATTGATAGAATTCCCAATGGCCGATTATGATGTGGTCTTAGGGATGGATTGGTTAAGGAATCAGTATGCTAGGATAGACTGCCATGTTGGCAGGGTTGTTTTCAGCATTCCAAGCGAGCTAGAGTTTTCCTTTTCTCGAGGTGAAGTTGAACCTTCTCCTCCAGTATTACGGATGGCAGTAGTAGTAGCAGCAGTTCAGTTTTCCCGAGTTGTAGAAGAGTTTCCGGATGTTTTCCCAGAAGAGCTTTCAGGAATGCTGCCAGAGCGAGAGATCGAGTTTACTATCGACTTGATCCCAGAGACAGCCCCAGTATTGGAGAGAGTCTACGGGATGACGCCGTCAAAGTTAGATATATTATACAAGATGATTGAAGAACTCAGGACCAAGGGATTCATTCGGCAAGTGGATCGCCTTGGGGAGCCGAAATGCTTCTTATGAAAAAGAAGGATGGTACGTCCAGATTATGTGTAGATTATCGTACCTTGAACTCAATGACAATCAAGAACAGATACCCTCTTTCGAGGGTAGATGACTTGTTTGATCAACTCAAGAGGGCAGCAGTATTCTCGAAGAACGACTTGCGATCAGGATACCACCAGATCAGAGTCAGAAAGTAGGACATCCCGAAGACAGCTTTCAGATCTAGATATGGGTATTGGGAGTTCCTTGTTATGCCATTTGGAGCAACCAATGCGCCGGCTATATTCATGGACCTCATGAATCATATTTTCATGCCTTCTTTAGATCAGTTCGTAATAGTGTTCATAGACGACATCCTGGTCTACAGTAAGAGTGAGGCGGAGCATGAGCAGCATCTTCGTGTAGTTCTTTAGATTCTCAGAGAGTACCAGTTGTACGCGAAGTTCAGTAAATATGAGTTCTGGCTCGATCGTATTTCATACTTGGGTCATATCATCACCAAAGGAGGAGTAGAAGTGGATCCCCAGAAGATCGTGGCCATTGAGACGTGGCTGGTACCCAGCATAGTTGCAGAAGTTCGTAGTTTTCTTGGCTTGGCCGGCTACTACCGGCGATTTGTTTCAGACTTTGCTTGGATTTTAGTGCCATTAACCCAGTTGACCCGCAAAGATGTACAGTTTGCTTGGACAGCAGAATGTCAGAAATCTTTTGAGAAGTTGAAGCGAGGCTTGATGACGACACCCATTCTCACGCTTCCAGATGGGACCGGGGGATTCTCAGTGTATTGTGATGCTTCAGACAGAGGTTTGGGATGTGTTTTGATGCAGCATGGGAAGGTAATATAGCTTATGCGTCACGTCAACTTTGTGATCATGAGAGGAATTATCCAATCCATGACTTGGAGTTGGCAGCAGTAGTGTTTGCACTTAAGCTTTAGAGACACTACTTATATGAAGATAGGATGGAGATTTTTATCGACCATAAGAGCCTGAAGTATGTATTCACTCAGAAGGATCTTAACATGCGTCAGAGGAGATGGCTAGAGCTACTTGTGGATTATGACATCAACCTGCAGTATCATCCTGGGAAGGCCAACGTTGTTGCAGATGCATTAAGCAGGAGAGCTGGAGTTTATTTCCTAACAGCACAACCAGAGTTATTAGCAGATCTTCAGAAGATGGGTATAGAAGTTGTCCTTCCTACCAATGTGGCATTGATGGCCAGCATACAAGTTCAGTCCATTATAGTTGAGAGGATCAAGTTAGCTCTATCAACAGATTCTATGCTTCAGTGACTCAGAGCAGAATGTGAGGCAGGACGACGGCCAGAGTTATGCATTCATGAAGATGGTACATTTCGACATGGGAGGCATCTTTGTGTACCCAGTGGAGATATCAGACAAAAGATCATAGCAGAAGCTCACAGTTCGCAGTATTCCATTTACCCCGGTGGCACGAAGATGTACCGTGATATCCGTCAGCACTTTTGGTGGAATGGCATGAAGAGAGAGATATTCTGGTTTGTCTCTCGGTGTTTGGTTTGCCAACAAGTTAAGGCTGAACATCAAAGGCCAGCTAGACTTCTTCAGCCCTTGCCGATTTTGAGTAGAAGTGGGAGCATATAACCATGGATTTCGTGACTGGATTACCTAGGTTCCCGGTCGATAGAGATGCTATTTGGGTTGTTATAGACAGGCTCACGAAAGTGGCTCACTTTCTCCCATTCAGAGTTGGTCAGCCGACGGCTCAGCTAGCAGAGATGTACCTCAGGTAGATAGTCAGATTCTACGATGTACCAGTCAGTATCACCTCGGATAGGGATTGAAGATTTACGTCGCACTTTTAGCGTAGTCCGTAAGAGAGTTTGAGAACTCACCTCCAGTTCAGCTCAGCTTATCATTCGCAAACAGATGGTCAGTCAGAGCGTACCATACGAACCTTGGAAGATATATTGAGATCTTGTACACTCGACTTCGGTGGTTCGTAGGAGGATCACCGGCACCTGGGGAGTTCTCATACAACAATAGTTTCTAAGCCAGTATTCAGATGGCACCGTTCGAGAAACTGTATGGTAGGAAGTGCAGATCCTCGCTAGTATAGGACGATGTTGGAGAGAGGTAGATGCTCGGTCCAGAAATGATTACTCAGACAGTTGAGGTGGTCAGAGGAGTCAGAGATCATCTTTGCGTCGCACAAGATCGCCAGCGCCATTGGGCCGATTCTCATCGACGCCCCCTTGAATTTTCTGTTGGCGACCATGTATTCCTTAGGATCTCGCCTAACAGTAGCGTCATTCATTTCGGCGTACGGGGAAAGCTTAGTCCTAGGTATATAGGGTCGTTCGATATCCTCGAGCGAGTAGGAGATGTATCCTATCGTCTCGCTCTTCCGCCGTCGTTACGTGAGGTGCATGATGTCTTCCATGTATCCCAATTACGACGGTATATCCCGAATCCGAGTCATGTCCTAGATCATTCGAAACTGGTTGTTGGTACCAACCTTTTATATGAGGAGAGACCCGTATCTATATTGGACCGAAGAGCGAAGATACTCAAGAACAAGACTATTAGTTTAGTCCGTGTTGCTTGGGGTCATCACTCTTTGGGTGAATCAACGTGGGAGCGTGAGGATGACATCCGATCGCGATATCCCGACCTGTTTGACTCATAAGGTATAATATCTTTCTTATGCCTTATGCACTAAATTCCTTGTTTGAATGAATAATTGTATGGTGGACTGTTAGTATAGCTTGTTTGTGATTAGCATAGCTTGTCCTTGCTTCTCTAGCCTCTTAATTAAATTCTGAGGACAAAATTCTTTTAAGGTGGGTAGAGTTGTAATGCCCGTAGTTCGTATTACGTATTTTGGTATACGTGTACGTATTTTGACTTGTATTGCATGTCTCCATGTATGGTTTATCTTGTCATCTCATTGCTTGGTTCGGTTCGGTTTGCTTGGTTCAACTTGGTTTAGTTTTGCATGTGGACCACGTACCTACCCCCACCACTAACCCCATTTATATTTCACCTACTTTTCTCTCTCCTCATAACTCAGCATTTACTCCTCCTTCTTCTTCTTCCTCCCTAGCGTAGAGCTCCACCAACCCCCCTCGCCCACCGACAAGTGTATCTTGCTTCATGGAGGAACTCACATTTTGTTGTTCTATTTTCTTCCTCATGAGATTCTAAGACACTTTAGTACTTAGCACTTTTGAATTCTATGGCTCATTTTGTGTAGATCTAAGCTTGTTATATTTTCAGATTTCTTGGGTTTTGATCTATTAAACCTTGTTATTTTCAAGTTTTGAGTGTTCTAGGTTGTAGAGAATTTTATTCTACCCCACTTTGACCTATAGAAGTTCGGATTCTGGCCTAAGATGAAGAATTTTGGAGCTTATGAGCAATGGCTTTCCTGGTTCTTCTTTTCGAAAAAGTGGAGAAGAAGAACAGTACTTAGCCGCACGGCTTTTTTATGCGGCAAGTCCCCTTCTTAGCCGCTTGGCCATTGCCGCATGAACCTGCTTTTCCGAGCCGCATGAACTTGATTTTCCTTAGCCGCATAGCTACCTCTTGGCAGTTAGCCGCATGGCCCTTGCCGCCTGGCTTGAGTTGACTCAGCCGCATGTTTCCCTGCCGCATGAGCCGCATGACCTTTGCCGCATGGCCTTTGCCGAATGGTTCAGCCGTATGGCTTTGCCGCATGCCCCCTTCTCCTCTAACCGCATGAGCTTGTTCCCCCACAGCCGCATATGCACGTTCCTCCATGGGCGCATGACCCTCATTCGGCCCTGCCGCATGAGACCCTCAATCTATTGCCGCATGAACCCGATTCCCCTGCCGCATGAGCTTGTCCCCTTCTTGCCGCAAGGCTTCTCCTATCCGAGCCGCATGGCTTTGCTTGAGTTAGCCGCATGGCTTTGATTACCCTTGGCCGCATAGCCACCTTAGTCTTCATGCGGCCCTGGCCGCATGGCCCTGCCGCATGAGCTCGCTTCCCTTCAGCCGCATGTTCCCCTGTCGCATGTACCCCCGCCGCATGAGCCCCTGCCGTATAAGCCCGTCACCCTTAGCCGCATGCGCCCTTTTTCCCTGGCCACATGAGCCCTTAACCCCTGGCCCCTTTCATGCGCCCTCTTCTCATGGCTGTATGAGCCTGCTCCCCCTCCTGAGCCGCATGAGCCCGTCCCTTTAGCCGTATGGCTCTTTCCATAGTCGTGCACTCCTATTATCATATTGAGTTGATACATTTATGCTTTTGTCTCACGACCCTTTGTGTAACTTGGATCCCTTGATAGAATGCTTGTACCAGGTAAATTTTGCATATGTTCTATGGATACGATAGTGATCCGTAGTGGTGCACTCTTGACAAGTAACATGACATGATAGTGGCCTGTCATGGCGCACTCTTGATAAGTAAACCTGACATGACATATCTTGATATGCTGTCGCGACGGCTAATATTACATGACCAGAATGAATGGCCTGGACAATGTGGACGATTATGTTTGTACAAATGAACCAGTGTCGTCTTGCATCATGTCTAGGACAGGGACCCCAGAGTACCACGGTCAGGGGTATCTACTGAAATTGACTAAGACTAATAACTAGAGTAATCCAGTAGTCATGAAGAGATTTTCCAGCTACAGACAATCCTGTTATCTGGGCGTACAAGTGGACTTGTAGCCTGCCGACGAGTAGGGCACATTTCCAGCACACTGTCATGTATTGCACCCTTCATGAACGGATATTCGACCTGGATAACCTGGATGCTCTGCAGGGCTTGTGGCTGTTGGAATAAGATTGTAACACCCAGTTTTCCAGATGAGGGTATTTTTGAAATTTTGTAATTATAATTATTATTCATTGATATTTATTTCACATTATGATTTTTGGTAATTTTTAATAATTTTTAAACTATTTAAAACTGTTTTAAGTCATGACTTGTGATTTTGATGTGCTGCTAGTAAAACCTGAGAGACTGCATGACCTATAGCCTAACCACATCATTAGGATGATTTATTATCATTTTTAACCTAGGGGTATTTTGGTCATTTTGACTTATTTGATTTATTTGGTGATTTGTTGAATTGGTGAATTTTTGGTTGACTTGACTTGTTGAGACCTAGTGAGCTAGCCTAGAAGCTAACCCTAGCCATGGTGACCCTAGTCTAACTTAGGTTAACCTATTTTTAGTCATTAGAAACTAATTGTAGAATGAGGGGATTTGGTTTAGTGCATTTAAGTCATGGTTTATGATTTCATGAAATGACTTATGCCTTAATGATTTATTTGATCAAGACTTGGCCCATAGCCCATAACTAGAAGCCCTAACCCTAACCAAACCCTAAATGACCAGCCATAGGGATCCCCACCCTATATAAACACTTATTCTCTAGGGCTTGCCTCCTTCTTTCATTCATTTCAACATTGGAAAAAGAAAGGTATTGCCCCTCTTCCAAAAATCCCCATAAATCCATTTTAATTCCTTTTTGATTCTAGTTTCTTGCATTAGAACCTAATACTCTCCTACTTTCTAATTTTTGGGGTTTAATCCCAGCTTTGGGTCAATTTGGAGCTTTTGGCATCAAGAGGAAGAATCCCCCATTTGGAGCTTTTCCAAGCTTTTTGCACACATAGGTAAAACCCTCTAAATTGTTTTATATTTCAGTTTTCTTTGCATGTAGGGCTAGATCTAGGAGTCCCCTAGGTGTCCCCGAAATTTGGGTGAATTTTGTGTCCGTTTGGTGTCCGTATCGGACACGTGTCGTAGTGTGGCGTAGGTGTTTGTTGAAATGCCTCTATGGATTGAATATTGTTATTTTTTGAAACAAATTATATATTTGAGTAGCTCTTCATGTGTAGATTTAATATTTGTATGACTGAGCACGTATTGTGTTGGTTTTCGTGTCCAAAATTGGACACGAATGCGTGCACGAGGACACCGTGCAGTGTCCTGCTGCTCGGGCACTGTAGCGGACACGACACTGTATGTCCTGACACAAAACTTTGCACACACCTGCGGGCAATGACTGACAGCACGCTCACCAATTTTGAGGCGACTTCGTCGAATGGTTTGTGAGAAATCTCACTCGTACGGGTTGGTGCCTATCGTGCACGCGCGCAGGAAGTGCGTCTGATACACACGGTTTTCTTTGACACGACGCACTTTGGATACAATGCAGACACTTGTGCACCTAGCCCTACTATGGGCGAACCCACGTGCACGAGCACGAGGCACGTGTCACCTTGTGTCGAGAGCACGAGGGCTCGACATGGCTGCACGACGATTATTTTTTTCAGTTTCCTGTAAATTTCGAATATTAGTTTTGGACACTATGTGTCCCAATCCCTGGACACGAGGGACATGTTCCCATGTCTGTACACCACTGGCACACGAATGTTACTTGGTTTTTGATTTGGTTTTTGGGTTAAAAAGGGGTTTCCTGATACCTGTCCTGATACTTGTAAATTTCAGTATTTTCCTAACTCAATTTTCCTGATTTGAATGAAGATTTCAACTGACTAATGTCCCCACATATTACTGATATATGTTAATGTAGTGTTTCAATTTGAAATAGACTTTTGATTGTGAGAATGGAATAATTTCATTGGGTTGGTTTTCGAATTTGTCTATTGAACCTGAGATCATTCCAATCCCTGTTTACATATGTTTTCACTGAAATTATGATGCCCCACATGTGTATCAGTTAATGCTAAGTGGGATTAGCATGTTAGTTAGGCTTTCACTCAAATGAATGGGATAATTGACATTTTATTGAGGTTCAATGTAATAACTGATACATGATTTAGTTCAGTCCCATATATTGAACTGTGATCGAATGAGGTTTCCTGTCCATTATAAACTGAAATAAATGTTGCTTAATGTATATCACTGATTCCTAACTTGAGAATCATTTATTCCTAACATTGCACACAGGGTCAATGTTGCACTAATTTTCCTAATGCACTCATTCCTGTCACAGGATTTGATTAGTTAGCTACTGATATTGATTCTTCCTGAAATTGATTCTCTTATTTTTTAAACTGAAATTGAGGTTAAATTTACCATGTATACATCTGAATTTATAATTGGGTTTCAGTATTGGTTTTGAATGATCTGGGGTTTAGATATTTTCTCTGTTTTTCCTGAGATCACACCATGGACAGCTCACTACATCATTGAATTCTCTGCTCAATGTTGTTTACTGCCATTTGTTTTCCTGAGATTCACCCTACATATTTTTTTAGATATCATACACACACACATGGTCTGGTTTTCTGAGAACTTGAAATTGGATTGTGGATTTGGTTTTGAGTTATGATTAATGTTGGTTCCCACAAAATCCTGGAACACTGTTGACTGAACAGAGAGTGTGTTACCTGAGTTTCTAATTCATATATGAACTGTCAATTGGTTTTGAACTGATTTTGAACTATTAGACAACCTGAGATGCAGGCCTGTATGTGCCACACATGACACATTCTCACATGATTTGCACACACTCTTATATTGACACATATATCCTTGTTCACCCACACATTATCCTTCACTCACTGCTAACACCCCATGGTATATGGCCTGTGCACTACATTGCTCTGCACACACACACAGTCCCTGTCACCTACACACCTATGTGACACTATGGCTTGATACTTCACCCTTGACACTCCTTCACTCACCTAGTGTTCAGTTTCTCACACTTGGGTATATGTCTTTTGAATGCATTGGTTGTACTGCCATAGGTATGGTGATTGGGGTTAGTGGTATCAGTTTTGGCCTGGCCTAGTTTGGATTGCTTTGCAGCAGCAGGCAAGGCTATGCATTGCCTTGCCTTAGCTTGCCTGCCTTGGTTTGCAGTGCATAGCAGCAGTAGGCATTGCCTTGCCTTGCAGCAGCAGAACAGGGTGGGGGTGTGAGTGTAGTGCAAGACTGCAGTAGTCATGTTACCTGCAGGTAACATGACCTTGGACCAGGGGGGATTTGTAGTGGATTAGCCTAAGTTTCAGTTATGATAGAGTATAGGGTTTGGGTTTTATTGATGGGTTAGCTGTCATGTGGTTCCCTATTTCCTATGAGTTGAAGTTTAAAATTCAGTTGGGGTGTGGGACTAGGGAAGGTTGAGAGAGTTGAATAGGTTGGGGAGGCTAAGAGGAATGCTTGAATGGTTCACATTCACAGGAAACTGTTCAGTCCAGTTTATATGGGTTGTTTCATCCTTGATGTTCAGTCATTCACATAGTTATTTTTGGCCTTTTTATGTATTAGATGTTGTGAGGGTGATATGATTTTAAGAGGTAAATGTAGGCAATGGCTATATTGGTAGATGGTGTTCATGGATACCAAGGTTATCCTACATCTTGGGTACTAGTATTAGTTAGCTAGTCTAGCTGGATTTGACTTGTACTAGCCAGTTGATATATGATATCAGGCAGGTTGGCAGCCTTGTTTTGGCTTGGCATGAGTATAGGGATTAGCCTTGTGTGGATTTCAGTCTTCATTATAAGGGAATCTCTCCCTTGTATTAGTTTTCATCTATCCAAGTTCAGTCCATACTAAACCTTAGTGTCCTTCCCCTCATCCAGTCCAGTCTTCCCTTTTCTGGATATCTTAGGCATATTCATAGTATGTAGGAAATGCCTAGTATTAGAGGGTTGTTATATACCCTATAGGGTTATGAATTATAAAGTTAGATGTAGAGTTTGGATAGATACATATAGTTATATTCATGTATTTAACTTGTAGATATAAAGCTAGGATGTATGTGTTTATATTATATGTATATGGGGTAAGTTAGCTAAATTCACATGGTGGCTTATAGTTGAGTCTAATTTAGATTGATTTTGGTTTGATACCTAGAAGCCCAAACCCTAAATGTTGACTTGGGTTGACCCAGAGTTGACCAATTTTGACTTAGACCTAGTTGACCTAGACAGTTGACCAGGTTTGACTTAGAGCTGACTTTGACCTAGTTTGACCTAGAAATCATATAGTTGCATTGTAGTTTTTATTTTCCTTATATTGAACATGTCATGACCCATATTACTTGTTTAGGACATTGTGACTCCGGTGCAGGCATCTGATATTACACTACTCTTTTCAGAGTAGCAGGCGAGTACATTCTCTGATAGTTCTCTCATTTATTTGTCAATTACTGTATTTCAGTTCTAGTTAGCTGTATGAGATTCTCTGTTACAAACACGTACTGTTATTTCTGGATTCATGTATACGACACACATTTATTTTCTGGCCTCTATTACTGGTATCATCATTCCTGGAATCATTTACTGGAATCATTTACTGGAATCACCCTGGAATCATTTACTGGTATCATTGTACTTGGCTGGACTCATCTTGAATCATTGTGTCAAAATTCTGGATTCACTTGCTGGGATGGGAAATACTAGAGTAAGACATGTAGACATACCCCATTTCTGGAATCACCCTTTGCTGGAATCATACTGGAATGATAGCCATCCCACACCCGGCCAGGTGTGTGATGTGCCGGATTACCCATAGCCGTTTACATGTCGATCTCGGTATTTTAAAACACACTGCTAGAGTATAGGCTGGACTCACCGTAGAATCATTAATCACTCAGACTGGAATCGTCCCTTGCTGGATTCATCTTGTATGAGATTCATCCTGTGCTGGACTTACATTGGAGTTACACTGATCTACATTGTTGCCTGGACTTTATATCATAATACCCTGGTTCAGCTAGTTTTATTTTTACAGTCTTCATTGCTATGATTCTGCTCTTGTTTAGCTATTTTCTTTCCTTGCACTTTATCTGTCTTTCTTACCATCACCTGATTATAAACTGCCATTTTCATCAATACAACTGTCTATAACTGCTTTGTAGTTCTCTGTCATTTACTTGGGTTTTCTAGATGAGATGTGCTCGTTCCTGTCCTGACTGGACCTGTTGAAAATTTTACAGATGATTGCCCTGAGGACACATGCCCTACATTTTACTGAGGAGATGGCTTAGCTACCTATGGCCCCGACACTCAGGAGTGATCGGGAGTTTAGTTAGTCTGTCTTGTTTTAGTTTTCCTGTTTAGATCTGGAGTTGTATATAGAGATTTGAGACTTGAGATGTATTTGAGATTATTCAGATGTTGATTTTATTTCAGTAGTTTGTTGTCTTCAATTTCTTAGTTATTTTTTGTGTTATCTTATCGTGCTTAGACTGTGATTGAGTTACACCATATCTTATACTTGTCCTCCGTTCGGAGTTGATCATGATGAGTACATTATATACTGCATGAGTTGATGTTTAGTTAGAGACTTAGAACAACGTTCTACCGCCGACACTGCGGCGTAGAATGGGCGCTGTTACATACTCGTACCCTCACAGTGGGTGCAGGTCGTGACACGTTTTTAGTGGTGGCCCATGCAGGTCGAGAGTCGCATTAGTGCGATATCGTGGTAGTACGGCGACTTAGTTGTACTGCTGCGAGCCTGCGATAGGACTGAGAGATAGGCTTTACCGGAGAGGCACTCAATCACAGTTAGGAAAAATTTTGCTTTAAATCATGCCATCTACATATCGCACTGATTTGCCTTCTTTGAAATAACTGTCCTCCTTTGATATATCGATTCCTGCTCAGTATTGACTTCCTTGTTCGATCTGTCTTCAAGATGGTGGAGACACGATCACATCGCTCTGGTGCAGCAGTTGTTGTAGAGGGGACTGCCACCTCTCAGCCAGATCAACAAGGTCAGGAGGCTGCAGCTCCTGCCACCTCTACTCATATTGGGACTTCAGCAGCAGTAGCAGGGGGTATGCCTCCACCAGCTCGGAGGCAGGACCCAGTCATCCCAGAGATGCAGTTCCAGCAACCGTCTACAGGACACGTGGATGCAGCACAGATGTTCGCTTACTTCCAGCAGTTTATGGACCGGCAGCAGACCCAACAGGACATGAGCTTGGAGTTGGCCCTTACGACGGTCGCAGCTCGACCAGTGATCCAGCATCCGAGGACACCAGGGATAGAGCAGTTCCAGAAGATGAGTCCCGGAGACTTCCTGGGGACAGAGGGAATTTTATATGCTGACGAGTGGATCGAGCATATAGAGGAGATCTTTCGCCTGGCTCGGATACCGGCAGATCTCCAGATAGAGGCAGCAGCTAGCCGGATGCGAGATCTTGCTCGCACCTGGTATCAGTCAGACCCCAGGGTGGGGGTAGCTGGACAGACTTGGGAGGAGTTCAAGGGCTTCTTCAAGAAGAAGTTCATTCCAGATTCAGCGCTCAGAGCCTTGGAGTCGCAGTTCGAGAGCCTAGTTCATGGAGCCTGTCAGTGGAGGAGTACGCTGGGGAGTTCGGCCGCCTCGGCAGATTCGTAGAGGGTTTGAGCGAGACGGCAAAGGCCCAGAGGTTCCGGAAGGGTCTGGTCAAGGAAGTCAAATCCTTGACCAAGGGCAACAGGGACGCCACGTTCGAGGAGATTTTGACGGAAGCTTTACTGGCTGAGGATGATCTTGAGCTGAGTCTCAAGAGGGGACGGGACGCTCACGGTACCAGCAGCAGCGGAGGCCAGACCAAGAGGCCTCACGTGCAGTTTCATCAGACACGGGCACCAGTGGGAGTTCAGCAGGTGCAGCATCAGTATCGGGGTCAGGACCCGAAGGCGATCAGTTGTTCCTACTGCAAGAAGTCGGAACACATTTGGGAGCAGTGCAGGAAGAGGTTGAAGGTTTGCTATTTCTGTGGGTCAGCTGCCCACCAGAAGATAGATTGTCCTATTGCACCTCCTTTTGAGGGGGCTAGGCCACCTGTAGCTCAGCACCAGAGGGGTGGAGCTTTTGCGATGGCAGCCGAGGAGACTGATGTCGCAGGTGATGGATTAGCAGGTTTGACCTTCTTGTTCTTCCTCCCCACTTCCATGTGTGATTTCCCTTAGTACCTGCCAGGATATTGCTTGTGGTTGCTAGATAGTGTAGCTACCCTGTTCGAGACTGTGGAATCACGACCAGTAGGATTGTATTGCTTCGACTTTGATTGTTTGGGGGTTTGACCTAGGCAAGGTGCGATCATCTTAATTTCGAGGACAAAATTTTTATAAGGTGGGTAGGATTGTAACACCCAGTTTTCCAGATGAGGGTATTTTTGAAATTTTGTAATTATAATTATTATTCATTGATATTTATTTCACATTATGATTTTTGGTAATTTTTAATAATTTTTAAACTATTTAAAACTGTTTTAAGTCATGACTTGTGATTTTGATGTGCCGCTAGTAAAACCTGTGAGACTGCATGACCTATAGCCTAACCACATCATTAGGATGATTTATTATCATTTTTAACCTAGGGATATTTTGGTCATTTTGACTTATTTGATTTATTTGGTGATTTGTTGAATTGGTAAATTTTTGGTTGACTTGACTTGTTGAGACCTAGTGAGCTAGCCTAGAAGCTAACCCTAGCCATGGTGACCCTAGTCTAACTTAGGTTAACCTATTTTTAGTCATTAGAAACTAATTGTAGAATGAGGGGATTTGGTTTAGTGCATTTAAGTCATGGTTTATGATTTCATGAAATGACTTATGCCTTAATGATTTATTTGATCAAGACTTGGCCCATAGCCCATAACTAGAAGCCCTAACCCTAACCAAACCCTAAATGACCAGCCATAGGGATCCCCACCCTATATAAACACTTATTCTCTAGGGCTTGCCTCCTTCTTTCATTCATTTCAATATTGGAAAAAGAAAGGTATTGCCCCTCTTCCAAAAATCTCCATAAATCCATTTTAATTTCTTTTTGATTCTAGTTTCTTGCATTAGAACCTAATACTCTCCTACTTTCTGATTTTTGGGGTTTAATCCCAGCTTTGGGTCAATTTGGAGCTTTTGGCATCAAGAGGAAGAATCCCCCATTTGGAGCTTTTCCAAACTTTTTGCACACATAGGTAAAACCCTCTAAATTATTTTATATTTCAGTTTTCTTTGCATGTAGGGCTAGATCTAGGAGTCCCCTAGGTGTCCCCAAAATTTGGATGGATTTTGTGTCCGTTTGGTGTCCGTATCGGACACGTGTCGTAGTGTGGTGTAGGTGTTTGTTGAAATGCCTCTATGGATTGAATATTGTTATTTTTCGAAACAAATTATATATTTGAGTAGCTCTTCATGTGTAGATTTAATATTTGTATGACTGAGCACGTATTGTGTTGGTTTTCGTGTCCAAAACTGGACACGAACGCGTGCACGAGGACACTGTGCAGTGTCCTGCTGCTCGGGCACTGTAGCGGACACGACACTGCACGTCCTGACACGAAACTTTGCACACACCTGCGGGCAATGACTGACAGCATGCTCACCAATTTTGAGGCGACTTCGTCGAGTGGTTTGTGAGAAATCTCACTCGCACGGGTCGGTGCCTGTCGTGCACGTGCGCAGGAAGTGCGTCTGATACGCACGATTTTCTTGGACACGACGCACTTTGGACATAATGCAGACACTTGTGCACCTAGCCCTACTATGGGCGAACCCACGTGCACGAGCACGAGGCACGTGTCGCCTTGTGTCGAGAGCACGAGGGCTCGACATGGCTGCACGACGATTATTTTTCCCAGTTTTCTGTAAATTTTGAATATTAGTTTTGGACACTATGTGTCCCAATCCCTGGTCACGAGGGACTCTCCCTGGACACGAGGGACATGTTCCCATGTCTGTACACCACTGGCACACGAATGTTACTTGGTTTTTGATTTGGTTTTTGGGTTAAAAAGGGGTTTCCTGATACCTGTCTTGATACTTGTAAATTTCAGTATTTTCCTAACTCAAATTTCCTGATTTGAATGATGATTTCAACTGACTAATGTCCCCACATATTACTGATATATGTTAATGTAGTGTTTCAATTTGAAATAGACTTTTGATTGTGAGAATGGAATGATTTCATTGGGTTGGTTTTCGAATTTGTCTATTGAACCTGAGATCATTCCAATCCCTGTTTACATATGTTTTCACTGAAATTATGATGCCCCACATGTGTATCAGTTAATGCTAAGTGGGATTAGCATGTTAGTTAGGCTTTCACTCAAATGAATGGGATAATTGACATTTTATTGAGGTTCAATGTAATAACTGATACATGATTTAGTTCAGTCCCATATATTGAACTGTGATCGAATGAGGTTTCCTGTCCATTCTAAACTAAAATGAATGTTGCTTAATGTATATCACTGATTCCTAACTTGAGAATCATTTATTCCTAACATTGCACACAGGGTCAATGTTGCACTAATTTTCCTAATGCACTCATTCCTGTCACAGGGATTTGATGTCACGACCCGCACCCGCTAAAAGGGCACGTGACGCGACAACGCCCAGCCCTCACCGGAAAAAACGGCGTGGAACGCTGTGTATTTTCTAGTCTGACAACAGTTTATATATATAACAAAACCTGTCGAGAATATAGTCAACTCCGAACGGAGGACATGCAATGAATATATATAATGCTCAATCACAACTCTAAGACAAAAAGTAGAGACAGAAAGATAAAGACAACAAGACAATAATATATAACCTGTCAAGTCCAGAAACAAATAATATACAATGTCCGGTCTCTAAATACAGTCCAAATATAATACAGACTCAAAAGTAATACAGTCTCAAAAAGTAACTGGATACTAAGTCCAGTACAAAGACCTACTCTAAACTATACAAGTGGTATGGTCTCGTCAGGCGGAGCTACGCCCTGCGGGACCAAGTCTAGGCCCACTACGTCGTCCGGACCGTAGTAGGTACTGCAATCTCCCTCGTCGAAATCTGTAATATTTTATCAACAGTCCAGTCAGGATGGAACGAGTACATATATCTCATAACAGATCTCAAGATAGAATAAAAGCTATAAGACTGTAAATAGAGCATATACAATGAATCATGGAGTATACATGTATGTATCATGGCATGGTAAGCTGTAAAGCTAGAGCTAGAACAAGAAGAATAGAACGGGATCATGGCATGTACACAAATCAAGGCAAGCTATATATCCAATGTGTGTGAATAGTAGTTTCAGCTTGTGATCGGCTTGGGTACCTGTCAAGAATCGGCCTGGCAAGTCATATGTGCGGTATATGACTCACACTGTTCGGGAATGCGGGATGGATCTGATCACAGGCCTACGCTACTACTCCCCCTACCCCAACTGGTAGAATGGATCCAAACAGGACACGTCACTGCACGGGATTCTAATGAGAAGGTAGCTAGCCTTCTCTAGAATCAGTGACCATATATCGAGCAAGAGCTACAAGGGTGCTTGCACAATATATCCCAACCTAAGAAGGAGAAAACATCTCTCGTCGGGATCCAAGAATACCAATCCGTGAGAACCATGTGTCGGGAATAAGCATATCAACACTAAGTACATGAATCATAACAGTTATCATAAATTGGGAATAAGTATCAGAGAATGTACTCGCCTGTAAGATGATAAAATACGTCGACTGGATCAACTGCAGTATCTCGAGGACCTATAGAGAACCAGACATATCAATACTAAGTTTAGGAAGTAAAGTTAAATCAAATTAAATCCTATTCAGTCACTCTAGGTCAAGACATGTCTAGTCGGGTCAATCTTGGTCAAAAACTGACTTACCGTTGACTTTTGGTCAACGGGTCAACTCTGATCAACTCTAGGTCAACCCTAGGTCACTGGTGACTAATAGTTGACTTTTAGTCAACTGTCCAAGTTGAATGGAATTTGGAACTAATTTGGGTAAAGAGTTGACTCATAGTTGACTTTTAGTCCAAAAAGTCAACCGTGGTCAACCGGGTCCAAGACTAGGTTTAGACGGCTAAATCTGCTTATTACCAACCTATACAATCCATATCCAAGTCCATCTTGGACTTGGAAACTCGAATCTTGGCCGTGGGCCAAATCCCTATTTTACCCTTTTTAAGGGTAAAATTCTACCCTCGGCGATAACCCCGTTAGCCTACCTACGCTAGTTATTTTGACCCGATCTCCCTAGGGTAGTAGGGTACTATCCTATAGGTTCGTTATCTACCATAATACATAAGTAAAGTAGACGTCTAGTCCACCTTACGGCCCGTTGCAGATATCTCGAAGATTTCGAGATACGCACTGACACGGCGCGATACCGGCGCCCTAGAACTCCGATTTCCACTCGGAAGCCTACCCGCAAAACCTAAATCGCGTATCCTAGGCCTACGTCAAGTTTCGTCGCGATCCGACGCTCCGGGCTCAATTTTGCCCTCTAACTCGATTTCTAACAAAAACTCCTCTTTTTGGCCTCGCACCCAACCTCTTCTTTAACCCTCTATTCTAGTTCTTCTTCTTCTTAACTTCTTCTCCTTATTTTCCTAAATCTAATTCCTCCTCATACTCCTCTTTTCTACTCTCTTCTTCTTGATCTTTTCTAATTTCTCTCATTACCTTTCTCAACTCTATTCTACTTCTCATTCTAATTTCTAAACTCTTTTCTCCCTCTTCCTAACTAACTTTCTTATCTATTCCTACATATATATATACATATATATCTACCTATATATACATATATACATACGACACTAGGGGGGGTTTATGGTGTGAAAGGGGGACACAGGGGGGGGGGAAAGAGGAGCTGCCAGTGGCAGCTCCTGCTGCCCATGCTACTGCTACTGCTTAAGCTGCTGCTGCTAATGCAGGCTGCTGCTGCTGCTTGCTCTGCAGCTGCTGCTGCCAGCTACTAGTGCAGCTCCTGCAGCTGCTGCTGCTCTTCCTTCTTCTCCTATTCTCCTCCTACTTCACTCCTCTCCTCTCCTCTCTTTATATATATATATATATACCTATATATATATATCTATCTATCTATATATCTATCTATCTATTTCTATATATATATATATACATATATCTAATCCTCTAACCTCCCCTCTATATATCTATATATATATACACACACACATATACATATTATATATACATACATATATATATATACAAATACACATATACCTATATATATATATCTATCCACAACCACACACACACAACCACACACACAACCACACCACCACTCTCATCCTCTCCTCCACCACTCTCTACACACACACACACACAAATACATATATACATATATATTCCTATATACATATCTATACATACACATATATATCCATATATATATATATATATATATATATATATATATATATATATATATATATATATATATATATATATATATATACCATTAACATATAATCTCCCTTAATTAATCACTTAACCAAAACTCTAGAGAAAACCTACAAAATAGGGGCAAAGTGTAGAGAATTGAATTCTCTACACTTAATGTGAAAGTCATGAATGGAAAAGAGGATTTACTAGGGATTTAATGGCATACCTAAAACTTGCTTGGAGGAAGAAGACTTGAGAAAAAGAAAATAATTTGAGGAAGAAGAAGTTACTTTGTGGAGAAGTAACAAAGGGGGGGGGGGGGGACTATGCCATGGCCGGCCACTTCCCATGGGCTATTGGGTTGGGATCCAATAGCCCACAACCCATTAACCCTAGTTTGGTTCGTTTTGGAATCGGGTTGGTTCGGTTTGATTTCGGTTTGATTCTAAATACAAATTAAGCCTCTAAAATGACTAATTAAGTCATGGAAATTAGGTTAATAATTTCTAGCCTATTTATGATGGTACATGGGCTAAGCCCAGCTAGTATGTGGGTCCCACTAGGGTCCAGGCTACCCGGGTCTCCAATTTGGGTCCGAATTGGATAAAATCCAAACCAACCCAAATAAATTCCTAAAAATCATATAAAATCAAATAAAATTCCTAAAATATTATAAAACTTGAAAATGATGAAAATAGCCCTAATTTGAAAAACTGGGGGTGACAAATCTATCCTCCTTAAAAAATTTCGTCCTCGAAATTGAATGAGAACTAACACAGCAATCATGAACAAAACAAGGAAGAAAAAGAAAGAATTTTACCTCAAGGCTCGAAGAGATATGGGAATCGCTCCCGCATGTCGTCCTCCCTCTTCCAGGTGGACTCACTTGGAGAGTGGTGTCTCCATGCAACTCGAACCAAGGGAATGACCTGGTTCCGGAGCACCTTCTCTCTTCGGTCCAAGATCTCGACCGGCTTCTCTGGGTAACTGAGTGTCGGTCCTACTACGATCTCTGAGTGGTCTAAGACGTGACTGGGATCTGCCACGTACCGTCTCAGCTGTGACACGTGGAACACACTGTGCACTCCCTCTAGTGCAGGCGGTAACTCCAGTCGGTAAGCCACTGCACCGACCCTGCCCAGGATACGAAATGGTCCGATATATCGTGGACTAAGCTTCCCGCCGCCACCAAAACGAATCATGCCACGCGCCGAAGAAATCCGCAGAAAGACAAGATCATCAACCTAGAACAAAAACAAGACTTAGAGCTTGATCTAAAACAATCACAATCAGACTCAAATACTAGAAAAAAATCTAAATTATACCTCAAACTCCAATGGCCTCCGGTGGCTATCGGCCCAATGCCGCTGCCTATCCTGCGCCACCCGAAGTCTATCTCTGATAACCCTGACCTTCTCTGCAGCATCTACCACCATCTCTGGGCCAAGCAAAACCCTCTCACCGACATCATCCCAAGACAAGGGAGTACGGCACCTCCGTCCGTATAGAGCCTCGAAAGGTGACATCTCTATACTGGCTTGGTAGCTGTTGTTGTAAGCAAACTCTACCAAGTGAAGGTGGTCCTCCCAAGATCTCCCGAAGTCCAAGACACAGGTGCGCAGCATATCCTCGAGGGTCTGAATCGTCCTCTCCGACTGCCCGTCTGTCTGGGGGTGATATGCTGTACTGAACTTGAGCGATGTGCCCAAGCTAAGCTGCAAACTCCGCCAGAAGTGGGAAGTGAATCGGCTGTCCCGATCCGAGACTATACTCACTGGCACCCCGTGTAATCGGACTATCTGTCGCACGTACATCTCGGCCAACCTCTCCGTCGACAAACCCACTTTGAAAGGCAAAAAGTGGGCCGATTTGGTCAATCGATCAACAATGACCCAAATCGCATCCTTCCCTCCTGGAGAGCGCGGAAGCCCAGATATAAAGTCCATAGTGATATGCTCCCACTTCCACTCAGGAATGGGGAGTGGCTGGAGCAATCCACCGGGTCTCTGCCTCCCGGCCTTCACCTGCTGGCATACTAAACATCTCGACACGAACTGAGCCACCTCACGTTTCATGCCATACCACCAAACATGCTGTCTCAAGTCTTTACACATCTTGTTGGCTCCGGGATGCATAGAGTACTGAGAACGGTGCGCCTCCTGAAGAACTTCCTCCCGAAGTCCTCCGCTCGGCACGCACAATCTGGTACCATGCCTCAACGACCCATCCCCTGCTAAAGAGAACTCATCCAACAGTCCTATCTGGACCTGCTCCCTGATGACCCTCAGAGCCTCATCCTCAAACTGAGCTGCCCTGACTCTGTCCATCAGCTCTGACTGCACCTGCAGACCCCACATCTGCGCCTCGAACCCAGGAACTATCACCTCTATGCCCAAGCTCTCCAGATCTGCCAGAAGGTGACGATCCATCGTCAAACACATAGCCACGGGATACCTGCTCAAAGCATCCGTGACCACGTTGGCCTTCCCCGGATGGTACTGCAAGGATATATCAAAATCCTTCATCAGCTCTAACCATCGCCTCTGCCTCATATTCAGCTCCTTCTGGGTAAACACGTACTTCAAGCTCTTGTGATCTGTATAGATCTCAACTCGCTCTCCGTACAGATAGTGTTTCCACAACTTCAAAGCAAAGATGACCGCTGCCAGCTCCAGATCGTGGGTAGGGTAATTCCTCTCATGAGGACGTAACTGCCTAGATGCATAGGCAATTACCTTCCCGTGCTGCTGAAGCACACAACCCAAACCTCGTCCTGAAGCATCACTGTAGATCGTATAACCACCAGATCCAGATGGCAGCGTCAAGATAGGAGCTGTAGTCAACCTTGCCTTCAACTCCTCGAAGGCGGCCTGACACTCATCGGACCAAACAAACTCCTCGTCCTTCCTGGTAAGGCGGGTCATCGGCTGGGCAATCCTGGAAAAGTCCTGTACGAACCTCCGGTAGTAACCTGCCAGACCCAGAAAACTCCGAACCTCTGCTACTGAGCTCGGCGTAGACCAGGACTCCACCGCAGAAATCTTCTTCGGATCCACTGAAATCCCCTCGCCAGAGACAACATGGCCTAGGAACTCCACGCGATCCAAGAAGAACTCGCACTTGGACAGCTTCCCATACAGCTGCTCCCTCCTGAGAGTGTCCAACACAATCCTCAGGTGCTCCTCGTGCTCCTCTGGCGTCTTCGAGTAGATGAGAATGTCATCAATGAAGACCACCACGAACTTGTTAAGGTACTGGTGAAATACCTTGTTCATCAAGTTCATGAATACCGCCGGGGCATTGGTCAACCCAAACGGCATGACAGTATACTCATACTAGCCATAGCGGGTCCGAAAGGCAGTCTTCGGAATGTCATCCCGCTTCACCTTCAGCTGATGGTACCCGGTGCGCAAGTCAATCTTCGAGAACACCCTCGCGCCGCTCAACTGGTCAAACAAGTCATCAATCCTCGGCAGAGGATACTTGTTCTTGATGGTAAGGTTGTTGAGCGCCCTGTAATCAATACACAGACGTACCGTACCATCCTTCTTGGGGACGAAAAGAACTGGCGCGCCCCAAGGTGAAGAACTAGATCGAATAAAGCCCTTGTCTTCCAGCTCGTCGACCTGCTTCTTCAGCTCCGCTAACTCACTGTTGTTGATTCTATAGACGTGCTGGGAGATAGGCTCAGCACCCGGCACTAGATCTATAGAAAACTCAACATCACGATCTGGCGGCATTTCGGGCAGCTCCTTGGGAAAAACATTCAAGAACTCAGCAATGAGTGGATGTGGCAACACTGGCTCCGCCAACAACGCTCCGCAGAAACCATCTCCCTGCTCCACTGTACCCCTGGTGAACTCATACTCCGGCTCTCCCGGCGGCCTAAACAGAATCCTGCCTCCTCTGCAGTCGATGCTAGCGTGGTGCGTGCTCAACCAATCCATACCGAGTACCACATCGTAACTCGGAAGTGGCATTACGAGCAGACACGCACTCAGCTCCCGGCCTCTCAAAGAAACTCTCCGTCCCTTGCTAACATTATTAACTAGGATGATGCCATTCCCAGTCATAATCTTGCAAGTCCTACCCAGATATTCAGCAATAATATTGTGCCTAAGAGCAAAAGAAACAGACACAAAACTGTGCGTAGCACCAGAATCAAATAAGGCCAAAGCTGGAAAAGAATCGAGCAGAATAGAACCTGCAACAACATCCGCAATAGGCTCCACCTCCTCGGCTGCAAGAGTAAAGGCTCTACCCTGACCACCCCTCTGCTGGCGGTGCTGAACGAACTGCTGCTGCTGAGTCGGAAGCGGACCTCTCTGCTGAACTACCGGCACACTAGCTGGTGCCCTCTGAACGGGTGCCCTCTGAGCAGCTCCAGTAACACGGAGGTTCTTGGGACACTCCCGCATCTGATTCCCAGCGGCACCACAAAAGAGACACAGCCCCAGTCTCCTCCTACAGAACTCGAAGAGATGACCGGGCTTCTTGCAGAAGTGGCACGGTGGATCATCCTGCCCTGGACGCTGCTGACTCCTCTGGACAGACGCTCTGGCCTGCCCCGGCTGCTGGTGATGCTGGAACGACTGGTGCTGAAGCTGAGGGCGCTTAGCAGGCCCTGCGCTGCTACTGGCCCCAGAAAATACATCTCGATCCCTCTTCGGCTTCAAGCCCAACTCCCTCTCCACCTTCCGAGCCTCTGCGTAAACCTCCGCATATGTCGCGTAGAAGGAAGGGATCAGGATCTTGATATCCCATGCCAATCTCTCCCGGAAACGCTCAGCTCGGATCACCGGGTCACTCACCATGTACTTGGCGTATCGGCCCAGCCGGCCGAACTCCACCGCATACTCCTCTACGGTCATGCTGCCCTGCTGCAGATTCTGGAACTGCCGTACCAAGCCAATCTTGTCCGTAGGAGAAAAGAACTTCTCTCTGAACAGGGCCCTGAACTCGGCCCAAGTATGGCCCTCTCCTGCAAGAGCCGGCTCATTTCGGAACCATGTCCGGGCAATATCTAACAACTGCAACCCAACCGCCTCGACCCTCAGGTCGGCTGCAAGGCGGCAGGCCCTCATCTGGCGCTCGATATCCTCGAGCCAGTCATCAGCATAGATAATGCCCTCAGTCCCCTTGAAATCCCTCGGACCAAGCTTCTTGAAAGCCTGGATATCCCCGATCTTCGGCTGCTGCTGCTGCTGAACCTCCCTCTGTGGAGCCTGACGTTCCACTGCCGCCATAGCCAATCTGTGTGCATCCTCCATACCCTGGCGCATGGCCTCTGTCTGTCTCAACTGAGCCTCGTGCTGAGCCCGCTGGGACTCAAGCACCTGGTGGAAGAACGCTAGCATCTGCCCCATGTCTGTGGGCAGAGGAGGCAATGGAGGAATAGCTCCCATCATCACCGGAGGAGTCCCCTGCTGAGGAGGAAGAATACCCTCGGTAGCTCCCACTGCAGCCCCTGGCACTACGGGAAGAGCACCCGTAATGGCCCCAGGGACGGTCATCGAGGTAGCTAGAGGAGTACCTCCGAGAGCCCCAACAGAAGTCCCATCAGCCGGGGAAGTGACCGGAGCCTGTCCGCCAGAGGTGGCAGACCTCTCCGTCTCCCCATGCTCCTCGCCAGGAGAATGAGTCATCAATATCCTGGAGACAAATTGAGAAGAAGATATCAATATGGCACATGAAGGCAATATCAAAGGAGGACAGCTAGAAAGCAGTAAATCAATATCAAAGACGGTAAGCAAGATAAGCAAGGAAAGATCCTACTGTGATTGAGCACCCTTAGCCTACTACTTTCTATGGGTAACACAGGCTCGTAGTCAACACTCTAAGACGAGTGCCGCCACGACATCGCACTAATTGCGACTTCAGGACCTGCGTGGGCCACCACTAAAACGTGTCACGACCCGCACCCGTTAAAAGGGCACGTGACGCGACAACGCCCAGCCCTCACCGGAAAAACGGCGTAGAACGCTGTGTATTTTCTAGTCTGACAACAGTTTATATATATAACAAAACCTGGCGAGAATATAGTCAACTCCGAACGGAGGACAAGCAATGAATATATATAATGCTCAATCACAACTCTAAGACAAAAAGTAAAGACGGAAAGATAAAGACAACAAGACAATAATATATAACTTGTCAAGTCCAGAAACAAATAATATACAATGTCCGGTCTCTAAATACAGTCCAAATATAATACAGACTCAAAAGTAATACAGTCTCAAAAAGTAACTGGATACTAAGTCCAGTACAAAGACCTACTCTAAACTATACAAGTGGTATGGTCTCGTCAGGCGGAGCTACGCCCTGCGGGACCAAGTCTAGGCCTACTACGTCGTCCGGACCGTAGTAGGTACTGCAATCTCCGTCGTTGAAATCTGTAATATTTTATCAACAGTCCAGTCAGGATGGAACGAGTACATATATCTCATAACAGATCTCAAGATAGAATAAAAGCTATAAGACTGTAAATAGAGCATATACAATGAATCATGGAGTGTACATGTATGTATCATGGCATGGTAAGCTGTAAAGCTAGAGCTAGAACAAGAAGAATAGAACGGGATCATGGCATGTACACAAATCAAGGCAAGCTATATATCCAATGTGTGTGAATAGTAGTTTCAGCTTGTGATCGGCTTGGGTACCTGTCAAGAATCGGCCTGGCAAGTCATATGTGCGGTATATGACTCACACTATTCGGGAATGCGGGATGGATCTGATCACAGGCCTACGCTACTACTCCCCCTACCCCAACTGGTAGAATGGATCCAAACAGGACACGTCACTGCACGGGATTCTAATGAGAAGGTAGCTAGCCTTCTCTAGAATCAGTGACCATATATCGAGCAAGAGCTACAAGGGTGCTTGCACAATATATCCCAACCTAAGAAGGAGAAAACATCTCTCGTCGGGATCCAAGAATACCAATCCGTGAGAACCATGTGTCGGGAATAAGCATATCAACACTAAGTACATGAATCATAACAGTTATCATAAATTGGGAATAAGTATCAGAGAATGTACTCGCCTGTAAGATGATAAAATACGTCGACTGGATCAACTGCAGTATCTCGAGGACCTATAGAGAACAAGACGTATCAATACTAAGTTTAGGAAGTAAAGTTAAATCAAATTAAATCCTATTCAGTCACTCTAGGTCAAGACATGTCTAGTCGGGTCAATCTTGGTCAAAAACTGACTTACCGTTGACTTTTGGTCAATGGGTCAACTCTGGTCAACTCTAGGTCAACCCTAGGTCACTGGTGACTAATAGTTGACTTTTAGTCAACTGTCCAAGTTGAATGGAATTTGGAACTAATTTGGGTAAAGAGTTGACTCATAGTTGACTTTTAGTCCAAAAAGTCAACCGTGGTCAACCGGGTCCAAGACTAGGTTTAGACGGCTAAATCTGCTTATTACCAACCTATACAATCCATATCCAAGTCCATCTTGGACTTGGAAACTCGAATCTTGGCCGTGGGCCAAATCCCTATTTTACCCTTTTTAAGGGTAAAATTCTACCCTCGGCGATAACCCCATTAGCCTACCTACGCTAGTTATTTTGACCCGATCTCCCTAGGGTAGTAGGGTACTATCCTATAGGTTCGTTATCTACCATAATACCTAAGTAAAGTAGACGTCTAGTCCATCTTACGGCCCGTTGCAGATATCTCGAAGATTTTGAGATACGCACTGACACGGCGCGATACCGGCGCCCTAGAACTCCGATTTCCACTCGGAAGCCTACCCGTAAAACCTAAATCGGGTATCCTAGGCCTACGTCAAGTTTCGTCGCGATCCGACGCTCCGGGCTCAATTTCGCCCTCTAACTCGATTTCTAACAAAAACTCCTCTTTTTGGCCTCGCACCCAACCTCTTCTTTAACCCTCTATTCTAGTTCTTCTTCTTCTTAACTTCTTCTCCTTATTTTTCTAAATCTAATTCCTCCTCATACTCCTCTTTTCTACTCTCTTCTTCTTGATCTTTTCTAATTTCTCTCATTACCTTTCTCAACTCTATTCTACTTCTCATTCTAATTTCTAAACTCTTTTCTCCCTCTTCCTAACTAACTTTCTTATCTATTCCTACATATATATACATATATATCTACCTATATATACATATACATACGACACTAGGGGGGGTTTATGGTGTGAAAGGGGGTCACAGGGGGGGGGGGAAAGAGGAGCTGCCAGTGGCAGCTCCTGCTGCCCATGCCACTGCTACTGCTTAAGCTGCTGCTGCTAATGCAGGCTGCTGCTGCTGCTTGCTCTGCAGCTGCTGCTGCCAGCTGCTAGTGCAGCTCCTGCAGCTGCTGCTGCTCTTCCTTCTTCTCCTATTCTCCTCCTACTTCACTCCTCTCCTCTCCTCTCTTTATATATATATATATACCTATATATATATATCTATCTATCTATATATCTATCTATCTATTTCTATATATATATATATACATATATCTAATCCTCTAACCTCCCCTCTATATATATATATATATATATATACACACACACACATACATATTATATATACATACATATATATATATATATATATATACAAATACACATATACCTATATATATATATATATCTATCCACAACCACACACACAACCACACACACAACCACACCACCACTCTCATCCTCTCCTCCACCACTCTCTACACACACACACACACAAATACATATATACATATATATATATTCCTATATACATATCTATACATACACATATATATCCATATATATATATATATATATATATATATATATATATATATATATATATATATATATATATATATATATATATATATATATATATATACCATTAACATATAATCTCCCTTAATTAATCACTTAACCAAAACTCTAGAGAAAACCTACAAAATAGGGGCAAAGTGTAGAGAATTGAATTCTCTACACTTAATGTGAAAGTCATGAATGGAAAAGAGGATTTACTAGGGATTTAATGGCATACCTAAAACTTGCTTGGAGGAAGAAGACTTGAGAAAAAGAAAAGAATTTGAGGAAGAAGAAGTTACTTTGTGGAGAAGTAACAAAGGGGGGGGGGGGGGACTATGCCATGGCCGGCCACTTCCCATGGGCTATTGGGTTGGGATCCAATAGCCCACAACCTATTAACCCTAGTTTGGTTCATTTTGGAATCGGGTTGGTTCGGTTTGATTTCAGTTTGATTCTAAATACAAATTAAGCCTCTAAAATGACTAATTAAGTCATAGAAATTAGGTTAATAATTTTTAGCCTATTTATGATGGTACATGGGCTAAGCCCAGCTAGTATGTGGGTCCCACTAGGGTCCAGGCTACCCGGGTCTCCAATTTGGGTCCGAATTGGATAAAATCCAAACCAACCCAAATAAATTCCTAAAAATCATATAAAATCAAATAAAATTCCTAAAATATTATAAAACTTGAAAATGATGAAAATAGCCCTAATTTGAAAAACTGGGGGTGACATTTGATTAGTTAGCTATTGATATTGATTCTTCCTGAAATTGATTCTCTTATTTTTTTAAACTGAAATTGAGGTTAAATTTACCATGTATACATCTAAATTTATAATTGGGTTTCAGTAGTGGTTTTGAATGATCTGGGGTTTAGATATTTTCTCTGTTTTTCCTGAGATCACACCATGGACAGCTCACTACATCATTGAATTCTTTGCTCAATGTTGTTTACTGCCATTTGTTTTCCTGAGATTCACCCTACATATTTTTCTAGATATCATACACACACACACATGGTCTGGTTTTCTGAGAACTTGAAATTGGATTGTGGATTTGGTTTTGAGTTATGATTGATGTTGGTTCCCACAAAATCCTGGGACACTGTTGACTGAACAAAGAGTGTGTTACCTGAGTTTCTAATTCATATATGAACTATCAATTGGTTTTGAACTGATTTTGAACTATTAGATAACCTGAGATGCAGGCATGTATGTGCCACACATGACACATTCTCACATGATTTGCACACATTCTTATATTGACACATATATCCTTGTTCACCCACACATTATCCTTCACTCACTGCTAACACCCCATGGTATATGGCCTGTGCACTACATTGCTCTGCACACACACACAGTCCCTGTCACCTACACACCTATGTGACACTATGGCTTGACACTTCACCCTTGACACTCCTTCACTCACATAGTGTTTAGTTTCTCACACTTGGGTATATGTCTTTTGAATGCATTGGTTGTACTGCCATAGGTATGGTGATTGGGGTTAGTGGTATCAGTTTTGGCCTGGCTTAGTTTGGATTGCTTTGCAGCAGCAGGCAAGGCTATGCATTGCCTTGCCTTAGCTTGCCTGCCTTGGTTTGCAGTGCATAGCAGCAGTAGGCATTGCCTTGCCTTGCAGCAGCAGAATAGGGTGGGGGTGTGAGTGTAGTGCAAGGCTGCAGTAGTTATGTTACCTGCAGGTAACATGACCTTGGACCAGGGGAGATTTGTAGTGGATTAGCCTAAGTTTCAGTTATGATAGAGTATAGGGTTTGGGTTTTATTGATGGGTTAGCTGTCATGTGGTTCCCCATTTCCTATGAGTTGAAGTTTGAAATTCAGTTGGTGTGTGGGACTAGAGAAGGTTGAGAGAGTTGAATAGGTTGGGGAGGCTAAGAGGAATGCTTGAATGGTTCACATTCACGGGAAACTGTTCAGTCCAGTTTATATGGGTTGTTTCATCCTTGATGTTCAGTCATTCATATAGTTATTTTTGGCCTTTTTATGTATTAGATGTTGTAAGGGTGATATGATTTTAAAAGGTAAATATAGGCAATGGCTATATTGGTAGATGGTGTTCATGGATACCAAGGTTATCCTACATCTTGGGTACTAGTATTAGTTAGCTAGTCTAGCTGGATTTGACTTGTACTAGCCAGTTGATATATGATATCAGGCAGGTTGGTAGCCTTGTTTTGGCTTGGCATGAGTATAGGGATTAGCCTTGTGTGGATTTTAGTCTTCATTATAAGGGAATCTCTCCCTTGTATTAGTTTCCATCTATCCAAGTTCAGTCCATACTAAACCTTAGTGTCCTTCCCCTCATCCAGTCCAGTCTTCCCTTTTCTGGATATCTTAGGCATATTCATAGTATGTAGGAAATGCCTAGTATTAGAGGGTTGTTATATACCCTATAGGGTTATGAATTATAAAGTTAGATGTAGAGTTTGGATAGATACATATAGTTATATTCATGTATTTAACTTGTAGATATATAGCTAGGATGTATGTGTTTATATTATATGTATATGGGGTAAGTTAGCTAAATTCACATGGTGGCTTATAGTTGAGTCTAATTTAGATTGATTTTGGTTTGATACCTAGAAGTCCAAACCCTAAATGTTGACTTGGGTTGACCCAGAGTTGACCAATTTTGACTTAGACCTAGTTGACCTAGACCGTTGACCAGGTTTGACTTAGAGCTGACTTTGACCTAGTTTGACCTAGAAATCATATAGTTGCATTGTAGTTTTTATTTTCCTTATATTGAACATGTCATGACCCATATTACTTGTTTAGGACATTGTGACTCCGGTGCAGGCATCTGATATTACACTACTCTTTTCAGAGTAGTAGGCGAGTACATTCTCTGATAGTTCTCTCATTTATTTGTCAATTACTGTATTTCAGTTCTAGTTAGCTGTATGAGATTCTCTGTTACAAACACGTACTGTTATTTCTGGATTCATGTATACGACACACATTTATTTTCTGGCCTCTATTACTGGTATCATCATTCCTGGAATCATTTACTGGAATCATTTACTGGAATCACCCTGGAATCATTTACTGGTATCATTGTACTTGGCTGGACTCATCTTGAATCATTGTGTCGGAATTTTGGATTCACTTGCTGGGATGGGAAATACTAGAGTAAGACATGTAGACATACCCCATTTCTGGAATCACCCTTTGCTGGAATCATACTGGAATGATAGCCATCCCACACCCGGCCAGGTGTGTGATATGCCGGATTATCCATAGCCGTTTACATGTCGATCTCGGTATTTTAAAACACACTGCTAGAGTATAGGCTGGACTCATCCTGGAATCATTGATCACTAAGACTGGAATTGTCCCTTGCTGGATTCATCTTGTATGAGATTCATCCTGTGCTGGACTTACATTGGAGTTACACTGGTCTACATTGTTGCCTGGACTTTATATCATAATACCCTGGTTCAGCTAGTTTTATTTTTACAGTCTTCATTGCTATGATTCTGCTCTTGTTTAGCTATTTTCTTTCCTTGCACTTTATCTGTCTTTCTTACCATCACCTGATTATAAACTGCCATTTTCATCAATACAACTGTCTATAACTGCTTTATAGTTCTATGTCATTTACTTGGGTTTTCTAGATGAGATGTGCTCGTTCCTGTCCTGACTGGACCTGTTGAAAATTTTACAGATGATTGTCCTGAGGACACATGCCCTACATTTTACTGAGAAGATGGCTTAGCTACCTATGGCCCCGACACTCTGGAGTGATCGGGAGTTTAGTTAGTCTGTCTTGTTTTAGTTTTCCTGTTTAGATCTGGAGTTGTATATAGAGATTTGAGACTTGAGATGTATTTGAGATTATTCAGATGTTGATTTTATTTCAGTAGTTTGTTGTCTTCAATTTCTTAGTTATTTTTTATGTTATCTTATCGTGCTTAGACTGTGATTGAGTTACACCATATCTTATACTTGTCCTCCGTTCGGAGTTAATCCTGATGAGTACATTATATACTGCATGAGTTGATGTTTAGTTAGAGACTTAGAACAACGTTCTACCGCCGACACTGCGGCGTAGGCTGGGCGCTGTTACATACTCGTACCCTCACAGTGGGTGCGGGTCGTGACAAATCTCATTGCATCTTGCAAGTAACTAGGCCTGTGATAACCCTAGTTAGTTAAAGTATCAAGCCGTATTTATTGCTTGGCCGTGAATGTTGGATGGAGTCTAATCAGTCTAGTCTTGTCCTGATCCTGCACAAGATGGTTACATGACCAGATTGCTTGTGTTTACCCTATCGATAAATGGTGGGCGTAACGCCCCAGTCCCAAAATACGTTGGACTAGGAACGTAGACATGCCAGCTGTATACATACAAAGTACACTCCAATATATGGAAACCTCGTATGAATACATAAGCTGTAAAATACAGTAGAACCATAACTAATCTCATCCACACAAAATAAATGAATAAAAGATATCATATAATGAGAATGAATTGTCTTGATACAATATGTTGGGCGGAGACAAATCTACTACCAACAAGTAAAGGAAAATACATGAGAAAAGAAATAATTTTGGGCTAGCGAAGCGAAGACGATCCAAGCGCAATCATCCTCGAAGAAATGGAGATGATCACGGCTAAAGCTAGAGCACCTGCGAGAGACAAGAACACACACCTGGAGAGATAACCAGGTCCTCAGAGGGACGTAACAAGACACATAATATCATGCCACATAAACTGAATAAATATTGCTCAAATAAATAAGTCAATTGAATTATAACATGGTCCAATACGCACCTATTGAACGAGCGTACCATCCCCCCAACCAAACAAGGACAGGAGATGGTAAACTAATTCACGGTGACGTATCTTTCCATGCCATGAATCCAATATGGTATCCGGACCCCAACAAGGTTCAATACATTCTCATCGAAGTAGTAAGTCACACCTACAACCAAACAAGGACAAGATGTGACGATCTATTCTGCGACAAGTTACTGTTCCAAGCCACGGTCAGATACAAATACCCAAACCAAAAGTACTCGTACATAACGGATAAAGGAAGCCTAACCATTCTAAGTGAATGTAGTTAAGAATAATTCATGGTCGCATGACTACCCGGTCAATTCCAATGCAGTACCTCAGTAGCGAGTCACAACACCATATACTATTCCTCAGTACCGAACGAGTCTATAGCATATAGTCTACCTATCGTTCCTCAGTAGCGAGCGAGTCTACAATAGATAGGGTGGTAGTCAACTTCCAATCATGTTCTTCCCGTCCAATGCCAACTCATAACTGCTAAGTCTTCTAGCATGCAATTCTATTAGCAGTTATTTCCTAAAGCACGGCTTATACGTACTGGTGGCCAGCCAATCACGCATGTCCGAGTCCTATATGTGACACACAACAACGTGGTATAAACGTGTCAAGGCCTATGAATGCAACACACAAAGGGTGGTCCCTTAACTCTAAGTTTAATGTGTAAGAAAATAATACATAGCAAGAAACTGAACAGTAAATTCTAACAGGTTATGCCATGTATCACAGTTTATTTTGCATAAAGAAAATAATGAACATGCATGAAATATGAGCTAAAATAATTAAACAGCAAATGGCAAGGTGTCTTGCCTGGTAGTACGCCTGGGGTGCTGCAATGATGAATGTGGCACGAACTGCGATTTCGGTATAACAAATATACAAAGTGACCTCGGGTGGTGGCACGGACAGTCTCATTGGGTCCAGAAGGGTCAAATTGGTTAGGGTGGACATAAGGTTGTCTAGAATTGACGAGGGAAATGGACGAAAGGAATGCCGGAGGAATTTAGTAAAACAATATATATGTATATAGTTTTAGAAAATATTCTATAAACATTGAAAGGTACGATTTTGCTAGTTTAAAAATAGTTTATATAATACTAAATCTAAAGAGCTAGTTTTACCACAACGCTAAGTTTGTTAAAATAAGTTTTGGTAGGAAACTACATATTATTATTAGCCAAAAATAAATTAGAAATTTATAGTATAATTTGGTGACTACTTTGATTGACCAATATATCTTTAGAAAATATAAAATCTAAAAGGAAAACCAATAGATAGATTAGGGCTATAAAAATAGATTTTGTCAAGGTACTATGTTTGGCAGAATCTACCTTTAAAAATAGTTGGAAAAATAATATCCTTACAAAAATATCCTAAAATAATAATATTGGCAATTAATAATTTTTAATAGTAACAACAAGAATAAAGATAATAAGACAATAATATTATTTTTAATAATAATAAAATATCATCAATAATAACATCAGCCGAATATACTGGGAGAAAACCAAAATCAAGTAAATATGATATTAATGATAATAATAATAACAACAACAGTTATGAGTAATACTATGGTGTGAATATAATTACAAAATAGAAATTGTAACAATATAATAATAATGATGATAATGATAATAGTAATAATAATAAAAACAACATAGATATATAAATAATAAAAGAAATAAAAATTAATAATTACAGTAATAATAATAATAATAATAATAATAATAATAATAATAATAATAATAATAATAATAATAACAGAAAGAAAGAAGAAAAAGAATAAAGAAAGTAAGAAAAAAATAAATAATAATATTAGTAAATATCTCACCCTTAAAAGAGAGCTACTGCTCCCTTCGTCAGTAAGAGAGAGAAAAAAAAACTTAGTATGAGAGAGTGAGCGAGGGAGAGAGGGATGAGAGAGAGGGGGGTTTTCCGGCCGGCTGAGCTAGGGTTCACGCGCGCGAAACGGGAGGCCGGAGAGCGGGTGGCGCTCGGGGCTACGGCGGAGAGGGGTGTGGAGGCTGACGGAGAGAGAAGCGGAGAGGTCAGCGGCAAAGAGGTGCGAAGGGTTTCTCGGTCGGAGTCCGTCGGCGGACTGGCGCGACCGGCGGCGCGCTCGCAGAGGCACAGGGGGAAAGGAGTACAAAAGGGCGATGGTTGGTCGGAGCTGAGGGGGTGAGCACGGGGAACGCCGGCGTAGGTGCTGCCGACGGCGGCTGGAGTCAGGTTAGGGGCGACGGCGGATGGCTTGACTCAGCGCTAGGTGGACGCCGGGGGCTCTGGTCGTGGCGGACGTAGCTATGGGTCGTCGGAGTTCAAGGACGGTTCGGGTCAGCGGCGGACACGACGGCGGTCGATCGCCGGCAGAGGTGATGTGTGTGTGTTTGTTTAATTTAGGTTATGAGGATTTTGGTGACGGCGGTCGTCTGGTCGACGATCGCCGTGGTGGTGATGAAGGTTTGGGTGTCGGTCCGGTCGGATCTATGATGGCGGTGGTGACGGGGACAGCGCCGTGGTGTTGACGGGGACAGTAAAGGCGACGATGGTTGGTCGAGGTGGCAGGATGAACCTGGTGGTGACGATGGGGGTTTGGGTTGTGGTGGTGATGGCTGTGGGATGGTTATGGTGATGGCGGGTGTCGAGGGGTTGGAGACAGGGAGGAGGACACGAGCGGAGACGGGGTCGGAGTAGGAGTTGGACGGTTGGGACAGTGGGTTGCTGGGGTTGACGCGTTACCTGGCGGTTGTCGGATTGGCAAGGGCGGTCGGAGAAGGCTGGCCGTGGATAGTAGATGGCTTGGTTAGGATTAGGTAGGAATTACGTGTCCTACGTGACACATGATTGGGTGGACGTGTCCGGGGTTGTCGGACACGGAAAAGAGAAATTGTAAATGTAAAGAATATATGGAATAAGAATTTGGATGGACACAGACACGATGCACGTAGATTTGTGGAGAAAATTTATGGAATAATGAATAATAGAAATTGGAGGAGTACCTGCCTATTTATAGGATGTGAAAATTTCCAATTAGATATGGACTAAGAATATTTAAAAACCCAAAGTAGATAATTCACTACTTAATTTAAAACAATGAAATCAAATCCAAATCCAATACAAATCCAATTTAAATCTAATTAAATTTCTAGTATAAAATCAATGAGATAAATCAAATTTCAAATATTTAACGATTTAAATAAATTCAAAATTTCAAATCAAGGTTTAAATCGCCATAATAATTTCAAAATATATTTTCTAAAATACTAGTAATATTAATTTCAAAAATTATATTATAAATAAACTAATAAATAATTATAAATATATGTATGCACAAATAATATTTTTATAATTATGCTTTTCCTAGTATACAATAAAATATTATTTATGATTAATGACTACTAAAAACAAAAGGCTTTTTATTGCAAGAATAATAATTATATATAATATTTTGAAAGCATATAATAAAATAGAAAAATATTTTTCTAAAATATGTACGCTCGTACAAATTCGCACTCGACGAGCAAGAAAAATAAATTTCGTGCGCGGCGTACAATACGACTACGCGACGTAAAATACAAAATTTTTAAATTCGTACAAATTTTTAAAAAATATAGTAGAAATTTAGGGGTTTTACATCCTACCCAACATAAAAGAATTTCGTCCTCGAAATTAAGAATTAGCAGGGGTGAGAAGACACAAGGGTTATCGGTGGGGAACAATCAATTATAAGGCTCAACAAAATCATGTCGTAAGAAGTTACGATCTAGATCATAGAAAAATAATACGAGTATGGTCGTGGGTAGTGAATGAGGGTCATAGTAGGGCCGAGAAGAAGGACGAGGAGTTTAGGATGAAGTTATAGCAACATCGAGTGAGAATGGTCATAGCCGATAGGAATGCTAGAGGAAATTCTAGTATAACGTCTTCATCCTCCTAAAATAGGTGAAGGCGAAAGCAATATAGAGTTCGAAGGAGGCGTTATCGAATACGAATACGTGATTCAAAGACGATCGAAAAATTTCAAAAGAGTTGCCAAGGCAGTCGCGGATGGGACTCTAGAGGACAAGTTTAACTATGTCCCCATCCACGTAGAATAATAGGCAAAAGCGAACCAAAGTGCATTTGGTTGATCAGACCATTATGCACTGGTTCTGATTAGACAACATGTTAGTGGGAGCTCTTCCAATAACATATGTCTTGAACAAGCTCGATAAAAGATAAGCTTGCAAAAACTAGGCTACATTAGCATCATTAGTTTAGATAGTAAAAATATAGACACGATGGTAGATGAATAAAATCAATTATGAATAGTCTAAGAGTCATAAGGATCTAAGTCTTTTATTCCTATATAATCATTCTATGGTTTATTGACCAAGGCTTGGTTGACTAAATGGGTTAGATTCCTCTAGTCTCTATGGTCTAGATAATACTATTTGTATTCTCCTTAATGGTCAAGGGCGTGTCGGGTCGTGGGGTGTTCTACCCAACTTAAAAGAATTAAACTAATGGTGTGTGGGACATCCAACTAGTAGGGTCACTCTCTAGCAAGCACGAAGGGAAGATAAGGATAATGATAGAAGAAATTAAGCAAGATGCAATCGATGAGTCAAACGAGGTAGATAGAATCTAGGAAAGAGGTCAAGTATGTGGATGAGATCCTAGACTTCTAATCCTATACCCAGGCTTGCTTGGTACGGTAAAGTAACCAAACAATTTATCTTGACCTGCATGGGCCACCACAAAAACATGTAACGCCCCAGTCCCAAAATACGTAGGACTAGGAACGTAGACATGCCAGCTGTATACATACGAAGTACACTCCAATATATGAAAACCTCGTATGAATACATAAGCTGTAAAATACAGTAGAACCATAACTAATCTCATCCACACAAAATAAATGAATAAAAGATATCATATAATGAGAATGAATTATCTTGATACAATATGTTGGGCGGAGACAAATCCACTACCAACAAGTAAAGGAAAATACATGAGAAAAGAAATGATTTTGGGCTAGCGAAGCGAAGACGATCCAAGCGCAATCATCCTCGAAGAAATGGAGATGATTACGGCTAAAGCTAGAGCACCTGCGAGAGACAAGAACACACACCTGGAGAGATAACCAGGTCCTCAGAGGGACGTAACAAGACACATAATATCATGCCACATAAACTGAATAAATATTGCTCAAATAAATAAGTCAATTGAATTCACTACACCAAAATAAGCCTTTTGGAACGGAGGAACTCCGTTCCAAATAATTTTTGGAACGCCTATATTGCGTGCCTATTTTTGGGCTGCCAAATTTCTTGGAACGGAACTAAAGCGTTCCAATAAACGCATTTTGGAACGGAACTAAAGCGTTCCAATAAACACATATTGGAACGGAATAAAAGCGTTCCAGAATATGCATATTGGAACGCTTTAGTTATGTTCCAAATTTGGAACACCACATTTGCGTGCCTAATAAAGGGTTTCATGCTGGTTTCTACTACGTTAACTGGAACGGCAAAAAAATGTTCCAATGTTGGAACACCATAAATGTGTTCCTAACAAAGCATTTTAGAATATATATATTTCCCATTCACAGTAACGACTAAAAAGTGTACCTGTAGCAAAGCGTTCCTAACCAAAAAATTCAAAAATTTTTTTTTGCACCAATTAGTGGAATGGCTAAAAAATCGTTTTATTTTTTGAGGGAAAAAAATCTAAATAACATAGAGAGAACATATTACAATATAAGTGGTTATGCTACATTTCAAGAAAATCTAAGAAAGTTTGTAACAAAGTAACAATTGACAATATGTTGCAATCTTAAGATTTTAATGTAACTCATTTAAACGAAAGTAAACGAACTTCCAACCACAGCACGTACAAGTACATACAAAATAGTTCATGTTAAAGCTACATTGTTAATACAACTTTACTAAACTATCATGCTAAAGTAATGTTCGAGATATGTGAAAACACTTTGAGCAGCATAGACTAATCTCTTCTCTGACGCTTGACGTTCTTGTTAGTAATCGAAGACCTGGAACGGAGATTACCGAGTAAGCAAAAATGTGATAACCTGCAAACATTTCAAATATTGTTTAAAATCGTGACAATAATTTGACCACAAAAACTTATTCATTTAATGAGACACAAAGAAAAGAAAATAATGCCAAAATTGGGGATACTATCCCCTAAAAAGTTTAGTAAATGCCACTCTAATTAGAAGCAGTAATTAGAGCTTGACTTAGCCAGTTTTCTTTCTCAATAAATTAAGTAGTAACACTTTACCTGGATATCCGGAGGACTTCTTTGTATGTCCCAATTTCTTCTAAAGGAATCATAATTTTAATCACTAAAGGTCCTACGAAACAAAATAGCTATATTAGTAGACATTAAGGATAGTAAAAAATCTAAAAATATGCCATGCAAAATGAATTCTATCTAAGCGATCATAATTGAAAATGAGAAACAAGTTGCTAGTATTGCTATTTATTAAGATATCAATTTTGTAGGAAAGAAGTCTTGTTCCATAGGCACATCATGAAATCAATCGACAAACAAACAAACAAGAAAGGTAATCAATTCATGTATTTTTAATCATTGAAAAAGTATCATAAGAAAAATACTCACAAATTAATGCTTCCATAAATTTGATGTGTGATTTGGGCCACACAAAAAATTCGCCAACTCCTACTTCTTTAATTGTTTTTGCATCGGGAGTTTCTTTGTAGAGCTTCGCGGAAAAAATCTTTCGGACAGACATGCTCACCTTCATTTCATATTGAGGGTCTAGTTGATAATTATGACAATTACCTCGATGTATTGGATCAATTACTTCTTTTGCAACTGCAACACAATTCCAATTCCAATCAAACAATTCACACAACCTTTCCGTGGAAGTTGGTTTAGTGCTTGCCGAAGTCGTTGAATCCTTTTCCCTTTCGTCCAAAGATGGCCCACGTGCATTGTTTATCATCATTGGAGGCATGGGTATTGATTTCCCAATAGTTGCTTGCAGTTGTGGGAGCACGGGTGTTGATATCCCATCTGCCTGGGACATAGGAATGGGTGATGATGACCCACCTGCATGGGGCATAGGCACGTGTGTTGATGACCCACCAGTAGACTGGGGAATAGTTGCTGGTGGCCCACCAATCTGTGACTGCGGTACAATAAAAAAAAATTAAGAATATAAATTTTCATATTATGATAGGCATGTAGTTATTATCTTTTATACTTTCATATAAGTTGGTTATCTCACCTTACAAAAATCAAAAATAAAGTTAACCTTTGTCTGCATCTCATCAACCTTCTTTTCAGACCCTCCCTCTCACCTTTTTCCTCTGTGTACATGATATGAGCATGAAGGGTAGCATCATACTTTCTCTTAGAAACAAAGCTCCCAACACCTGGCAATCCTTTCACTTTCTTGCCAAACACTTGAGTCAAAGGATCATTATCAATTGATAGAGGGTGAACGCTATTGTTGTCGCTTTCACTTTGTGTGGATTCAACAAGTTTCTCTTTGACTAATTTCTGTAATATCATTTGTAAGAAAAGCTAACGTTAAATTAAATGCAAGGTGATAACAAAGTTTTAGGTGACCTCACCATAAACGGTTCAGCACTAGGTAGCGTAGTTCTATCCTTTCTTGTATGAGTTTCTATCCACACTTGAGTCCGTGTAATAGGGATAGTAGGATCTTCCCGCTTTGCCTTCTGGATAAATCATGGGTTAGTTTTGAGGCGTAAGCTTAAAATTGGAAATACAAAAATTATAAAATGCTAATGTTGGTTCTAGAAGAAATTACCATCTCATACTCTACCATTGCACTGCTCTTACGACCCCCAGTATGGCCATACACACTATGTTTTCTACTTTCAACGGCCATAGCTCTTCTTTTTAGTTGTTTATCATCAACCTCATTGATACAAAATTGCTCCCAGTCTTCCTTTCTAATCCCATTTGGAATAGCCATCATTTTCGCCTCCAAATTTGGTTGCTTATCCAAATGATCCTTTCTCAATGTATGCTTTAGCTTCCGGAACGCATCTGGCATTGATCTTTCAATATCTTTCCTGAGATAACCTGGGATATCAAATTCTGCCTGCAATTAAAATGCTTTATTAAAAGAGAAATAAAAATATGTCAACTACAAACTTTCTGAAGGATGATAATGACACTAACATGCCTTCTATAGACAATGGAATTCACATTAGCCATACCCCAGGTCCTGAAGAGACTAAAACAGCAGTGAAATTGTTTCAAATGTGGAGAGCAACTGGTGTTTCTACCTTGGAATAATAACAATGTGTTCAAGTTGCCATTAGCCAACTGGTATAGCAGCACCCATTAACAAAATATAAGAGAGATTAAACCATCAACGATACTTGTACAGACATACTGATTCATAATATAGCAACCAAGAAAAATCATATCTTAAACACAAAAGCAATTAAACTTCATCCAGTTAGAACCGAGCTAAAGAATGGGTATTTAACAAGTAATCCTAATTGGAGAGATTAAACCAAATCAGTCCCAACACTAACAAGAAACCAAAAGCCAATACAAATTGATGGAAACAAAACACCTTGGTACTTCTCACGTGAACAGTTAATTGAGTAATTGGTTGCGCCAAGTAAAAGTGAATATGAAGGCCTTAGAAGGGGGCTAATTAGCTACTTATCACTAAGACTGAAACAAGATCGCTATAAAAATCAATGAGTTGATATATTTTATTGAATACAAAGGAATTGATGTCATCCATAGAGAATCCTACATCAATTGCTTCTGTTGTATCCTAGGTTGCATAGGCACAAACAAAGATTCGGATACAGACATACTAATTCATAATTCAGAATACAGCTCTTTTAGAAAATTTAGGATCCAAGTACTGCATGTATGGTTATATATATACACATAAACACACATATACACATACATTTTATATATATTGGATCTTATACACATACATTCTTTATTTGAAAATTTAAATATGGCTTTTACTGATACCTGTCATGCTCTTTATATGATACCCATCAAGGATACTTGTACACCATCTATGAATGATACTCTTAACCATTGAAGGATGTGTTACCCAAGCCTATAAGTAGAAATCAAGTATATAGTTAATGCATGACTTAGATTGCAGCAAATCTTTAGGAAGGATAAGACATCTGTCCTGCCAGTGTACGTTGTTATACCTGGGCCACTGTTATCAAACCTACCACAACTAATTGTAGCTAGTACACACACAACATACACACAAAGACGCACATGCAAGCATGCATCCATCTTTCCTATTCATACTTGCAGACGTTCATACATATTTACAGAATCTTCAGTGTTTGGTTCGTTCAGTTTAAGCAGAATCTCAAGCTATCCATACTCACAATGCGGCTGGATACACATGCTGCAATATGAAAATAAAAATAGAAGGAAAGTAAAGGGGGTACCGAATTCGCACTAAGGCCATAAAGGTAGGTTCTCCTTTTCCCCAAAACTAGAACTCCCCCCCCCCCAACAAAAACTAGATGGCTCGCCGGAACAAGACCTTATGGACCGAGTTGGATACTTTTGCTGTCCGTTTATCAGGAATCTACGAATTCTAAATCAAACAGAAAAGCATGCACCTTTTTCTACCAAACTATGGACTTATAGTTGTCACACAGTTTCCTGATAACAAAATAAGCACAACTAAATTCTGTCGGTAGTATCAGTATCAGAAATATCCAACTTATACAAATGTGCACTAAAGTTTGTTATTCCCCTAAATGATCAAACATCTCCACAAACATCATCATCAAGGATAAGCATACAAATTCATGTTCAATAGATTCTCCTTGGGCTTAAGGAGATAGGACTGGAAACCGTGAGCAAACGTATGTATGCAGGGCAATATTGAGGACAGAGCTGTCATGCATACTCTAAAGCATGTTCAGTCCATACTAGTGGTAAGTTCAGATTTGAGCACTCAATTACAGACATCAGTTGCACTTCGTTACCCTGCGTTTAGTATTTTACTCGTATTTTTACTCGTATTTTTGTAGGAAGAGGTTTATAGAGATCAAACTGCAACAGTTCAGGATTTTACTCATATTTTTGTTCAGTCGTCACTTCACATAGTATCCAGGTAGCAAGGATATGAACTAAACCCCATATCCAATTCCTGTAAATGGATATTGGAAACGCTGGTTATGGATAGGTTGCAGCTATCCTCAAGATACCACTGATACCTAACTGATACTTGGTATCAGTCCATCCCTCTCTCATCTAAAACCTCTCTAAATCCTTAACACATCAAGTTTTTACTGAAAAACTGCTTGTCCAAGATTTTAGTGAAAACATAAACAATAGAACAGTAAATTCTAGATATTGAACTGAAAACATAAACAATAAATTCTAGATATTGAACTGAAAAACTGAACATCAAGATTTTACTGAAAACATAAACAATAGAACAGTAATAGAAAAGCAATAGAATGTTTGTTATTCTTACCACTATCTCATTCCAAACATCATCCTTGTAGGTCTTAGGTACCTGTAGCCAACTTATATACCTGATAGGCACATATGTCTTCACGTATTTACCAACTTGACTCTTAAAGTGAGTTGCGTTGGGTCCAACTGCTTGTCCAAGATGATTAAATTCAATACTCTTCTTAGATGTTGACTTTTTATTGACTTCCATTGATATGGGATCTTCTTCCTGCTGGTTTGATGTGTCGGCAACACTCGAAGACATCGTACAATGCAAGAAAGTCTGTTTATTCATTCAAGGACAACTTTGTATCATGTTTATTCATAGAAGCATTAAAATAAAAAAATTACTATGATGATACCAAATAATGCATATAAAAGAATCACGCTATCAAAGTCATTATGAATGTATACAAAAAAACATCGAAGATATGTAAGTAATTTGGATATCCGGGTCATTACCATAACAAAAAGTTATCCTTGTCATTGAAAGTTGCATATATAAAATAAAGTCAGAGTACATTAGATTGTTGAAAACAAGAAAATTATAATTTGACCACAAAAAAGTCTGGAGTACAAAAGATTGACGTATGATTTAGTTCAATCATCGAACATCAACAAATTCCTCAAGTTGGGATTGTCGTTCAAACAAGATTGGTAGTCAGTTGGAATGTCTACTGCATCAACTTGTTTATTTAACCTTTTTGGAGTATTTATAACCACATACCACCCATCATTCTTTTGATCTTCGGAATAAAAAACTGATGTTGCTTCTTGAGCTAAAATGAATGGATCCTCCTCAACTCTTTCCTTATTCCTGAGCTTCTTCAAGTTTACCATCACTTGATTCCAAATTGGATCACACTTACAACCATTTTTAGAATCCTCCACTTTAACCCAATCACAATAGAACACAGTTTCTTTGAAATCGATATAGTCCAGCTCCAGTATGTCTCTAACGATTCCATAAAAGGTCATCTTCCCTTCCTTTGGGTTTTTGTCTTTTCTACTTGAAACAAAATTTGAATATGCTTCCATAGACACACCACTATCTTGCGTTACCAAGCATTCATCGGAAGAACTTGGTGCAAATACAAAACCATTGACACGATATTTTTTGAATCGCATAGCTTTATGTTGTGGACCATTGGCTAATCTCCATAATGTTGTATTGGTTTGCCCTGCATCCAATAACTGCATAGAAAAAAAAACTTAATTTGTGCACAAATACATAAGCACATGAAAAAAAAATGAGATATTACCTCATCACACAACCAAGGAATGAATTCCTTAGTTTTTGTTTTTTCTTTTGTTGAACCACCTTTTCGATTCTGAATGGAAATGGATTGCTCATACCGGTTGTACTTTCTACATGAATTACCAGACGTATGTCATGCAGATATCCATATTATGGTATTATTATAATACTTATTATTTACGTCATGCACATTATTATGATTAAAAAACTTATTTAGCTTGTAGGAAAAGGCATACATACTCTTCCCATTCACTCAAGTCTGCAAGTCGATTGAGAACCCATCTACGCACTTGCTCAAACTGAACATGGTTGAGCTCCACAACTCCCCCTATTTCCAACGGTTTCTCATCTGTGAAGTCAACACTCTCATCCAGCCAGTCTTCTCGACTGGACTTATGACCAAAAGCGCTCGAGTTTGGCATATACTCCATGCAATATATTACAGATTCGTCTACAAGGTAAGCTTCAGCTATCGAACCTTCAATATATCGCTTGTTAAGGACATATTCTTTGTAGCACTTCATCAATCTGTTGAAAAAAAAGAATATATAATCTATATCACCTATAAATTAAAACTAAAAGTTAAATATAGAAGAAAATAATAAGAGTGTACCTTTCAAATTGATACATCCATCGAAATCCAACCGTTCCGCATGACAGGGCCTCATCAGCTAGATGAACCATTAAGTGCACACTTATAACAAAGAAGGAAGGCGGAAATTCTTTTTCAAGAATACACATTGCCTCAACCAATGCCTTCTTTGCTTGCCTAAGCTCTTCTTTATTGATCACCTTGGCACATAAAATTTTAAAAAATAAGCTAATCCTCTGAATTGCAATCCTTATGTCCCTGTCTTTATGAAAAGTATGTCTCAACAATACTGGAAGCAAGTGTTGCATAATCACATGATAGTCATGTGATTTGAGCCCCCTTAGTTCGGGAGGCTGGGTGGTGACACAATTACTCAAGTTAGAGGAAAATCCTGTAGGAAGTTTTAAATCTTTTAATGTTCGACAAAACTCTTCTTTTTCCTTCTTTGTCAAGGCATAAGATGCCTTTGGCATTGATGTTTTCCCCGTTTCTTCATCTTCAACTACCCACAACTTCTTATTTACCCCTAATTTTTTCATTTCTTTCCGACCTTGTATCCCATCCTTTGTTTTCTTTTTCACATCCATCAACATGTTCAATAAGTGGTCTGTGACATTCTTTTCAGTGTACATAACGTCAATGTTGTGTCTCACTTCAAGAAACTTCCAGTAAGGCAAATCAAACAAAATAGACCTTCTGGACCATGGTGCTGCTTTAGTAGATGCCTCTTCTTCATTGTCATCTTCATATATCTTGCTTTCATGATTCCGGTTTTGCCTCTTACGCTTTCCACGAGTAGCTTGCTTCAATCTTGTCCTTTCATTATTTTCAAGAATTTTGGCTATCTTTTGTTCAACTTCTTCTCCAGACAATCTTTGTGGAGGAGGTCGTTGTTCGAGTATTTTGTTGAATCTTTTGTCACTCCTAAACTTGTGATCGGAGTTCAAGAATCGTCGATAGCCGTGATAATATACTTTCGAAGAGTCTCCAAGCCGCATAGAGTCGATATCATCAGCACACACTGGACAAGCCTTATAACCATGAACAGTACAACCAGATAGATTCCCGTATGCAGGAAAATCATGGACCCCCCAAAACAACATCGCCTTCATTGTAAATGTGGTTTTGGTAAATGCATCCCACGTTGGTACGCCATTAACCCATAGCTCTTTCAACTCTTCTACCAAAGGTTCTAGGAATATGTCAAAGTGTTTTCCAGGTCCTTTGGGTCCAGAAATTAACAATGTTAGCAACGCGAACTCTCTTTTCATGCACAACGATGGAGGAAGATTTAACGGGGCTAAAATCACTGGCCAACAACTGTAATTGCTACTTAGAGTTCCATGTGGGTTAAAACCATCTGTTGATATTGCAAGTCGTAGGTTCCTAGCATCTGCAGCAAACTCTGGCCAATGAACTTTGACTGAATCCCATTGGCCTGAATCACAAGGATGTCTCATTAGATTTCCATCACTCTTTGCCTTTTGGTGCCAAGTCATTGCCTCTCCAATCCATGGAATGCTAAAGAATCTTTTTAGCCTCGGAATCAAGGGAAAGTATTTCACAAACTTTGCAGGTTCTTTCTTGAAATTCTTTTTTGTCTCTGTATCATTTTCAAACACAAGTTTATACCGACTCACTTCACATTTCGGACATATATGGAGATGTTTGTATTCCTTACGATATAGGATGCATCCATTCCTACATGCATGGATGGTTTCACATTCCATTCCCAATTCTTTAATCATGTTCTTCATATTAGGATAATTTTTTGGAAGATTGCAATTTTCTGTGAACAAGTCCTTTAGCCACTCTAGTAATGCCGTCACACTAGTGCCTGTCCACCCATACCGTGTCTTCAAATTTTGCAACTCAATAATGGTGGACAATATGGTTTTCCCCTTAGGGCAACCCGGATACAGAGGTTTTGATGCCATATCCATAAAGCTTTTGTGTTTTTTGCTCTCTTTCATCATAGGCTCAACAATTGTGTCATCTCCCTCGTCGTCTTCATTTGCTACACTCACGTCAACAGGTGAATGTCCAGCCTCCTTGGTATGAATATTATATACATCGTCAATGAGATCCTCCAGTCTAGGCAAGTTTGATTCTTCAGTTGATGGTTCTTCAATTGGATTAGCCATTGTTGGTATGTTTCTCCCTAAATCTCTTGCCTTTTCTCCATGATGCTTCCATACCACGTAACTTTGGTACATGCCATTCTTCAACAAATGAAGGCTGATTTCATCGAGATCTATGTGTCCCTTCGAATTCTTACAATGCTTACATGGGCATGGAAATTGTGTTTGTCCGGCTGCATTCTCCTTAACAAAATTCACAAACTGTTGAACACCTTTGATATAACTTGTACCACCCCTTTTGCTCATCCACGATTTGTCCAAATTCATTTTTAGTTGTAGAATAGGTGCTCAATCCTACAAGATGTACAATCATTTATCAAGTAAAATTGAAAATAAAAGCAATATGAAATTGAAACTAAGAAAATTATTTCCTATTCTAATTTATCAGTGTTAATTGTTATTTTTATAAGCAAATAGAAATGTGGAAAAAAAATGTACAACTAAAATGCAATTCATATTCATATATACAGTAATATTGTTATAGATTTACTACATTTCAGATATTCATCGTCAATTTCATACATGAATATCAGCAAATGTGCATTACCACTTGGTTAATGGTCATCCACTTGTCATACATTGAAGGTGTTGAATGAGGATATGATGATATATAGAAGATGTTCGGACAAGGTTTGGGTATGTTGTGACCCAATCGATGCACCGATTAGGAGTTATAGGATTTCATTTAGAACAAATGCTCGAACTAAGAATTGACCTAAATGAATATGGATCAAGGACGTGAAAAAAGGATACAATTAGTTGCTAATCTTATGAGATGAATAGGGATAGACCAAGGTATGCTTGTAGCAAGGGAGTGAAGAAGGATACTCTAGTTGGTAATGACGTAATGTTGACAAGGATATGGAATTAGCTGAATGGAAGAAAAGTATTCATGTAGCTAAGCCTGTAACGACTGGGGTAAGGGTTTGGTAGTGGTATGGTGTTCAATCATCTACTGGAACAAGTATCATAAAAGCTAAGAAACTATGAAAATTATTCTGCTAAAAAAGGCTCAAGACAAATACAATGACAGAAAATCTAAAGAAAAGAAATAATAACGAGTTTGAAATTTGGAAAAAAAACTAAATGGAAAGCTCCAGTTGAGAATTTTGGGAAAATCATCTACCTTGAGCAGTTGCACGATAGATGGAAGAAGCTGCCGTGAATCCTGAGACAGTGCAAAAGGTGAATATCAAGCAAGAGTCCTAAGCAAGATTCTCTCTTCAGGAAACTGTCAAGAATGGTAAATCATCAGAAACAAAAATTTCAAATATTCATGAAACTTGAATAATAATAGATCATAAGCAAGCTCAACTATGGTATAGGCCCAAACAGTAGAATTTGATGCAAGGAACAAGTATGTTGGTGTGCACTTTGTTGGCAGTACTCTGACGATTTCATACTTATTGGGTATGCTTCTATGTAACAGGGGATACATTATCTCAAATTTTTGGCTTAGTTATATAATCATTTTTTTGTTGTTCACCTTTCAATTTCAGTTTGCTTTCTGCCTTCTTTACCGTATCTTGGTATAGTGCTACCTTCAGACTTATCCATTTTGTACATCCACAAACATCATCATCCAGGCCTCTTGCGGAGTCAGTATCAGAAATATCCATGCAATTCACATTCTTATTAATTTCTCTTGGCAGGTGGACATGGATATAGATGATGCAGTGTGTGATGTAGAAGAGCCAAATAAGTTGCTGCAGAGAGAAGATTTAAAGATGAAAGATACAAAAATATCAGACAATGCGCTCGATACTGGTATGCAGTGAATTGTTTTGGCAATGGTGTCTATGAAGTGCACTTACTATTTATGAGTTTCTATTTTTTCACTGCTCTTCAATTTGTTAGTTTATCAATTAAACATCAGCCCCTTTTGAATGTGATTTCAATATGCACTTGTGATCATCCTGGTTTCTCATTATTATTTGCTGGCTCATAATATTTGGCAAGAACCTTTGGTGCTGAGACACACATCTATTTTTAGACTTCTATACATCTCTCCTGAACAACAAGGAAGAGAAAATTGAAATAAGCTGCAACTTTTTCCAAGAGAAGAAATAACTGCAGCTTCTGTTTCAATGTCTCTCTTCTTTATTTCTATGTGCTATGAAGATCGTGTGATTCCTTGGTTAATATAATGATTCTTGCTTCTTCCTTTAGGATATTAATTTACCGCTCTTTGCAAATAATGGTGTTGTATCCTATCAAATAATGCATCATACTCTACTCTGTTATACTATAATACAATGATTAACAATACATGTAACCAATTATAAAGTGTGACCTTTAGTGTGTAGTTTGGATCTTTTCCTCCTTTCCATGCATTATCATGTAGTTAGTTGATATATGTAACCAATTTGCTCAGCAAGAATGAATTTGGAAAATGTGACCGGCTGTTAAAAAAATCTGACTGGAGAATTAGATAAATATGTAATAGGAGAATATCATAACAAGGTTTCATATACAGAAGATAAATATGTAATAGGAGAGAAATGAGAACGGATTTGTAGGAAATCAAGAAGAAAGCAACATCTTGTAAAATAAATTCATATGCATTCCAAGATATACCTGAGAATTTAATGTGCACTTTGTAAAATTAGATAAATTCATCTTGAGAATTGATTTGATAATCAAACATATGTACAGACAAGTATAGACAAGTAATCAAACATATGTGAGAGCTCCTATCAATTTCAGTTTATTGAATATTTTCTTTTTTGCATATGAAGCATCTAAAGTAATCAAGCAAGAGTCCCAATCCCTGAAGTTCTCGGAAGAGGATCCTATCAATTTCAGTTTGCATATGAAGTTTTTTCTTTTTTGCTTCTTTTGGGACTTGAAACTTGTCCAAAACATGGTTGGAATTGATTTGATAAAAAAGATTATAATGAATCAAAGCAACGAAGAGATCCAAAAAACCTTGTTTTCCAGATCCAAAATCTTTTTCCCACCAAAACCTCATTCCGAAATCTAATTTTTATCAAAACACTAAAAAAAATAGTAAAGATCCTAATTAGAAAATACATGAGCAAGTGTATATGAGGATTTGAAATAATTTTTAGGGTTTTTTTCCATCTAAGAGGATTTAACCCTTCGATTATTTTTCGGATTTAAAATTAATAAGGGCATACAATACCTTAGATCCCGACGGCCGAGATCCTGATGAAGATGGAGAAACTTCTGACCCGATACTTCAGACCCCGACGGTCGTGACCCTGCCGGCCGAGGAACGGAGAGAAGGGGATGGCGAGTTCCAGATCCCGATTGGCCGAAACTAGCGGCCCTAAAATGGAGAGAAGGGGACGGCGAGGCTCCAGATCACGCCGGCCGAGGATGGTTTTGCCGCGCGTTCTTCTTTAGTTCCCGCCAAGATGGAGAGAAGGTTTGGAAAAAAAAGAGATGGCTGCCCTATGCGTGCCAATTCTAAAAAAAGGAACTGACGTTTCCTTCTTAGCACGTGGGTTCACGTGAGTTGAACTTTTAATCTTTTGAACGGATTTGGAACGCTTCTTATGTGTTTCAGAATAAATATTTATTATTCGAATGAAAAAAAAAAAAAATGGAACATTTTTTCATTCTGGCACGCTTTTTTTCCGTTCCAAAACCTAGGCACGCTAAATAGGCGTTACAGATTGAAATATGCCTAGTGTTCCAAATTAGCTATTTTGGTGTAGTGATTATAACATGGTCCAATACGCACCTATTGAACGAGCGTACCATCCCCCCAACCAAACAAGGACAGGAGATGGTAAACTAATTTACGGTGACGTATCTTTCCATGCCATGAATCCAATATGGTATCCGGACCCCAACAAGGTTCAATACCTTCTCATCGAAGTAGTAAGTCACACCTACAACCAAACAAGGACAAGATGTGACGAACTATTCCGCGATAAGTTATTATTCCAAGCCACGGTCAGATACAAGTACCCAAACCAAAAGTACTCGTACCTAACGGATAAAGGTAGCCTAACCATTCTAAGTGAATGTAGTTAAGAACAATTCATGGTCGCATGACTACCCGGTCAATACCAATGTAGTACCTCAGTAGCGAGTCACAACACCATATACTATTCCTCAGTACCGAGCGAGTCTATAGTATATAGTCTACCTATCGTTCCTCAGTAGCGAGCGAGTCTACGATAGATAGGGTGGTAGTCAACTTCCAATCATGTTCTTTCCGCCCAATGCCAACTCATAACTGCTAAGTCTTCTAGCATGCAATTCCATTAGCAGTTATTTCCTAAAGCACGGCTTATACGTACTGGTGGCCAGCCAATCACGCATGTACGAGTCCTATATGTGACACACAACAACGTGGTATAAACGTGTCAAGGCCTATGAATGCAACACACAAAGGGTGGTCCCTTAACTCTAAGTTTAATGTGTAAGAAAATAATACATAGCAAGAAATTGAACAATAAATTCTAACAGGTTATGTCATGTATCACAGTTTATTTTGCATAAAGAAAATAATGAACATGCATGAAATATGAGCTAAAATAATTAAACAGCAAATGGCAAGGTGTCTTGCCTGGTAGTACGTCTGGGGTGCTGCAATGATGAATGTGGCACGAACTGCGATTTCGGTGTAACAACTATGCAAAGTGACCTCGGGTGGTGGCATGGACAGTCTCATTGGATCCAGAAGGGTCAAATTGGTTAGGGTGGACATAAGGTTGTCTAGAATTGACGAGGGAAATGGACGAAAGGAATGCCGGAGGAATTTAGTAAAACAATATATATGTATATATAGTTTTAGAAAATATTCTATAAACATTGAAAGGTACGATTTTGCTAGTTTAAAAATAGTTTATATAATACTAAATCTAAAGAGCTAGTTTTACCACAACGCTAAGTTTGTTAAAATAAGTTTTGGTAGGAAACTACATATTATTATTAGCCAAAAATAAATTAGAAATTTATAGTATAATTTGTTGACTACTTTGATTGACCAATATATCTTTATAAAATATAAAATCTAAAAGGAAAACCAATAGATAGATTAGGGCTATAAAAATAGATTTTGTCAAGGTACTATGTTTGGTAGAATCTACCTTTGAAAATAGTTGGAAAAATAATATCCTTACAAAAATATCCTAAAATAATAATATTGGCAATTAATAATTTTTAATAGTAACAACAAGAATAAAGATAATAAGACAATAATATTGTTTTTAATAATAATAAAATATCATCAATAATAACATCAGCCGAATATACTGGGAGAAAACCAAAATCAAGTAAATATGATATTAATGATAATAATAATAACAACAACAGTTATGAGTAATACTATGGTGTGAATATAATTACAAAATAGAAAATTGTAACAATATAATAATAATGATGATAATGATAATAGTAATAACAACATAGATATATAAATAATAATAGAAATAAAAATTAATAATTACAGTAATAATAATAATAATAATAATAATAATAATAATAATAATAATAATAATAATAATAATAATAATAATAATAATAAATAACAGAAAGAAAGAAGGAAAAGAATAAAGAAAGTAAGAAAAATAAATAAATAATAATATTAATAAATATCTTACCCTTAAAAGAGAGCTACTGCTCTCTTCGTCAGTAAGAGAGAGAGAAAAAAACTTAGAATGAGAGAGTGATCGAGGGAGAGAGGGATGAGAGAGAGGGGGGTTTTTCGGCCGGCGGAGCTAGGGTTCACGTGTGCGAAACGGGAGGCCGGAGGGCGGGTGGTGCTCGGGGCTACGACGGAGAGGGGTGTGGAGGCTGACGGAGAGAGAAGCGGAGAGGTCAGCGGCAAAGAGGTGCGGAGGGTTTCTCGGTCGGAGTCCGTCGGCGGACTGGCGCGACCGGCGGCGCGCTCGCGGAGGTGCAGGGGGAAAGAAGTACAAAAGGGCGATGGTTGGTCGGATCTGAGGGGGTGAGCGCGGGGAACGCCGGCGTCGGTGCTTCCGGCGGCGGCTGGAGTCCGGTTAGGGGCGGCGGCGGATGGCTTGACTCGGCGCTAGGTGGACGCCGGGGGCTCTGGTCGTGGCGGACGTAGCTATGGGTCGCCGGAGTTCAAGGACGGTTCGGGTCAGTGGCGGACACGGCGGCGATCGATCGCCGGCAGAGGTGAGGTGTGTGTGTTTGTTTAATTTAGATTTTGTGGATTTTAGGGACGGCGATCGTCTGGTCGGCGATCGCCGTGGTGGTGATGAAGGTTTGGGTGTCGGTCCGGTCGGATCTATGATGGCGGTGGTGACGGGGACAACGCCGAGGTGTTGACGGGGACAGTAAAGGCGACGGTGGTTGGTCGAGGTGGCGGGATGAACATGGTGGTGACGTTGGGGGGTTTGGGTTGTGGTGGTGATGGCTGTGGGATGGTTGTGGTGATGGCGGGTGTCGAGGGGTTGGAGACAGGAAGGAGGACACGAACGGGGACGGGGTCGGAGTAGGAGTTGGACGGTCGGGACAGTGGGTTACTGGGGTTGACGCGTTACCTGGCGGTTGTCGGGTTGGCAAGGGCGGTCGGAGAAGGCTGGCCGTGGGTAGTAGATGGCTCGGTTAGGATTAGGTAGGAATTACGTGTCCTACGTGACACAGGATTGGGCGGACGTGTCCGGGGTTGTCGGACACGGGAAAGAGAAATTGTAAATGTAAAAAATATATGGAATAAGAATTTGGATGGACACAGACACGATGCACGTAGATTTGTGGAGAAAATTTGTGGAATAATGAATAGTAGAAATTGGAGGAGTACCTGCCTATTTATAGGATGTGGGAATTCCCAATTAGATATGGACTAGGAATATTTAAAAACCCAAAGTAGATAATTCTCTACTTAATTTAAAACAATGAAATCAAATCCAATACAAATCCAATTTAAATCTAATTAAATTTCTAGTATAAAATCAATGAGATAAATCAAATTTTAAATATTTAACGATTTAAATAAATCCAAAATATCAAATCAAGGTTTAAATCGCCATAATAATTTCAAAATATATTTTCTAAAATACTAATAATATTAATTTCAAAAATTATATTATAAATAAACTAATAAATAATTATAAATATATGTATGCACAAATAATATTTTTATAATTATGCTTTTCCTAGTATACAATAAAATATTATTTATGATTAATAACTGTTAAAAACAAAAGGCTTTTTATAGCAAGAATAATAATTATATATAATATTTTGAAAGCGTATAATAAAATAGAAAAATATTTTTCTAAAATATGTACGCTCGTACAAATTCGCACTCGACGAGCAAGAAAAATAAATTTCGTGCGCGACGTACAATACGACTACGCGACGTAAAATACAAAATTTTTAAATCCGTACAAATTTTTAAAAAATATAGTAGAAATTTAGGGGTTTTACAGTGGAAAACCAAGTTCCGTTCAGATGATGGATTACAACCCCGGTCCTTGTTTGGTTTACGGGTTGTAACCTAGTTATCTGAATAGTCCCATAGTTATCTCATCGTTTATCATCATGATTTCCCATATTTCCAGTTCTTATTATTTATATTTATTCTTGTGCTAATTACTGGTTTTAGTTCTTAAGTGAAGCCTCCTTTGTGGCACTTGCTCTTTCTGGGATCTGACCCAGCTGGTTTTGTATGGCCAGATACCAGAGGATCTACCGACCTTCCAGCCCGATGGTGACCACCAGGCGTAATTCGGACAACGAGTGGGTTTATCTTGTTCTCCCGCTCTATTGTAAAAATATTCTTTTGAGGCGTTTAGCCGACGAGCACGTGTTAGCTCGATTTGCACTTTACTTACTGTCTGGTTACGGGCTGTAACATGATTAACAAATCCTAGGGTTGATCATGTATGACTGAAACTCTTGCCAGTCTTCACATTTTGTAATGACTAGCTTCATGATCATCCAAATATGTAATGTATGGGACGCCTTACTATTGTATATTTGGTGCTCTGATATCTTGTAACTGTTATTACTTGCTTGAGATTGAGACAAAAGGCTTGTTCATGACCCTAAGAGACTGATGGCTTGTAGTTAAACCCTCACGTATCTAGACAGCCATGACCGTATAGCGAGGTGTGTTGCACTTCAATATACATAGCTGGCTATGTTCGCCCCCGCTCTCCAGTATTCTGGTTCTGGGGCGTTACACTATGTGTCAGTAATATAGCGACGTGCCTACGTCGCAGAACGTCGCTAATGTCCTGATATGCCAAGTCATCATAGTTGTAATGGGCGTCGCAACAACGTCGCTAGGTGACGTCGGTAAAGGCAGTCACTGTACGTCGCTAGTAGTCGCTATATTAGCGACGCGTCTACGTCGCTAATTGTCGTCGCAATAGCGACGTATTACGATGTTTTTGTGTTTAGCGACTAGGTAAATCGCGACTACGTCGAAACGTTACTAATTACGTCGCCAATTCGATTTAGTGACGTATCTGCCTATTTTAGCGACGTTTTTCGACGTTGCTGATTCGACAGATTTTGGTAGTGAATACTCTCCAACTTCACAAGAGCATTTATCCGAAGACACTCCAACTTCAACATTTCACAAGAAGGTTTTTGATCTTCTTACAACAAGATGAAGCTCTCACTCTTACAACTCAAGAACGCTCTAACACAATTTGTGGATTGGCAAGTGAAAGCTTTGGTGGAGTGTTTGTGGATAAGCTTGGTATACTAGAAATTTTTAGGCTTAAAACATCAATCCTTGAATGAAGGTGTTCAAGGATATTTATAATCAAAGCATGAGAAAGAGCAATAGTACAACTTTCTGTTAGCAGTCGAAAGATCTGTCAGATTTTTGCGGAAGTCCGTCGGATTATTCGCCTGCTGTGTGCAACGACCATAAATATAGCCATTGGGATCATCGTTGGGACTGGATCCAATTGTTAGATTCCAAATGGTAGCAATTCGGATCATCCGTCGCATTTCTATGGATGTCCGTCGGATATCCACGGATGTCCGTCGGATAATGCGAAAGTTTACAAAAGCTTTTCTGTGAGACCATTCAAATCATCCCTCGGAGTTCCGTGAAGATCCATCAGATCATCCGACAATCCACCCAAACGTGATCTAGGGTTGATATCTACCCTAGCTTTCGATTTGCCATCCATTTATTGTATTTACAATTATTTCTAAGACTTATTACCGAATCCAGATATACTGTAGCAGGTGCATGGTTCTTTAGAGTCTTGAAATGATGATGGCTTGGCTTCTTTCCTTGAAAGATGATGGCATTTTTTCTTGATGGTAGTTATCCGAAGATACCCAGTTTGTGAAAACTGAATACCTTTCGGGGACTTCGCCCCCATGGGATGTACTGTCCCTCGACCCCCGTCTGCTAACCGGACAGCGGAACCCCAAGTGCGTGGCTCCGGAGATGTCGTCGGATGGTTCAGAGAAATTTTTCGGATACCGTCGTCTTTGGCCCACCATAATTTCTTCATTGCATATGTCTATGTTGATCTTGCTTATTGCTTTTCTGCAAATACATGTCAGACGAACAAAATAATATATATAGTAGCAAGTATGGTAAAATTAATGCTCATTAAGACTATGCTAAGTTTAAGTATCAATACTATAGTGATAGCATAAATATTAGTGATATCATAGTGTTAAACTTAATCGAGTAACCATACTCAAAAACATAGTTAGATCATTGGGCTAACATGTTGATTGATTTCAAGTTGTAATTTTCCTCTTTTTACTTGAGTTTGGTGAGGATGGTGAATCTTTGGACAAATGATTCAACATTATTTATTAAATCTTAAAATTTTACTTGAGACTATAAAGATTAGGTTTTGTCCAGGTGACACGGTCACCGAAAATACTGTGTTCGTATTTGTGCTTGGTATTCCTCTTAAACGAGTAGTTGGTTATATCAAATGAGTTGGCCTATTTTTCGTTGTGGACATTTCAAACACGTTGGATCAGAGTGCAGTATCGACGTTACTGGTTTCAACATCTGGTTTCAAACACGTTACTGGTTTCAACATCTGGTTTAGAGTTTTTGGCTCTGGTCTGATCCCAACACTAATGAAATTATTAGTAATTTGATCTCTTTGTGGAGTTTTTTTTAAGCATGATCATTTTTCAATACTAACCAGGTACTGGTGGTAGGCAGCGTATGGAAAATAAATTCTACAAGAAATGCTTTGTCTTTGTTAGAGAGTTTATAGGAATGAGTGGTACTTCACTCTCAACATATATTTTGTATCGAGAAAATTCTTAGTTAAAGCAAACAATTTTCACTAGCAGTTGACTGGAGTGAAAGTTTTGATGAAACTAAAAGAATGGAAAAAACTATAGAAATACAACTAGGTTACCATGGATGGGTTGGAACAATGTCCTTATTGGAAAAGAAAGAAAGTGAGAGAAAAAAACACAGAAATTATGCTTTAATGGTTGGTGCGATTGTTTAAATTTTTCCATCCCATAATTCCTCAATGGTCTTGTAAGGCCCATTTTCTGAAACAAATCTTTCTCCAGAATAACCCTTTTTTTTGCGGGATATCATGAATCATCTTCCGGTCGTCTTCCTCTTTTTGTAATTCGTAGTCGAAAATCTTCAGGTTCTCTTCATCCTCTCTTTATTGTAGCTCTTCACCACCATGCTCATACCTTGTTCATATAGCCACCTGAAAGCAACCTGTCACCATGCCCAACACCAATCTCATTCAGTTGCATATCCAAATCTTGACGCAAACCATCACCTCTCTTTGTGGCACCCATGCTCGATCATCCCGTTCATGTTCTCTTTATTTTCTTTATTACAATCCAAACCCAACTCAATATCATTGGAGATACCATCTTGCCCATTACATTAGATGTCTTTCCAAAGGAACACATCTCATTAAATTGGAACTGTGCCCCTAACCACTTCCCAAAAGACCTATCATCTTGTGACTCCTCAGTCTCCTCCACATATACAAAGGTTTTCTTCTGCAAGCCTCACATCCCTTTGCCCTATAGAATGTCCCTCAAATTCTTTCCGCTAGATGTTCAAGTGAGTTTCAACAATATCATTGTAACTGTTACAGATGTACGAGACCGACTGATTGTTTGTAGAGGAACACCCGATGCAACCGACCATCTTCTGACTATTATTCACATGTAACTTCTTACATAGTCTTGAATTCATAATTTTCTTTGGAGAGAGATTATTTTAGAGAGAGTTAGATGTAGAAAGAAGATTTGATGAAGATTAACTATATAGAAACAACATGACACATTTTCAAAATAATAATAATAAAATCAAGGAATGTGATAGTCGGTTTGGTACATCCTACTGAAAATGCGTCAGACCGACAGACGTATTTTTCAGCAGGATGCCTTAGACCGACTATCGAGAAAAAAAAATCTTTTTCACTAGCAATTGACTGCAATGGAGAGAAAGTTTGATAAGTGACCAAAATAAGAGAAATGAAAAACGATAGAAATACAACTAGTTAACAATGATGGGCTGGAACTTGGAACAATGTCCTTATTGGGAAAGAAAAACAAACACAGAGAACTTGCGCTTTGAAGGTTGGTGCGATTATTTAAATTTCTCCATCCCATAATTCCTCAACGTTCTTGTAAGGCCCATTTTCTGAAACAAAATCTTCTCCTGAATAACCCCTTTTCTGTGGGATATTATGAATCATCTTCAGGTCATCTTCATCTAATTCGTAGTCGAAAATCTTCAGGTTCTCCTTCATCCTCTCTTTGTTGTAGCTCTTCGCCACCGCGCTCACGCCTTGCTCATATAGCCAACGGAGAGCAACCTGTCATCATGCCCACAACAATGTCATGCAAGTTTGCAACAAACAATTTGGGCCTTGTGCTAAAGCATTGCTTTAATATGATTTGTGATCGTGATTGGTAGGTTATGCATTATTTGGTTATAAAGCATGTTATTTAATCACAACACCTGTGCAACCGTCTTCCCCTTTGCAGTAGCAATCTCCTCAAGTACGGGGCTCTGCATCACCGAGGGGGATCCCCACGGGGCTCCGTTCGCTCCCAGAGGCGACCACGCGGTGACATGAACCCCTTTCTCCCTGCAAAACTCCCTCAACTTACTCTGGTCCCAAGATGTATTCATTTCTACCTATAAATTCAAGAGCAAGAACCGTTGGTCAGCCAATATTTTCAAAAGCTCGAGTTGATAGGAACGTACCAACATTACACATTAAGACATTTTTAAACTTGTACGTGTTGGATTGTATCTCGTTTCCGATTGAGTCCTCAAACGGAGATGACAATAGAGTTGGTAATTTAGTCCCACATCGGATAGAAGGTGGGAACATGAGGTGTAGAAAATTGGAATTGGTTCAAGTCTTACATGAGAATTTTCTTTTAAGTTATATGGTCACAATCCAATATCGATCATACCTCATGGGCCAACCTCGGTTCGGATCATACCTCATTCCCAACAAGTGGTATAAGAGCCCAAGGTTACGAGACTGATTTGGTCGTCGTTGATTAGTTTAGGTAATTGCTTACCTGATTGACTGCAGGAGGAATGGTAGCATGCTCCAGTAACTGGGACAACTTCTTGGAAGAGAAGTTGCTGACTCCAATGGACTTGGCAAGCCCCAACCTGCAGCACTGTTCCATTGCTTCCCAGGTGGACTTCATGTCAAAGGGAAGTATGTCTTCCTTGGTGAAAGCGTACGGCATCTTTCCAGGCTTCAACCTTACTGGCCAGTGAACTAAATACAAGTCCAAGTAGTCTAGCCCAAGATTTCTGTACACACACACATAGTTATGGCAAACAAAATATATGAGACAAGAGTGGGGTGTGTGTGTGTGTTTGTATTGTTACTTGAGAGATTTCTGCAGAGCAGGGAGGACAAGTTGGGGATCGGCATCACTGCACCAGAGCTTCGAGGTGACGAAGAGCTCGTCGCGAGACGTGATGAGGCCTCGTTCGATGGCCTCCGCTATGGCACGGCCGAGAGCCTGCTCGGTCCTGTAGACCGAGGCGGTGTCGAAGTGCCTGTACCCGGCTTCGATTGCATCTAGAAAAGTCGAGACGAGGTCGGTCGGGATGCTGGTGCCTGCGGTCCCCATGCCGAGCACCGGCATGGCTCGGCCGGAGCTGAGGTTCACCAAGGGAATTGATCCTTTGCCCATTTTGTGTATTTTTTTTTTTTTTGTTTTTGGTTCAACAAACACATTAGGTTGTTGCCACCTTCATTTATAAGGGGTCATACTTTATTGTCATGCAATGCGTCAGACTATTGTTAATAGAGGGTCCACATTGTCTTCTTGGTAACTCAAGTCAATAACAAAAGCTTGCCGGGACGGCTTGGTAAGCAAGAATCCTTTTACGTAGGTAAAGTGTAGGAATTGAAGTTATGGGTAAAGTGTCAATAACAGAAGTTATGGGTAAAGTGTCCAAAACAGAAGTGTCGCAAGAATACGTAGGTAAAGTGTCAATAACAGGGTCCAGTCATAAAAACAAAGATGGTAAAGTGTAGGAATTGAAGTTATGGGTAATGTAGAAATCAGGGTCAGGGATTAGGTGTAACTGGGAGAAATTGATTTGATAGGTTTGTCTATTTGGGTTTAGTGGAAGAAAGGGGCTGCTGGATTATGGAAGGAAGGAAGGTTTACGGTCTTATTCATCCAAGTCAAAATCATCCTTATGGAAGGAAGGTTTAAGGCCTTTAGATAACATATAAACAAAATTTACGTATCAAATAAAGCTCCTATATGATTATTGTCTGAATCTTAAATAGCAGAAAGTTTAACCGTGTTTCAGTGTTTCTAAGGATTCATATTCCAAACACACTACTTGTTCATCTGAAGTGATAAAACTTGACTTAAGAAGACTCATATTTCTAATATAAGTACCAAAATTAGGAGACAACTCATCTAGGAACAACTCAGCATGGTTGTGTAAAGGAACCTATTATTAAAACAAATCTAAGAGAAGTTCCAAGTATAAAAATACCTTTCTAAAACTGAGTTAAAAAGCATCTAACAGCCAAGTAAACCAACTAGACATGACCCAAACTAGATAGGGCCAGTCAGTTACTCCATTTCCAGAAATGATGCACAAAGACAAAACAAATCAGTAGTCTATTGTTTTTTTTGTTATTCATGTTTCTATAGGTTAGAAGCAACGCTCCCTTGAAAGGAGTCCTCTTCTATTGCTTACTAGAAGGCTTATTTTTGATTATAGTGTGGAGACAGGTTCTGGCTCTTTTCCATTGGATGGCTTTAAATTGTCAAATGGTCAAGGAAGCCTTTAAGTTGGACTTAGCCAGTGGAAGGTACATGGTCTTGCTGCCCTGAAAGTTGGGGCAAAGGAACTCCAGCAAATGGTTTTAAAGGTATTCCTCCTTAACAATTGATTTCTACAGCCAAATGGTTTTGAAGGAACTCCAGCAAGGAGACTTTCTGGAAGGATGATCTTGGAAGCTGCCAACTATGAGATAAAGAATGAAATAATTCTACGTACTTTTGGTCACACTTCACAGCTTCTGCAGGAATATGTGATACTATATGTAGCTACTGTTCTTTTGATTGAAATCTCTCTTTTTCTCCTAATAGTTTAAGCTGTTCAACATAAGTGCTGACTTCTCCATTGGCAGCCTATACTGGATGTTGTTGCATTACATTTATGCTGTTATTTCTGTTGCTTGAGTTTTCACCAATTTCTCTCTGACTATTGTGATTCTACCCTGATATGCGCATAACTTTTATTTTAAAAAGAAAATGGCAACATTACAACCACTCATGCTTAAGTTCAGTCTTCTGTGTTAGTAAAGTTAGATTCATATTTATTTGATCATGTGATACTCTTAAGGAAAGTCAATGCCGTCTTTCAAATTTAGTTATTGGTTAGGGGTGCGGAAATTGTAAATTTTCAACATTGTACCTATTCTTTATGAAGATATAGTTAACAGGCCTGGCTTACCTTACATGTTCAGACTTAGAAAGATGATGGCATGATGCACTCAGATCATAATAGGAGTTTTGAGTATTTCTTTTACAACTTCTCTTGTGACTATCAGGGTGGACAACTGGCTGCCCTCAACCTGGAGTCTAGAGCAGCTTTGCTTGCAGCAAGACAGGTCATTATTTCTTTTCTAATGATGCAGTTATCTCATACAAATTAAATGGAGTTTATCTTTCATCAAACAAAAAATGTACGTGAATTTAAGTCTTCTTTTTATTGAGATAAGGCCAGTCATTAATGACCGTCCTTGTCGCGGGCTACTAGCACCAAGATCCCCTCTCATTTAATTAAAATTTTGCCTGGGCAGGGATTCAAACCCATACCCATTCCTCCCATCCCTTACCAGTGCTACCAATTGACCACCCCTTTGGTGGTTTTAAGTCTTAATTTTGAACAATACATTTATGCTCTATTTTGCATATCTTTATATTCTATTTTCATACTGTTCATGCATGCAGGGTTTGGGTATCGCAGCATCAAGATATCTCGGGCTCAGGAGCATGACAATGTTACTTGGACCGTTGTATGTGCTTTATTTTGTTTGTAGTCTACTTTCGATTTTTTGTTTCACTTATTTGATTCCCTCACATTTTGACATCCAGACTTAATTCTTCATTAATCTTCATATGTTAAGAAAAATAGAACTTTTTTCTGGACTAAATACAATTTTTGAAGAAGGCTTAACAAACCAATGTTGAATTTTCATGTGTGCTCATCTCCATGTTTATGCTAGATGCAGAAGATTAAGAATTATGTCGCTTCTTCTTTTCCTGTGAAGTATCCTTTTTTGTTGACTGTGGATGCTCACGATATTGCTTCAGATCTAGCATACACATCTTTGGTTGATAGTGAAAAGACAATTACTTTGAAATTTTTAGGAAATTAAACTGTTCTGCATAGAATGGTAAGTAATAAATATGGAAAAGATTTCTGGCTTGAATGTAAATATACATGGCTTAAATTCTCTCCTTTTTTTTTCCCTTTCCTGACGTAATGTTTCCTAAAACAAGATGATTATTGTTTAATTTCCATGGAACAAGACATCGTCTAAAGCTACATATGAACTTAAATGCTCATTGTTGAAAGATCAAAATAAGCTACTGGGCTCCGATGTACATGCTATTGCATTTCTGTTGGAGCTTATTATTTTTATTTGAGCTTTAACAGGTTATGGGGAAAATTTCTAGCGGATATTGTGATTCAGATGCTTGGCACGGACTATGCTCGAGTTCTTCGAGCTATCTATGCATTTGCTCAGGTCACCATTAGCTTTTACATTTTCAGCATTGTAGTACCTCTTTTGCTTTTATAAGCCTAGCAGAATTATCTAGCATATTTAGTTAATTAGAAATGATACAGATCCGCCTGATGAGAACATATGGATGGACATCCAACAAGGACTGATCATTCACGACTCTTACTCATTTCGCTCCTGAAAAGCCGGCGTTCTTGAAGTTATCATTTGGTATGCTAAAGTTTCTCAAGCTAATTGTGTGCACCAACCGTTGCAATTTTTGTAAGCTTTATACCAAAATCTCTCTGACCCAACTAGTCGGTGTGACAAACTGTTACGGTTGGCTGGGATATAAGTCAGTTGATAAAGTTGAGCAGAAATGGTATAGAACATAACATACGACTCCTGGCAACTATTAGAAGCAAAGAAGCCTAGAATATGTCAAGCGAACATGGCTATAGCAATTGGAACAACTAAAGAGAAGCGTGAAGACGAGTATAGAAATGAAAGAGACAAAATTGAAGAAATCTTGCATTGAGAGAAGGATCATAATGTGAAGAACTATAAGCAGTAGAAGTTAACTTTAAAGAGGCAGGAGATGATAGGAGAGAGGGAATCTAATTCAAATGCAATTTCTCTTTATTATTATTGGTTTTTCTTATGTCAAGGAGTGGGAGGAGGATGTTAAGAGTTGATCTAACCATGATTGTACTGGTTGGTTTTGGATATTGTAATAAATACTTAATTAGTTCTATTGTGTTAAATCTATATTCATAAGTGCTCATCTGTTCATTTACATCAACCAAATGTGTCGTAAAGACGATTGGGGTCTCGGATCAAGCTTTTATTCTTTCCCTCTAGCACTGCTTTTGTTCTGCAATTTTACTTGGGATATAATGCCATAGGGATGATAAATTTGGGACCCCCTTGGAACAGATCTTATGACTCAAATCAATGAATTTGAACAGCTTTGTTTGAAGCTGTACTGTTGAGGACTCTTAATGATGATAATCAATAACTGGGGATCTACTCCCATAAGGATTATAAATTTGACCTATGGAAGAATGGGTGCAGCTTCCTTAGCACAATGACGTTATGCAAGTAACAGGCTAATCAAATTAAACTCTAAGAGCATCATTAGTAAGGCTCATCCCATTTTCTAGATTCTAGATTTAGAATGTATGAGCTCATTTTGTAGAATAGTAAGTTCCATCCCTAGTTCCAATTTCTACAATTTCGGTCCCATCCCATCTATAGGTGCTAAGGGTTGGGCCTCCCAATTTCTAGATTCTAGATTGTAGGAACTCATTTTATAGAATAGTAAGTCCCATTTTGGAGCCCAATTTTCTAGATTATAAATTTTACATTATTTTTTTTCCACATCAAATTTTGACTACACAATCTTGGGACCGGAGCTCACTTTATCATTTCATACTATTCTCATACAAATTAAATCCATTCTACATTTATCTTTTTTTGTTGTTGAAATTTTGGACCCCAAATTGCATTCGAGAGACCCAACTACTAATGATGCTCTAAGTAGTAGTGAAAACAGGTCACAAACATCAAAGAAATCAAACTACTTTTGTTTATTAGTAGTATGCTCTTTCTGGAGTTTTTATGAGCATGATCATTTTCCAATTTGCTAACCAGGTACTGGTGGTGGTGTATGGAAAATAGATGCTGAAAGAAATGCTTTGCCTTTAGGAATTAGTACTGGTACTTCACTTTCAACACATTGAATCAAGAGAAAAAAAATAGAGTACGCGATTTTCACTAGCAATTGACTAGAGAAGTTTTGATGAAAATAAGAGAAAGGAAAAATGATAGAAATACAACTTAGGTTACCATTGATGGGTTGGAACAATGTCCTTGTTGGGAAAAGAAAAGAAAGAAAGAAAAAAAAACACAGAACTTGTGCTTTGATGGCTAGTGCGATTGTTTAAATTTCACCATCCCATAATTCCTCAACGGTCTTGTAAAGCCCATCTTCTGAAACAAATTCTTCTCCTGAATAGCCCTTCTTCCCAGTCAAAAATCTGCAGGTTCTCCTTCATCCTCTCTTTGTTGTAGCTCTTCGCCACCGCGCTCACGCCTTGCTCGTATAGCCACCTGAGAGCAACCTATCACCATGCCCACAACAATGTGATGCAAGTTTGCAACAAACAATTTGGGCCTTGTGCTAAAGCATTAATGCTTTAATAAGATTTGCATGTGATCAACTGCTAAAGCATTATTTGGTTGTAAAGCATGTTAATTAATCACAGCACCTGTGCGACCGTCTTCTCCTTTGCAGTAGCGATCTCCTTCAGCACGGGGCTCTGCATCACCGAGGGGGATCCCCACGGGGCTCCGTTCGCTCCCAGAGGCGACCACGCGGTGACATGAACCCCTTTCTCCCTGCACAACTCCCTCAGCTTCCTCTGGTCCCAACACGTATTCATTTCTACCTATGAATTCAAGAACAAGTACCGTTGGTCAGCCAATATTTCCAAAAGCTTGAGCTGATAGGAACGTACCAACATTACACATTAAGACTTACTGTACAACCTGATTGACTGCAGGGGGAATGGCAGCATGCTCCAGTAACTGAGACAACTTCTTGGAAGAGAAGTTGCTGACTCCAATGGAGTTGGCAAGCCCCAACCTGCAGCACTGTTCCATTGCTTCCCATGTCGACTTCATGTCAAAGGGAAGTATGTCTTCCTTGGTGAAAGTGTTCGGCATCTTTCCAGGCTTCAACCTCACTGGACAGTGAACTAAATACAAGTCCAAGTAGTCTAGCCCAAGATTTCTGTACACACATACATAGTTATGACAAACAAAAATATATGTGAGACGAGAGTGGTTTGTATGTACACAGTGTGTGTGTGTTTGTATTGTTACTTGAGAGATTTCTGCAGAGCAGGGAGGACAAGTTGGGGATCGGCGTCACTGCACCAGAGCTTCGAGGTGACGAAGAGCTCGTCGCGAGACGCGACAAGGCCTTGTCCGATGGCTTCCGCTATGGCACGGCCGAGAGCCTGCTCGGTCCCGTAGATCGAGGCGGTGTCGAAGTGCCTGTAGCCGGCTTCAATTGCATCTGTCAGAGTCGTGGCAAGGTCGGACGGGATGCTGGTGCCTACGGTCCCCAAGCCGAGCACCGGCATGGCTCGGCCGGAGCTGAGGGTCACCAAGGGAATTGATCCTTTGCCCATTTTTTTTTGTCAAGCACACTAATTAGCTTGTTGCCACTTGCTACCTTCATTTATTTATTATAGAGCAGTACTACATTTTTCGCAGATTTGGACCGTAGTCCTGGTCCGCGAACCACGTGTTGCACGCTCATTGGAGGTGGGACAGGATGGGTCCACAAAAGGTTTCCGTTTATTATAAGAATCATATCGTCTTGTCATGTAATGCCAGACCACATACAAGCTTTAGTGACAACTTTCTACTTGAGGGTCTACATTGTCTTCTTAATAAGTCGACTCAATAGTAAGAATTTTTTTTCCTACTTGAGAATCAGGATAGAAGCATTGCATGTGAAGTCGTTTCACATCGAAATTGCTGGCACCATGGATTTGTATGGTTGCTGAAATCAGGATAGAAGTAAACAACAATGTCTTAAGTTTTATTTTTGAAATGGTCATGACAAAAGTAAATAACCCAAGTTACATAACTACTATCATGTAAACTAAATATCCCAAGTCATATAACCCTAATATATTTTCGTCTAGTTTTAAGATCTCGTATAATATTCAAAATTTGCGTTTAGATCTTCATTCTAGACGGTCAGTCAAGTCAACCGTTGGAACGAGACCCAAATTATATTTTGAACAATATAAAAAATTATTATACAGACCTAAAATCTAAATAGCCTGTAGTCATATTATATAGGTGGTATAACTCATTCACTGATGTTGAGAGAACTTTTGGAATACATGTATGATAGATCAGATTAACTACTTGACGTGACGAAGGAATTTATTATTTTACATGTTAGCTATTGTCTAAATTTCTCCATCCCGAGGGGATTTGTGAGATCTACTGAAACAAACATATCTGCTGAAACTGAAAATCCCTTCTTTTGTGGAGCATTGTTTAGTGTTATCAACTGGATTTTTTTTTTTTAGTTCTTGACTGTCTTCCCACTTATTAATATAAATTTTTACTTACATCACATTTTTTTTTGTTTATTAGATTTACATTTAAAAGTATTTTAGTGACAAAAAATGAAATTTAAATCTAATAAACACAAAATGTAGGATGTCAGTACAAATTCGTATTAACATGTGCGGCGGAAGGTTTTTTTTTTGTTTTTTTTTATACTGAAAGGTGTGAATAAAATCTTGAGGGTTTCCATAAATGAGTTACAAAGGTCTCATTTCAAGTCCCACAAAATCGTAAAAAAAAAAAAAAAAAACAGGATAAAAACTATGATTTGCCGTCCGTGACACTTGATATGTCCAAATCTAAAAGCCCTACCGTGTCAGTGGTCCCTTAACAAACTTACACCCTCAACATATGTTTTCCTTCTCACCATTTCACATCATAACAGATCTAGTAATTGTTCAACCTCTTTGGCGATTGTTTTTGTTTTTGTTTTTTGTTTTTCCTTTCGAGTCTTTTGCGACAATACAAGACAAGCACCGAAACACGAACAACGAAAGCGATCTAAAAAATCAAAATTATCATTGCAGAATAAATAAAAAGTCGATATATACAAGATATACAAAAAAAAAATTAAAAAAAAAATCTTTATTTATAATATTGTATCAAAATTATAATGACTCGAAGCCAAAGAACAACTTGATTACAAACACGCACACTCTCTCTCTCAATACAATGAAACATGTCACAAAATTTACAACTCAAGAGCTATACAACACAATGATGTTCCATAGTTTAGGCCTCTATATACAAAGAAATAATCTAATAGCCGATATGCTACAACTTGCCAACCGAGTCCCAACGTCTTAACATGAACAATTAAACTCTAAAACATATGATGGTACAAATCTACAATCTGAATTAACTATATAATACATATATTACACATTACCATAATTATCGAGCCATCGCTCGTATCATTCTTTTCAGTCCAGGTATACTACCTTGGCGACCCAACGGTGCCAAATTTTTCTATATTTTTGCCTCTATGAAACAACTCACTATATCACAATATACATAAATCAACACTATATTTCCACAACTAAAACATAATACTATCACATGCTACAACAATGCTAAACTCTATATCTATGATAACAAGTTAATAATATGTGTCTATAGCAGCAGATTAATATTTCATGTTTTATACAACAAGTTAAAGGAAATGAGATTACTCTATTTATTTATTTTGGTTCTTTTTTTTATTAGCAATCATCTCATAGCAGGAAGAACTAAACATGTATCATTATTTTATTTAGTATGAAGATAAAGAAGTTAAGGATCACCAAAAATACCTACCTTAAAAAACGTCGATCTGTTTCGACCGAATAGATCTTTGAAACATCCTCTGCATGTACAAGTCGAGACAGTCTTTCGAGTCAACAAACCATCTCAACACCAAATGGAACGGAATGGAACATTACATAAGTTTGGTGAACTTGAGTTGGGTTCAACTCATTTATCCCCTTCTGCTAAATGAGCTTACATGTGATGGTCATATATATAAACTACATTCTAGGTTCACCAACTCACTCAGATATTAATATCGAAAATGATATTTTGTCCGTGCGCGATTTGTAATCGCAGGCATGACCGTCGGCCGACCATTGGCCCCCCCTGCTATCTCCGGGATCCACTCGAACCAGGGGGCCAATGGCCGCCCGCCACGTCAGCCGACAGTCACGTCCGCGGTTACAAACCGCGGGCAACATAGCAGCTCCGTATTAATATTCCCCTCTACTTTGTAGGAAGTCCACTCTCGTGCTCCCCTTTAGATGAGGTTTGTTTACTGACTTATGGGCCAGTAGTTGAACTGTTGCACCCATTTTTTTCTACAACAATGGCTTGTGTCTTAATTGTTCTCATTCCACGTGATCTCGCGAGACTCTGCTTGTAAGAAGTATGCGAGAGAGGAGTGGAATCACGTTGGTTAGACCAAAAAAGACATAAAAAGTTTTATATTATAGTTATAAATAGGGATAAATTGTGTTAACTATTCCTATATTTTACACTTATTATACGGATCATCCATACTTTGAAACTAATTACAGGACACCCTCTATAGTTTCTATTTTCTACAGAAACTAATAATACTGACCACTCCTACATTTTATAAAATTTAGGATTCATTGCATTAACTACCCCTATATTTTATACTTGTTACATGAATCACCCCTGCAATTTTAAACTAATTACACTAACTCCCCATATAGTCTATTTTCTATAGAAAATAATAACACTGACCACTCCTATGTTTAATAAAATTTATAAATTAGAGGGATGGTCAGTGTAATTATTTTCAGAATATGGGTAGTCCATGTAATACTCATGAAACATAGGAGAGGTCATTGTAATTAAGCCTAAAATTTATAAAGGTGAGGAGGAATGATCGGTGATTATTTTTAGAATACAAATAGTCCCTGTAATACTCATGAAACATAGGAGGGTCAGTGCATTTATTTCTATAAATCTAGTATAGAACTTGGCTACAATTATGAATCCTCGTATGAGTAGTTAAAGCTCATGGGAGGAGAATGAGACATGGTAGTTCAACAATATCACAGTACTTCAACAATATCATTGGTGATGGGGAGGAGCTAGTTGACCGAATGGTTACATAGTAGTTCAACAATAATATCATTGTAACTGTTAGAGATGTACGGACCGACTGATTGTTTGTAGAGGACACCCGATGCCAAACCATCTTCTGACTTTTATTCACATGTAACTTCTTACATAGTTTTGAATTCATAATTTCCTTTGGAGAGAGATTATTATAGAGAGAATTAGATGTAGAAAGCAGATTTGAGGAAAATTACTTATCTAGAAACAACATGACACATTTTCAAAAAAATAAATAAAAAATAATCAAGGGATGTGATAGTCAGTTTGGTGCATCCTACTGAAAATGCGTCAAACTGACTAAAGTATTTTCAAGAGGATGCGTCAGAACGACTATCAAGATTTTTTTTTTTTTTCACTAGCAATTGACAGCAATGGAGAGAAAGTCTTGATCTGTGACCAAAATAAGAGAGAGGAAAAAAGCGATAAAAATACAACTTAGGTTACCATTGATGGGCTGGAACAATGCCCTTATTGGAAAAGAAAGAAAGTGACCAATACAAACAAATATAGAACTTGTGCATGGTTGGTGCGATTGTTTAAATTTCTCCATCCCATAATTCCTCGACGTTCTTGTAAGGCCCATCTTCTGAAACAAATTCTTCTCCTGAATAACCCCTTTTCTGTGGGATGTTATGAATCATCTTCAGGTCATCTTCATCTAATTCGTAGTCGAAAATCTTCAGGTTCTCCTTCATCCTCTCTTTGTTGTAGCTCTTCGCCACCGCGCTCACGCCTTGCTCATATAGCCACCGGAGAGCAACCTGTCATCATGCCCACAACAATGTCATGCAAGTTTGCAACAAACAATTTGGGCCTTGTGCTAAAGCATTGCTTTAATATGATTTGTGATCGTGATCGGTAGGTTATGCATTATTTGGTTATAAGGCATGTTAATTAATCACAACACCTGTGCAACCGTCTTCCCCTTTGCAGTAGCAATCTCCTCCAGCACGGGGCTCTGCATCACCGAGGGGGATCCCCACGGGGCTCCGCTCGCTCCCAGAGGCGACCACGCGGTGACATGAACCCCTTTCTCCCTGCAGAACTCCCTCAGCTTACTCTGGTCCCAAGATGCATTCATTTCTACCTATAAATTCAAGAGCAAGAACCGTTGGTCAGCCAATATTTTCAAAAGCCCGAGCTGATAGGAACGTACCAACATTACACATTAAGACATGTTTAAACTTGTACGTGTTGGATTGTATCTCGTTTCCGATTGAGTCCTCAAAAGGAGATGACAATAGAGTTGGTAATTTAGTCTCACATCGGATAGAAGGTGGGATCGTGAGGTGTAGATAATTGGGACTGGTTCAAGTCTTACATGAGAATTTTCTTTTAAGGTATATGGTCCCAATCCAATATCGATCATACCTCATGGGCCAACCTCGGTTCGGATCATACCTCATTCCCAACAAGTGGTATAAGAGCCCAAGGTTACGAGACCGGTTTGGTCGTCGTTGATTAGTTTAGGTAATTGCTTACCTGATTGACTGCAGGGGGAACGGTAGCATGCTCCAGTAACTGGGACAACTTCTTGGAAGAGAAGTTGCTGACTCCAATGGACTTGGCAAGCCCCAACCTGCAGCACTGTTCCATTGCTTCCCATGTCGACTTCATGTCAAAGGGAAGTACGTCTTCCTTGGTGAAACCGTACGGCATCTTTCCAGGCTTCAACCTCACTGGCCAGTGAACTAAATACAAGTCCAAGTAGTCTAGCCCAAGATTTCTGTACACACATACATAGTTATGACAAACAAAATATATGAGACAAGAATGGTGTGTGTGTGTGTTTGTATTGTTACTTGAGAGATTTCTGCAGAGCAGGGAGGACAAGTTGGGGATCGGCATCACTGCACCAGAGCTTCGAGGTGACGAAGAGCTCGTCGCGAGACGCGATGAGGCCTCGTCCGATGGCCTCCGCTATGGCACGGCCGAGAGCCTGCTCGGTCCTGTAGACCGAGGCGGTGTCGAAGTGCCTGTACCCGGCTTCAATTGCATCTATCAAAGTCGAGGCGAGGTCCGTCGGGATGCTGGTGCCTGCGGTCCCCATGCCGAGCACCGGCATGGCTCGGCCGGAGCTGAGGTTCACCATGGGAATTGATACTTTGCCCATTCTTTTATTTTTTTGTCTTTGGTTCCACAAGCACATTATGTTGTTGCCACCTTCATTTATAAGGGTCATACTTTATTGTCATGCAATGCGTCAGACTGTTGACAACATTGTTAATTGAGGGTCTACATTGTCTTCTTAGTAACTCAAGTCAATAACAAAAGCTTGCCATGACGTCTTGGTAAGCAAGAAGCCTTTTACGTAGGCGCCAATTAAATGGTGGAAGTTTATCAGCAATTATTATAGGGTTATTTAGTTTTAGGGTCTCGTGCGTTTAGGTCTCCATATTTTAAGTGGATTTGTGTCTCTTCCTAATGGTTGATTTGGACTAATTGATCCAAAATGGAGACCTAAAAACAAATTTTGAATATTATACTAAATCTTAAAACTAAAGTTAAAGTGCAAAAAATCCATCGTTAAATTTGCACCTTTTGCGTAGAAAGACATTTTAGTCAAATTTAGCAAATAAAGACCCCCGCAATCTATGACTTGCTCGAAAAGTCCCATACCGTCTGTTGACCGTTAGAAATGGCCGATAATGCCCCCCACCTCCTCCTCCTCCCCGCCAGCCTCCTCCTCCACGCCGGCCAGCCCCCTCGTCCTCCCCGCAGGCCAGCCCCCCTCCTCCTCGCCGGCCAGTCCCCTCCACCTCCCCGCAGGCCAGCCACCCCTCATCCTCCCCGCCAGCCAGCCTCCCTCCTCCCCGCCCCCCTCCTCCTCCTCCCCGCATTCCCCACCTCCTCCTCCCCGCATTCTCCACCTCCTCCTCCATGTCGGCCTCCTCCTCCCCGCAGGCCAGCCCCCCTCCTCCCCGACGGCCTCCTCCTCCTCCTCCTCCCCGGCCAGCCCTCTCCATCTCCCCGCAGGGCAGCCTCCCCTCCTCCCCGCCGGCCATCCTCCCTCCTTTCCGCCCCCGTCCTCCTCCTCCCCGCACCACCGGATAGAGAGGGCGGGGAGAGATGAGGGAGGGGTAAAATGGTCATTACATTTCTCACTTAACAACAGTTAACAGAAATGGGACAAAATGAACAAATTTCATACTTTTAGGAATTTTAAGAGTATGAAATCTTTTAGCACAAAAAGTGGAAATCTAACGAGGGATTTCTTGCACTTAACCCTAAAAATTGTATGACTTGGGTTATTTAGTTTTGTATGGTGAGAGTTATGTGACTTGAGTTATTTAGTTGTTTTGTTGAGAGTTGTATGCCTTGGGTTATTTAGTTTTCTTGTTACCAATCAAGAACGAGACTTGTAACATTGTTGTTTGCATCTATTCTGATCTCAGCAGACACACAATCCTCTGAGGATCTTGAGTTTCAAGCATTCAACAAAGCGACCGGGACGGAAAATATCTGTATTCAATGACTATGAAGCCGTTTCTTGCTGGTGTCATGAGGATTGTATAGTTGTTGAGATCATGATAGAAGCAAACAACAATATCGCAAGTTTTATTTTAGTAGCTTATTCTTTTACAGGTTAGCTATTGTCTAAATTTCTCCATCCCATAATTCCCAAGGGGATTTGTAAGGCCCACTTACTGAAACAAACATATTTTATGGAATTGGAAACCCCTTCTTCTCTGGAGTATTGTTTTGAATTGTTTTCAAAATCATCTTGGTCTAATTTCTAGTAAAAAAAATCTTTAGGTTGTGCGCCATCCGCTCTTTGTTTGTAGCTCTTCACCACTGCGCGCACAACCTTGCTTGTATAGTCACTTGTCATCATTGTTGGTGTTGGGTGGGATTTCTAACCTATGTGGAAAAAATTTCAGAGTACGATATGCGTCATCCGTGTGTCGAAAAAGTTCGGGGAGTTGATGAGTGCCATTCGCGTATCGGGGAAATTCAGAGTATCGGAGTAGGAGATTCTTCCCAGGTTTAGGAGAACTCGAACCTAATTCGGTCCCAGGAGGGGAACTCAGCCCGAGTTCGTTCCCCTGGGGTCAGAACTTTGCTGGCTTATTGAAAAACTAGAGTTTAGTCGACCTCGGTGTTTCGGAACTATGCGAGTTCTTGGATGTTTTATACACCGTCGGGTCAAATCTAGTGGTCCAGATTTGTTGTGGGATTGATGGCATTATATTTAAGTATTTTCTGACCCTAATATATGCAAGTTTATGAAAGTCTATGTAAGTTGATGGTTTTGCAACTTTTGAGAGAAAGAAAGGGAGATAGATCGTTCTGGATAATCTTCTCGTCATCTCTTATTCTTCGGAGTATGTAATCAGATTTTCTTCTTTCAAGTGGTGATTCAAATTGAATTATTGAGAAGCATATAAGGAGTTGGTGTACTTTGTTAGTCAAACAGTGAACACTTTTTTGGGTTGGGATCCGACGGTCCTGTGGTTTTTTTTCATTAGAATTTTCAAGTAAAAAATCGCAAATGTCTGCATTTATTTTGCTCTATATAATTTTGACGATTTGTTTTTTGGGCTTACTTCTCAGTTCTCTTGTAACTTATTGGTTTGGAGGAACAGTTTCTAAGTTTCTTTCCAAAGAATTAAAAATCGTGTGATTCAAAGCAAAGGCAGCAATAAATTCTTTACGTCTTCATAAGTTTTTTTTTTCGGGATCAACTGATCTAAAAATACTGGCGAGGCAGCTTAGCCTGACGAAAATATTAAACCGGTCGTTTTTAGAATTTCTTTTCTTCGAAGCATCTCTTTGTCATCATCTTCGGCCTTGTTTGGTTCTAGGAATGGAAGGGAAAGGAAATTAATTCCTTGACACTTCCTTTCCTTTGAGAAATTACAATTCCTATTGAATTTTTCTTTCCGATATTTGGAAACGCCAAAAAATTTGGAAAGGAAAGCAAATACTTCAACGTGGGAAAGTGATTCCTTAATTAGATGATTGGAATCACTTTTTTTTTCTGCTCAATTCCTTTGATACCCAAATATAGGAAATTAATCACTTTACTTTTTCAACCTGATGATTCCGCGAACTAAACGAGACCTTAAGTAGCATTTTTCGTCCATGACCCTTGATATGCCCAAATTTAGAAACCCAACCGTGTCAGCGGTCCCTTAACAAACTCAACACATTTGGCATGTCATGTCACCATGACCATCCTCCCTACCCCCCCAATATATGTTTAGACCCCACGAATCTTTATTTTTCTTGTCGCCATCTCACATCATAACAGATCTCGTAATTGCTCAACCTCTTTGTCAAATTTTGTTTCCTTCATTTCAAGTCTTTTGCTACAGTCATGGCCAGCCTACGGGATTGGATTGTCCTATCCAGAGCTAGTTTTGGTTGTCCCTTGACTCTTATTGTAGACCGATCAACCTCGACCTCTATTGGGTTCACGCTGTGTGTGAGGATTGCCCTAAGTAGAGGGGTTTGTGCAAACCAGAAGTCTTGTCTGGCTTACCCTAGGGCCGGCTCTGGCTACGGTTAATGGTAATTCTTTTGACCCACTAAAATTTTATCCTATATATAGTTATCATTATAATGACAAAAAATGATGGTAAGTATTGATAAAATATAATGAGTGATACTTTTATGCTTATACTTGCTTTCTATAACATGTAACTGTCACGACCCGCACCCAGTGTAAGGGCACGAGAAGTAACGAACGTCCAGCCTACGCCGCAGTGTCGGCGGTAGAACGCTGTCCTGAGTCACCATATCTAACACAATCTAAATAAGCTATGAATAGAGTGTAAAATAATACGTAACTCAATCACAATACTAAGATGGAATAGAAGAAGAATCTCAAGAGAGTCACAATAAAAGTCGAGGTGTAAACCACCAGAAATAATCTCATGTACAACTCATAAAGTCTCAAACAGAAAATATAAAATAAAGTACTAAGTCTCAGCTAGACTATGGACAAGTCCTCAGCGACTGTGGGATCCTCCTGTGGGTCCACGTCGCCAGTGTCATCTAAGTCAATGCCATAATAAGTAGGAGAGTACTCCTCATCATCACCTGTAAAATTTTCAACATGCCCAGTCAGGACGGAACGAGCACATATCTCTCACAACAGTTCATATCAGGAATGGACATATAAAGCAAGCTATAGAAAACTATACATGAATCACTGTAAAGAGAAATCAACAAGAGAGAAGATATAAGCTGAGATATAATATAATAAATAAAGAATGTAACCTTCTACGTGAATCAGAGCATGAATTGGTTATGTAAACAGCTTGGGTTGCACATGGATACAGCTATGGAATGCACATGGATACCTACTGGGGATAATGATCACATAACCAACTACACCCCCCCTGCCCCTAACTAATACACAAGGATCAAAGCATGTTTTGTTATTGCACATGGATAACAACTACTGTATACATGGGACTCATATGGTCATGAGTGTACATGAATAACATATAAGTGCACATGGATAAATATGAATACATGGAGTACATGATGACCATGATAAGTACATGAACATGACATACTCGATGTATCCGAGGGGATAACATCGCATGAAAAGATCCAGAGGGTACTAATCCGTGTGAACGTCGTGTCAGCATCAAGTATACTAGTCTATAACAAGAGTACATATCCAAAGAAGCATGAAAAGATCAGAGAATGTACTCGCCTGGCAATCCGAACTGCTGATGATGAAAAGTGACTGGACTGGAGTAATAAGATCCTATTTAAAACAATCACATGTCATAATACAGTCTAAAATATCATAAGGAAAGCCTTTAATGCAATTTCTACATGATTTGGGTCAATCTAAGTCAAAGTCAACCTTGGGTCAACTTTGGTCAACCAGACTAGTCAAACTAGGTCAAAGTTTGGTCAACTAGCCTATAAGTCAAATTTTAGGTCACTACTAGTCCTAGTGTTGATTTTGGGTGTTGAGTTGGTGTTATCTTAGGTCCAAGGAAGCCTAAGCCTAACAACCAATAAAATTCAAATAATACTACCTTAACCCACAATACCCTATGTCTAGTATCCATACTTAGACTAATATCTACTAAACTCTAGGCTAGGATATCTTTTAGGAAATTTTCTAGTTTAAAACGAGGCAATCTCAATGCTAGATCCTCACTACTCAACCCAAGGCACCCTCACATTGGACACATGCACTTGGCATGCCTGTGTTGCTACTGCCATTGCAGTTTTCCCATAATTGCAGCACTGCTGCTATGCAACATGCTATGCTGCTGTTGCAAGCCTCACTGCTACTGCTACTGCAGTTAACCTACACCCCAATTCCTTCCTCCCAAACACACATACATATACTTCTTAAAACCAAATTTCTATTTTAACTTCAACAAACAGTTTACTACCAACTAAACTGATTTGGCATTACCAAATCCTAACTAACAATCAACTAAACTTGGTAGTAACCAATTCCTAATTAACAACCAACTAAACTTGGCATTAACTGAATCAATCCTAAATCAATGATCAATCTACCCATCCAATTATCTGTTATAGGAAATTACCTATCTCTTGATACCTTATATTGATACCTACTCGAGCAATCCCTATGGCTAATCCAAACTCGAACACAGCCCTCTCCATTAAGCAAACTAATAGGTATCCCCTAGATATGGTTATATAGGATCTGTAGGCTCTGTTTTATACAGAATTCACATTCGAAAATAACAGAACAAAAGGAAAAAAAAAACTGAAACAGGAAAAACAAACTGAAACCTAAAACCCGATACTCATCCCAACTCCTAACATGACCTAAAAACATTCGAAAACCAAAAGATGTTTCAAAACTAAAGGTTGGTAAAGTGTCTCGTGTATGAACATGAGGTTCAGGTGCAGTTGTGTCCAAGGAATAGGACACGAAGTGTCCAGGATACGCGAGTATCAAAACTGGAACCCAGTCCTCGTGCACGCGTGTCACGCGACCTAGGGCTCGACACAGACCCAACTACGACACATGGTCGCTCTAACATGTAGCCCACATATAGGGCTACAAGCCCACATGTCTGTACTGGCCACACGACGCGTGTCCGAGTCGCACGACACGCGTATCCGACGCCATAAACTGGCGCACGCACGACAGTTCAAAACCCATGCCGTGTCGATTTCTCACTCGACTCTCCACGAAACCTAACCAAATTTGTTGGCATCACGACAGTCATTGCCCCTACCCATAACCCAAAAATCACGCGTCGATTCGCTGTGTCCAGCGAGAACGGACACAGCAGCAGCAGGACACGCGCACAGTCCTCGTACAGCACGTGCGTGTCCACTTTTGGACACGAATACGTGTCAAATCGTGCACAAAACTAGGGTTTAGGAATCCCTACATCTAGGGCTAACAGAATATGTAAAAAGATTCCAGTAAAAATAACTTTCAATTCTTAGGGTAATTCTATTGAACACATTAAACCCTAATCCGATACGTGTCCGACACGCCTATCAAACAGACACAAAATTTTACCAAGCTACATGGGTGGGTCGAGGGTACCTATATGCATGCTACCATGAAGAAAAATCAGGAAAAAACTATAGTGTTTAGGTGTTTACCTATTGAGAGTTGAAATCTCAATGAAACTGACTCCTCGAATAATGAGACGACCAGTTTCCACAGAGCAAACGCCTCCAACTCCTTGCTAGCAATGCTCCAGCAAGTTCTCCTTCTTTCCACGATCACAATGCACTTCGTTTGAGGTAAAACGGAGGTCGGATGAGAAAGTTAGGGTTTTGGAGAGCTGGAAACTAGGGTTTTGTAAAAAGGGTGTCAAAACTAATGCAAATGCTTATATAGGGAGGGGGTTTCCTGTTTGGCCGGACATGCTAGTCCTTCTAGGGTTAGGGTTGGTTCATGGGCCCCTTTTCTCTATCTAAGTTGAGTTTAAGCCCACTAACAGAAAGGCTTAAAAGGCCAATTAATTAAATAGCCTAAAAATGGTCAATTGGCTTCTAAATTGAACCAAAGCCTAATATAAATTCTAATTAGCTAAAAGATCCTCATATGTCATGGTTAGCCTCTAATATGGATTTTCTAAGGTTAAACCAAATGCTAAATCAAACACAAGTCAATAGTATCTAGAAAATCACAAAATGACTAAAATGACTAAAATGACTTAAATACCCTTATTTCCAAAAAATGGGTGCTACAAGTCTACCCTCCTTAAAAATAATTTCGTCCTCGAAATTAAGATTATTCTACCCTTCTAAGTTAAAATCCCCAACAATCATGGTCTTAAGAAACTTATCTAAATCATGCAGTTGAAAAGAAATCATACAGGGTTATGATAGGTAATCAGTCTGGAGTCTCGTCTAGCCACTAAAGTCATACTAGATCAAAAGTAGTCATAAGGTATCAAGCATACAAATATTATGGTAGGGTACAGTAACCATCAAGATAGGATAATGTATGGGTCAAGAACTCACCTCTACTGGGTCTGGTAACTGGAACTCTCTCCCGGAGGTAGGCCTCGACTAGGGGCAAGTGTAGTAGGACAGTCTCGTAGCTTGTGTGCAGCTGACCCACAAAATAGGCACAATCCTAGTCTCTTCCTACAGTCCTTCCATACGTGTCCAAGCTTCTTACAGAAAGTACAGGTAGGCACCCACTCAACTGGTCTCTGCTGGACAGGAATCTGAACTGGATAGGCTGGTCTAGGCTGAAAGCCTGGGTACTCCTGAGGCTCTGGGTATAAACTGCTTCTTACTCTCTTGGGACTAGGCTCCTCCCTCGAATGCATGTAATCCCATAACAGTTGAAAACTGAGACTCTGCTCTCTCATAAGCTCAGCCTGAAGTCTCTGCACCTCCTGCACATCCTGAAGAAGTCTGTAAATATGAGCTCTATCAGGAATGGCATGGGGTACCACTCTAGGAGGCAAAGGAAGGCCCTCAGTCTCCGGCTGAACTGCAGTCCTCTCCTGAAGGATAGGAGATGGAGGAAAATTCTCCGGTGAGGCTACTAACACCTCCTGAGCAATAGAAGGGGAAAGTACAATCTCAGTCTCATCCGGAATTGCAGCTGTGCACTGGAGACAGACTCTGGTCATGGGTGCCATTCTGAAAAGATAAGGAAAATAATAAATCATCGGGCTGTAAGGCAATCTATCATCCTATACAAATACTGGTGATAAAAAAAACAACTGAAATTAACCATAAAGCATTAATATTCTAAAGATGATCAAAATCGAAAGTTTAAAGCACGACTGTCAATAACACTGAAATCGAAACACACTATATATATCTATAAGAAATTTTAGTCTCGATATGATCTAAGTTGATCAAATCCAGGATGAATCGAGGTTTGTGCAAGATGGAGAACGAGGTCATTGAAGTCTAGGCACGAGTATCCAAGATTTGGAAATCCATGTCACAATTGAATCAATTCAATTGAATAAGGTTCCAAACATTGGATGATAAGGAGAATGGCCAAGTCGACTGGTCGCGATCAAGGGTTTAGAATTCAACACTATTGAAATCCTAAAGAATACTACGAGGATATAGAAATAAGCCAATATCCTCCTTTTGATAAGGAAGCTAAACGTGATACCCTGGGTTGACCTATTAAGTACAGTGCCTTGTCTTTCTAAAATATGTGGAAGACAAAAGCAATAAGAGTTCAAAGACGATGCTATTGAGTACAATACGTGGTTCATAGACGACGAAAATAATTCAAGGAGAATTGCCAAAGCTGTCGGGGATGAGACATATTCCCTAGAGTCTCATCCACGTAGAGTAATATATGAAAGCGAACCAAAGTGCACTAGGTTGATCAGACCATCATACACCGGTTCTGATTAGACAATATGTTAGTGGGTCGACCCAATAAAATATGTCATGATCAAGCTCGAAAAAAAAATAATAAGCTTGCAAAACTAAGGTTAAATTAGCAGCGTAAGGAAATCAAATATAAGTAAGGGAGATAATGATGAAGAAGAAAAATAGTCCAAGATCATTAACTAAGCTGGTCAAGCAATCAAGATAAGGTACAAGGTTAAGCATTTAAGGAAACAAGAAGAACACCATCACATGTCGGGTCGAAAAAAATGAGTCATGGTTGGATCTCGAATTTAAGTCAGAAAGTAATTTAGTATCATGGTAAGGGTTCAAGAGGTGAAAACTAATACAAGAACAAAGGAAATCAAGTTGAAGCATAAAATAAATTTAATTAAGAACCAGTGAAATAATTTAGGGACACAGTTCTAAAGGCGAATATTGTTAAGGAACGATCAAATACAAACGGTTAGAAAGTCACAATAAAAGATCTAGGTTTGAGGAAAAGTTTGAGTAAGTCAAGATTGAGATACAGTCACATAGTTTGGCAGACAACTAACAACACTGGAGTATATGCTACTATCATAGTCATGAGTGATATGGCAATTAGTGTGGAACACTTCTATCTCATTAAGGTTACCTTGGTGGCCTACCTTTACATTCCTTTAAAAAGAACTTTCAAAATAACTACCTCAATTTGTATTCATTCTAAGCCTTTCAATCTAATCACGACTAACATTTAAATCCTTTTCATAAATCTCATAATAACTTTTATCACATTACTACTAACCTTTCCAAAATTTAACATTTCAATCCAACTTTGAACTCCAGAGTTAATAAATCATGAATCCATAAAATTCTATATCACTTCATAACTTAAAAAAAAAACTCCCTATTGTCTCAAATAATCCTCAAAATAGACACTTAGCTTATCACGACAATCTAGCATTTACAGCTCAGTATTTTAACGTACTTATCAACCATAATTTTTCTTTCCAAGTCATTGAAACATAATCACTACTTCTTAAACCAAAATCTAATTAGATTTTTAAATCTTCAATCAATTGACACGATTCCAAAATTTTTTTTTCTCTTCCAAAATAATCGTTTTTATATCTTCCCAATCTTTTAAACCAAATTTTAATATCATTACTTCCACTTAAATTTGAAATTCAATAAACATATACATCGCAACTTGTACGACTCAATTTAATAGTTCATACTGCCACCCCCTTTTTTTTTATCATTATCAAACCAATCTGTATACGTTCAAAGATGTATAATCATAATCATGAATCACATCAATTCCTGAAATCGATTTATATAGATTCTAACTATTTTCCTCCAGTATCAAAATAAAATTTTATAATCCTCTGGTGATTACTACTTAGAATCTCATGATAAATTTCCTTCGTAATATCCCAACTTACAAACTACTAATCATTAAATCATCCATTTAGAAAAATGCCCTTATAACTTAGTCAAAGTACTCTCCGTATATTCCAATTCCTTAATGTAATCCTTCTAGCCATGTGTTTGACCAATGAGTATATAGCAGTTTAGCCATCTTCCTAACCATTATTAAGCACAAGAAAGTAAGGGTATTGGTGAAAAGAGTTCAAACAAGATGCAAGAATCAAAGAAGGAAGGTGGATTAAAATAAGGTAAAAGAGAATTTAAATCGAAGCTCAAAATGAGATTCTCAAGGGTCGTCCCAGGAATCTCTCAGGAAATTCTAATAGTGATTGAGTATCCTCTCATTCTAACACCTTACTTCCTATACTCTATAGCAGGCTCGTAGTAATACAATTAAATTGCCGTACTACCACGACATCGCACAAATACGAATCTGGTCCTGCATGGACCGGAGGAATGAAATCGTGTCTTCTTAACTATCTTGAAGACAGATCAACAAGGAATCAATTACTGAAAAAGAAGCAAAATCATCAATGAGGACAGTTGTTTTAAAAAGGAGACAATTACAGCAAGAATTGATAAGAGTTTTCCTAATGTGATTGAGTACCTTAACTTATATCCTATATCCTATTGCAGGCTGTAATGATACTCTAGTTCGAGTACCACTACGAATCACACTAGTTGTGATTTGTGACGGACCTGCATGGGCCACCACTAAAAACGTGTCATGACCCGCACCCAGTGTAAGGGCACGAGAAGTAACGAACGCCCAGCCTACGCCGCAGTGTCGGCGGTAGAATGCTGTCCTGAGTCACTATATCTAACAAAATCTAAATAAGCTATGAATAGAGTGTAAAATAATACGTAACTCAATCACAATACTAAGATGGAATAGAAGAAGAATCTCAAGAGAGTCACAATAAAAGTCGAGGTGTAAACCACCAGAAATAATCTCAAGTACAACTCATAAAGTCTCAAACAGAAAATACAAAATAAAGTACTAAGTCTCAGCTAGACTTTGGGCAAGTCCTCAGCGACTGTGGGATCCTCCTGTGGGTCCACGTCGCCAGTGTCATCTAAGCCAATGCCATAATAAGTAGGAGAGTACTCATCATCATCACCTGTAAAATTTTCAACATGCCCAGTCAGGACGGAACGAGCACATATCTCTCACAACAGTTCATATCAGGAATGGACATATAAAGCAAACTATAGAAAACTATACATGAATCACTGTAAAGAGAAATCAACAAGAGAGAAGATATAAGCTGAGATATAATATGATAAATAAAGAATGTAACGTTCTACGTGAATCAGAGCATGAATTGGTTATGTAAACAGCTTGGGTTGCACATGGATACATCTATGGAATGCACATGGATACCTACTGGGGATAATGATCACATAACCAACTACACTCCCCCTGCCCCCAACCAATACATAAGGATCAAAGCATGTTATGTTATTGCACATGGATAACAACTACTGTATACATGGGACTCATATGGTCATGAGTGTACATGAATAACATATGAGTGCACATGATAAATGTGAATACATGGAGTACATGATGACCATGATAAGTACATGAACATGACATACTCGATGTATCCGAGGGGATAACGTCGCATGAAAAGATCCAGAGGGTACTAATCTGTGTGAACGTCGTGTCAGCATCAAGTATACTAGTCTATAACAAGAGTAGATATCCAAAGAAGCATGAAAAGATCAGAGAATGTACTCGCCTGGCAATCCGAACTGCTGATGATGAAAAGTGACTGGACTGGAGTAATAAGATCCTATTTAAAACAACCACATGTCATAATACAGTCTAAAATATCATAAGGAAAGCCTTCAATGTAATTTCTACATGATTTGGGTCAATCTAAGTCAAAGTCAATCTTGGGTCAACTTTGGTCAACCAGACTAGTCAAACTAGGTCAAACTTTGGTCAACTAGCCTATAAGTCAAATTTTAGGTCACTACTAGTTCTAGTGTTGATTTTGGGTGTTGAGTTGGTGTTATCTTAGGTCTAAGGAAGCCTAAGCCTAACAACCAATGAAATTCAAATAATACTACCTTAACCCATAATACCCTATGTCTAGTATCCATAATTAGACTAATATCTACTAAACTCTAGGCTAGGATATCTTTTAGGAAATTTTCTAGTTTAAAACAAGGCAATCTCAATGCTAGATCCTCACTACTCAACCCAAGGCACCCTCACATTGGACACATGCACTTGGCATGCCTGTGTTGCTACTGCCATTGCAGTTTTCCCATAATTGCAGCACTGCTGCTATACAACATGTTATGCTGCTGTTGCAAGCCTCACTGCTACTGCTACTGCAGTTAACCTACACCCCAATTCCTTCATCCCAAACACATATACATATACTTCTTAAAACCAAATTTCTATTTTAACTTCAACAAACAGTTTACTACCAACTAAACTGATTTGGCATTACCAAATCCTAACTAACAATCAACTAAACTTGGTAGTAACCAATTCCTAATTAACAACCAACTAAACTTGGCATTAACTGAATCAATCCTAAATCAATGATCAATCTACCCATCCAATTATCTGTTATAGGAAATTACCTATCTCTTGATACCTTATATTGATACCTACTCGAGCAATCCCTATGGCTAATCCAAACTCGAACACAGCCCTCTCCATTAAGCAAACTAATAGGTATCCCCTAGATATGGTTATATAGGATCTGTAGGCTCTGTTTTATACAGAATTCACATTCAAAAATAACAGAACAAAAGGAAAAAAAAACTGAAACCGGAAAAACAAACTGAAACCTAAAACCCGATACTCATCCCAACTCCTAACATGACCTAAAAACATTCGAAAACTAAAAGATGTTTCGAAACTAAAGGTTGGTAAAGTATCTCGTGTATGAACATGAGGTTCATGTGCAGTTGTGTCCAAGGAATAGGACACGAAGTGTCCAGGATACGCGAGTATCAAAACTGGAACCCAGTCCTCGTGTACGGGTGTCACGCGACCTAGGGCTCGACACAGACCCAACTATGACACGTGGTCACTCTAACGTGTAGCCCACATATAGGGCTACAAGCCCACGTGTCTGCACTGGCCACACGACGCGTGTCCGAGTCGTACGACACGCGTATCCGACGCCATAAACTGGCGCGCGCGCGACAGTTCAAAACCCATGCCGTGTCGATTTCTCACTCGACTCTCCACGAAACCTAACCAAATTTGTTGGGCATCACGACGGTCATTGCCCCTACCCACAACCCAAAAATCATGCGTCGAGTCGCTGTGTCCAGCGAGAACGGACACAGCAGCAGCAGGACACGCGCACAGTCCTCGTGCAGCGCGTGCGTGTCCACTTTTGGACACGGATACGTGTCAAATCGTGCATGAAACTAGGGTTTAGGAATCCCTATATCTAGGGCTAACAGAATATGTAAAAAGATTCCAGTAAAAATAACTTTCAATTCTTAGGGTAATTCTATCGAACACATTAAACCCTAATCCGATACGTGTCCGACACGCCTATCAAACAGACACAAAATTTTACCAAACTACATGGGTGGGTCGAGGGTACCTAGATGCATGCTACGATGAAGAAAAATTAGGAAAAACTATAGTGTTTAGGTGTTTACCTATTGAGAGTTAAAATCTCAATAAAACTGACTCCTCGAACAATGAGACGACCAGTTTCCACTGAGCAAACGCCTCTAACTCCTTGCTAGCAATGCTCCAGCAAGTTCTCCTTCTTCCCATGATCACAACGCACTTCGTTTGAGGTGAAACGGAGGTCGGATGAGAAAGTTAGGGTTTTGGAGAGCTGGAAACTAGGGTTTTGTAAAAGGGGTGTCAAAACTAATGCAAATGCTTATATAGGGAGGGGGTTTCCTGTTTGGCCGGCCATGCTAGTCCTTCTAGGGTTAGGGTTGGTTCATGGGCCCCTCTTCTCTATCTAAGTTGAGTTTAAGCCCACTAACAGAAAGGCTTAAAAGGCCAATTAATTAAATAGCCTAAAAATGGTCAATTGGCTTCTAAATTGAACCAAAGCCTAATATAAATTCTAATTAGCTAAAAGATCCTCATATGTCATGGTTAGCCTCTAATATGGATTTTCTAAGGTTAAACCAAATGCTAAATCAAACACAAGTCAATAGTATCTAGAAAATCACAAAATGACTAAAATGACTAAAATGACTTAAATACCCTTATTTCCAAAAAATGGGTGCTACAAGTCTACCCTCCTTAAAAATAATTTCGTCCTCAAAATTAAGATGATCCTACCCTTCTAGGTTAAAATCCCCAACAATCATGGTCTTAAGACACGATTAGAAAGACCATATATTAATATCTGTCTGCATAATCATCGTGTTAATTTTTGGTAAGTTGGTTTAGGACCACATACCAGTACATATCAATGTACTGACCCCCAACTCCCAGGTATGGAACTGCTTGGACGTGCTGAGACGTTCCAACTCGGTAGGCGATTGGAAGCTCTTCGGCTGGATATGTTGCCTTTTGTTTATAGAGTACATAATGTATGAAACATCGTTGGTGTATTGGTTGTATTAGTTGTCACTCCCGTTTCCCGTTATACGTATTTTCGTATGCGTATACGAGATTTCTAGCATTTATCAGGTGGACCGTAGTTAGACTTGTTTTGCTTACCCTAGTCTTGGTTTAATCTTGACTTGGTTTGGCTTGGCTTGGCTTGGTTTGAGATGGAGATGGTTAATATATAACTCAACTACTTCCCTCTCTCTCCTCATTCACTTCTTCATTTACTTCTTCATCTTCTTCATTTACTCCTCCCACCTACCAAGTCCTAGGCAAGTGCAACTTGCTTCATGGAGGAACTCCATTTTTGTTGTTCCATTGTCTTCCTCACGAGATTCTAAGACACTTTAGTACTCGGCATTTTTAATTTCTATGGTTTATTTTTTGTAGATCTAAGTTGGTTGCATTTTCGATTTTTTTAGTTTTTGATCTATCAAACTTTATTTTTTTCAAGTTTTGATTTTTTTATGTTGTAGAGAATTCAATTTTACCTAAAATGGACCTTTGAAAAGTTAGATTTCAACTTATTTTGAGGAAGTTATGGCCAAAATAAGATTTGAATATTTTTTAGTTCATCTGTCCTGATTTTGGCAGGGACGATGAATAGTGCTGCATGAATAGTGCCGCAGCTGCAGGAATGAATAGTACTGCAGCCGCAGGAATGAATAGTGTCGTATGAATAGTGCCGCAGCCGCAGGAATAAACAGTGCCGCAGCCGCATGGAATGAATAGTGTCACAGCCGGAGGAATGAATAGTGCCGTATGAATAGTGCTGCAGCCGTATGGAATGAATATAGCCGCAGCCGCAGGAATGAATAGTGTCGTATGAATAGTGCCGCAGCCGCAGGAATGAATAGTACCGTAGCCGCATGGAATGAATAGTGCCGCACAGCTTGCACAGTTCCGCATAGTACCGCAGAAGGCTGCATAGTGCCGCAGAAGGCCGTATAGGGCCTAGTTTGGCTGTTTTAAGTCCTATTTGGCTGAATTGTGGCCAGAATTTCTTCCAACTCCCAACATGAAAGTTGTAGATCTTTTCCTTGGCTTCAAGAATATGTTACTAGCTATTTTATGCAAGTTTCTTTTATTCATGATAATGTAAGGATAGAACACGATAGTGGCCTGTTACGGCGCACTCTTAACCAGTAACAAGTAACATGACATGATAGTGGCCCATCGTGGCGTACTCTTGACAAGCACCCTTGACATGATAATACATGATAGTGGCCCGTCGTGGTGCACTTTTGATAAGTAAACCCAACATGATAATCTCGATATGCTGTTGTGACGGCTATCTTGACTTGCTAAGTAACTCTTGTCTTGACACCGTGGGTATTTGTGCTTATGTATGCTACATGTCTTGTCTTGCATCATGTCTAGGACATAAATTCCTGGTTACCACGGTCAGAGATTCATACTGAATCTGACTAGGATAAAGACTAGTTTGATCAAGTAGTTCATGAAGAGATTTCCCAGCTACAGGCAGTCCTGTTATCTGGGCACTCTAATTGGACTTGTAGCCTGCCGTCGAGTAGGGCACATTTCCAGCATACTGTCTTGTGTTGTACCCCCAAGTCACCTAATCCAACTCTCTCAACTTGTGACCGGATAACCTGGATTAAGACTGCAGGGCTTGTGCTGTTGGAACATCTCGATGCATCTTGTTAGTAACTAGGCTTGTGATAACCCTAGTTAGCTAAAGTATCAAGCCGTACTCATTGCTTGGCCGTGATTGATGGATGGAGTCTTGTCTAGTCTTGCCAAGATCAGTACATGGTTATTTCAGCACATTACTGTTATGCTTTACTCTTGTCAATAATTGGTTAGAGACTAAGCTCTGTTCAGGTAAAGGGTTACAACCCCGGTCCTTGTTTGATTTACGGGTTGTAACTTGGCTACCGAAATAGTCCCTTAGTTGTCTTATCGTTTATCACCTTATCTTCTCTAACTCATGTCTTTTATTATCCTTTATGTCTCATGTGCTAATATGCTGTTTTTAGTTCTTAAGTGAAGCCTCCCTTGTGGCACTTGCTCTTTCTGGGGTCTGACCCAGCTGGTTTTGTATGACCAGATTTCAGAGTAGCACCCGAGGATCTTCCAGCCTTCCAGCCAGATGGTGACCACTAGAAAAAACCCTGGCAACGAGTGGGTTTTATTTTGCTCTCCCACTCTATTGTAAAATTATTCTTTTGAGGCGTTTAGCCGCCGAGCAAGTGTTAGCTCGTTCGCAACTTTACTTACTGTCTGCCTAATGGCTGTAACATGATTGACATATACTAGGGTTGATCATGTATGACTTAAACTCTTGCTAGTCTTCGCATTTTGTATGACTAGCTTCATGATCATCTGAATATAAAATATTTGGGACGTCTTACTTTGTATGTCTGATGATCTACCATCTTGTTACATTTACTTGCTTGCTTGAGATTGAGACACTAGGCTTGTTCTTGACCCTAAGAGACTATTGACTTGTATTAAACCCTCATGCATCTAGACAGCTGTGACCGTATTGCGAGGTGGGATTCTTCAATGTACGTAGCTGGCTGTGTCTGTCCCCCGCTCTCCAGAATTCTGGTTCTGGGGGTGACATTAGTTGTGAGCATTGTGACATCGTTATTTTTATTGAGATTCAGTATTTATAATCGAGTTGTTCTTTGGCCTAGCATTGTTGTAATTCCGCTGCAAATTATCAATAAAGAGAATCTTATTTCATAATATTGTATTTTATCAACTTTTCTGCTTATTTTTGCTAAAATGAATTCTATTCTGAGATCTTATATCTACTGTCTTTTGTTCTTGTCTTGCACAAGTGCAATTCAGGCTTGTATGACATCACACCTAGTGGCAATTTTTGATCATGTGAGATTGGAGCATGACAAAAACTACAGTTCTACGTGGCTCATGTGCATGCAAAAATTGCAGTTTTGCCTGACTAGGGCTCACGAAAAGCTTAAAGTACCGCATGACTAGTGTTCATGCAAAAATTCCAGTTATGCATAAGTGGTTCCCACACAAAAATCATAGTTCCATGTGATTGGGCTCACGCGAAAGCTAATTTTTTGTGCGGTTGCTTCGGTGTGTTTCAATATGACATTTCAGTTTCATAACTACCCACTTCCTGGGAGTTATAAAACTCCCACGAATAATAATAACTCATTTCAATAATATATAAGATGCCTTATAGGAAAATAATTTTTTTATATATGCATATAGAATAACAAAATTGTGAACAAATTATTTTTTAGGCGATTGAAACTTGGACCTTGACTTTCAGGGTAACAGATTTGGGCACATATTGTCAGGCAAGTATACATTGCCACTTTTTGTACAGTTATTTAACAGTTTATTTATTAATTGTTCTATTATTACCATTACAGATAATATGATGATGCATTATTCATGCTTAGTGTTCGTGCATGCTAGGGTTATATGTTATGGTTAGCTATTTTGTTGCCTTCACATGTATAGGTTGTTAGTCATTTTTTTCTTTCTGTTGACGAGTTACACAAACATGGGGTCATAGAGGTATCATCCGATTACTTTACTATCATGAATCTCGAGTCATGACTTGTTCATAGTATATAGACGTCCGGGATGGGAAGAACGATTATACGTGTCTAGACTGCTATTTCTATTATTCCATTTTCGTTTAACTTGGTGTCCACGAAGGATAGGGCTATGTTGCTACCCTAGTGGCCACAAAGGTCTATGGATTGATTTTTATTTTTCGTCTAACCTGGCGTCCACGAAGGATAGGGTTATGTTGTTATCCTAGTGGCCACGAAGGTCTATGGATTGACTTTCTAGCCGTAGTTCATTAAGGGCTATGGTGGTTTGACTCTGTTTCACTTCAGCAGTTCACGCACACATAGTTGTTCTCATACACGTGCCACGATTAGGTTAACCAGTTATTGTCGTTGTTCAGCCTTGTATTGTTGTCTCATGATGCTGTTTTATATACTGTTACAAAGTGGTTTGCATATTATGTATCTTGCTATGTCCCCTGAGGACTTGGTTTTCTTCCAGGTTAGCTAAAATCGTTGTGTGGTTTTTGCGGAGTTCTTCCGATGGACTAATGCTGGTTATTTTCTCGCTTCAGGTATCGGTCGTACTATATTTCATATCGCATTTTTTATTCTGCTTGTTAGCCTAGTTTTGTAGACCTTTTTTTCGAGTTTTTTCGGACATATATGCTTGTGGACTGCATAAGACAAACAATATTGTTCCTTCTTGATGTTTATTATTTTATGTGGATTGAGATATAGTCGTTTTGACTTGCCATTATTAGGCCTATTACCATACTCTATACAGCTTATACGTATTCGAGCTGGACTGTAGTTCACTTGATAGGTAACTGTCATGTTTACGTATCATAGTACTACGTATTTTGGGACGAAGGAATTTATTATTTTACATGTTAGCTATTGTCTAAATTTCTCCATCCCGAGGGGTTTTGTGAGATCTGCTGAAACTGGAAATCCCTTCTTCTGCGGAGCATTGTTTAGTGTTATCAAGTGGCCGTTCTAGTGCAATTAATGTGTGGCCGCGGGCTGGTACGTAACTTTTTTTTTTTTTTTTAGTTCTTGACTATCTTCCCACTTATTAATATAAATTTTTACTTACATCACATTTTTTTTGTTTATTAGATTTACATTCAAAAGTACTTGAGTGGGACGAAAATGTAAGTCAAACAAAAAATAGGATGCAAGTACAAATTCGTACTAATAAATGAGGCGGAAGCGTTTTTTTTTAATACTGAAAGGTGTGAATAAAATCTTGAGGGTTTACATAAATGAGTTACAAAGGTCTCATTTCAATTCCCACAAAATCGGTCCGAGCTCTCTAGCCTAGTGGTATTAGAGCGGACATCGGGAGAGGCCGACAAAGTTCGAACTCCCTAATTGTGTCCACTGGCGGATCCACATGACATTATTGTTCTCTAAATTTTTTTTAAGGTGTTGTTACCGAACCCTTTTATAATTGAGCCCCCCAGTGAATTATAATCCTGGATCCGCTAGTAATTGTGTGTGTATTTTCAAAAAAAATAAAAATAAAAGTCCCACAAAATCTTAAAAAAATACAGGATAAAAACTATGATTTGCCGATCGGGCATGTCGTGAGCACACCACTTTCATTGATACGAGTACCTATATCATCTTGAGCTTTATTTTGTCTTGAAGCATCTCTTCATCTTCGGGCACCCTTAACTAGCATTTTTCGTCCAGGACCCTTGATGTGCCCAAATTTAGAAACCCTACCGTGTCAGTGGTCCCTTCACAAATCCACACTCTTAACATGTCACCATGACCATCCTCCCTACCTCCCCAATATATGTTTAGACCCCACGAATCTTTATTTTCCTTCTCACCATTTCACATCATAACAAATCTAGTAATTGTTCAACCTCTTTGGCCATTGTTTTTTTTTTCTTTCCTTTTCGAGTCATTTGCTACAATACAAGGCAAGCACCGAAACACGAACAACGAAAGCGATCTCAAAAATCAAAATTATCGCTGTAGAATAAATAAAAAGTCGATATACACAAGATATACAAAAAAAAAACTCTTTATTTATAATATTGTATCGAAATTATAATGGCTCGAAGCTAAAGAACAACTTGATTACAAACACGCACACTCTCTCCCTCAGTACAATGAAACATGTCACAAGATTTACAACTCAAGGGCTATACAACACAATGATGTTCCAAAGTTTAGGTCCTCTATATACAAAGAAATAATCTAACAGCCGATATGCTGCAACTTGCCAACCGAGCCCGAACGTCTTAACACGTTCAAACAAATTCTGCATCTAAGAAGATTTGGTGGGAGGTCAGTATATTGCTGTGCACTGGTGGTTGGCCTCTCGTCAACTCAACCAAACCAACACTTTGAATTAGTGAGTACAAACAACATTTCTAATTTTGTCTTAGGATCAGTTACATGACATAACATACGTGTGTCCAAAAATCATAAATGTGTCACACAACAGAGTTGATCTTACCCAATACTTACCATCCTTCCCTGTCATTACAACAATATCATAAACAATTGTTTATGTACAAGTGTGCCACAAGTGTGTCTTTGCCTAAGACATTCATTAGCTTCTAGAAAATATATAAACATGTCAAGTGCCCATGCCGTATCTAGAAGTAGGCCTGCAAGCATATGACATTAGCATGCAGCCTAACTATATGAAGGTCATTGACACCACAAATCATCCTGGACTTCTAGTGAGATGACGATCCTTCCAATCCAGGCAGTTAGTCCCGCTGAAGGATCCGAATTACCCTGTGCTAGTACGTCAGCAGCGTTACCCCTAGGTTGATCCGTTTTGGGTGTTCCGACAACCTTTTGTGGAACAAAACCTTGTGAATAAGTTGCCTATGACCATACAAATACGTGAACAATTAAACTTTAAAACATATGATGGTACAAATCTACAATATGAATTAACTATATAATACATCTATTACGCATTACCATAATTATCGAGCCATCGCTCGCATCATTCTTTTCAGTCCAGGTATACTACCTTGACGACCCAACGGTGCCAAATTTTTCTATATTTTTGCCTTATGAAACAACTCACTATATCACAATATACATAAATCAACACTATATTTCCACAACTAAAACATAATACTATCGCATGCTACAACAATGCTAAACTCTATATCTATGATAACAAGTTAATAATATGTGTCTATAGCAGCAGATTAATATTCCATGTTTTATACAATAAGTTAAAAGAAACGAGATTACTCTCTTTATTTATTTTGGTTCTTCTTTTTTATTAGCAATCATCGACTCATAGCAGAAAGAACTAAACATGTGTCATTATTTTATTTAGTGTGAAGATAAAGAAGTTAAGGATCATCAAAAATACCTACCTTAAAAAACGTCGATCTGTTTCGACCGAGCATATCTCTGAAACATCCTCTGCATGTACTTAAGTCCAGACAGTCTTTCGAGTCAACAAACCATCTCAACACCAAACGGAATGGAACATTACATAAGTTCGGTGAACTTGAGTTGGGTCCAACTCATTTATCCCCTTCTGCTAAATGAGCTTACATGTGATGGTCATATATATATATAAACCACATTCTAGGTTCACCAACTCACTCATATTAATATCGAAAATGATATTTTGTCCGCGGTTTGTAACTGTGGGCGTGACCGCCGGCCGACGTGGCGGCTGACCATTGGTCCCCCCTGCTATCTTTGGGTTCCATCCGGACCAGGAGATCAATGGCCGGCCGCCACGTCGGCCGACGGTCACGCCCGCGGCTATAAGCCGCGGACAACGTAGCAGCTCCGTATTAATATTCCCCTCTACTTTGTAGGAAGTCCACTCTCGTGCTCCCCTTTAGATGAGGTTTGTTTACTGACTTATGGGCCAGTAGTTGAACTGTTGCACCCATTTTTCCTACAACAATGGCTTGTGTCTTAATTGTTCTCATTCCACATGATCTCGCGAGACTCTGCTCGTAAGTAGTATGCGAGAGAGGAGTGAAATCATGTTGTTTCGACCGAAAAAAAGACATAAAAAGTTTTATATTATAGTTATATAGAGGGATAAATTGTGTTAACTATTCCTATATTTTACACTTATTACACGGACCATCCATACTTTGAAACTAATTACACGGACACCCTCCTATAGTTTCTATTTTCTATAGAAACTAATAACACTGACCACTCCTATATTTTATAAAATTCAGGGTTCATTGCATTAACTCCCCCTATATTTTATACTTGTTACATGAATCACCCCTGCAATTTGAAACTAATTACACGAACTCTCCGTATAGTGTCTATTTTCTATAGAAAATAATAACACTGACCACTCCTATGGTTAATAAAATTTATAAATTAGAGGGATGGTCAGTATAATTATTTTCAGAATATGGGTAGTTCCTGTAATACTCATGAAACATAGGAGAGGTCATTGTAATTAAGCCTAAAATTTATAAAGGTGAGGAATGATATGTGATCATTTTTGGAATATAAATAGTCCTTGTAATACTCATGAAACATAGGAGGGTCAGTGCATTTATTTCTATAAATCTAGTATAGAACTTGGCTACAATTCTGAATCCTCGTGAGTAGTTAAAGCTCCTGGAAGGAGAATGAGACAGTAGTTCAACAATATCATAGTAGTTCAACAATATCATTGGTGATGGGAAGGACACCCGATGCAAAACCATCTTCTGACTTTTATTTACATGTAACTTCTTACATAGTTTTGAATTGATAATTTCCTTTGGAGAGAGATTATTATAGAGAGAATTAGATGTAGAAAGCATTTTTGAGGAAGATTACTTATCTAGAAACAACATGACACATTTTCAAAAAAATAAATAAAAAATAATCAAGGGATGTGATAGTCAGTTTGGTGCATCCTACTGAAAATGCGTCAAACCGACTAAAGTATTTTCGAGAGGATGCGTCAGAACGACTATCAAGAATTTTTTTTTTTTTTTTCACTAGCAATTGACAGCAATGGAGAGAAAGTCTTGATCTGTGACCAAAATAAGAGAGAGGAAAAAAGCGATAAAAATACAACTTAGGTTACCATTGATGGGCTGGAACAATGCCCTTATTGGAAAAGAAAGAAAGTGACCAATACAAACAAATATAGAACTTGTGCATGGTTGGTGCGATTGTTTAAATTTCTCCATCCCATAATTCCTCGACGTTCTTGTAAGGCCCATCTTCTGAAACAAATTCTTCTCCTGAATAACCCCTTTTCTGTGGGATGTTATGAATCATCTTCAGGTCATCTTCATCTAATTCGTAGTCGAAAATCTTCAGGTTCTCCTTCATCCTCTCTTTGTTGTAGCTCTTCGCCACCGCGCTCACGCCTTGCTCATATAGCCACCGGAGAGCAACCTGTCATCATGCCTACAACAATGTCATGCAAGTTTGCAACAAACAATTTGGGCCTTGTGCTAAAGCATTGCTTTAATATGATTTGTGATCGTGATCGGTAGGTTATGCATTATTTGGTTATAAGGCATGTTAATTAATCACAACACCTGTGCAACCGTCTTCCCCTTTGCAGTAGCAATCTCCTCCAGCACGGGGCTCTGCATCACCGAGGGGGATCCCCACGGGGCTCTGCTCGCTCCCAGAGGTGACCACGCGGTGACATGAACCCCTTTCTCCCTGCAGAACTCCCTCAGCTTACTCTGGTCCCAAGATGCATTCATTTCTACCTATAAATTCAAGAGCAAGAACCGTTGGTCAGCCAATATTTTCAAAAGCCCGAGCTGATAGGAACGTACCAACATTACACATTAAGACATGTTTAAACTTGTACGTGTTGGATTGTATCTCGTTTCCGATTGAGTCCTCAAAAGGAGATGACAATAGAGTTGGTAATTTAGTCTCACATCGGATAGAAGGTGGGATCGTGAGGTGTAGATAATTGGGACTGGTTCAAGTCTTACATGAGAATTTTCTTTTAAGGTATATGGTCCCAATCCAATATCGATCATACCTCATGGGCCAACCTCGGTTCGGATCATACCTCATTCCCAACAAGTGGTATAAGAGCCCAAGGTTACGAGACCGGTTTGGTCGTCGTTGATTAGTTTAGGTAATTGCTTACCTGATTGACTGCAGGGGGAACGGTAGCATGCTCCAGTAACTGGGACAACTTCTTGGAAGAGAAGTTGCTGACTCCAATGGACTTGGCAAGCCCCAACCTGCAGCACTGTTCCATTGCTTCCCATGTCGACTTCATGTCAAAGGGAAGTACGTCTTCCTTGGTGAAACCGTACGGCATCTTTCCAGGCTTCAACCTCACTGGCCAGTGAACTAAATACAAGTCCAAGTAGTCTAGCCCAAGATTTCTGTACACACATACATAGTTATGACAAACAAAATATATGAGACAAGAATGGTGTGTGTGTGTGTTTGTATTGTTACTTGAGAGATTTCTGCAGAGCAGGGAGGACAAGTTGGGGATCGGCATCACTGCACCAGAGCTTCGAGGTGACGAAGAGCTCGTCGCGAGACGCGATGAGGCCTCGTCCGATGGCCTCCGCTATGGCACGGCCGAGAGCCTGCTCGGTCCTGTAGACCGAGGCGGTGTCGAAGTGCCTGTACCCGGCTTCAATTGCATCTATCAAAGTCGAGGCGAGGTCCGTCGGGATGCTGGTGCCTGCGGTCCCCATGCCGAGCACCGGCATGGCTCGGCCGGAGCTGAGGTTCACCATGGGAATTGATACTTTGCCCATTCTTTTATTTTTTTGTCTTTGGTTCCACAAGCACATTATGTTGTTGCCACCTTCATTTATAAGGGTCATACTTTATTGTCATGCAATGCGTCAGACTGTTGACAACATTGTTAATTGAGGGTCTACATTGTCTTCTTAGTAACTCAAGTCAATAACAAAAGCTTGCCATGACGTCTTGGTAAGCAAGAAGCCTTTTACGTAGGCGCCAATTAAATGGTGGAAGTTTATCAGCAATTATTATAGGGTTATTTAGTTTTAGGGTCTCGTGCGTTTAGGTCTCCATATTTTAAGTGGATTTGTGTCTCTTCCTAATGGTTGATTTGGACTAATTGATCCAAAATGGAGACCTAAAAACAAATTTTGAATATTATACTAAATCTTAAAACTAAAGTTAAAGTGCAAAAAATCCATCGTTAAATTTGCACCTTTTGCGTAGAAAGACATTTTAGTCAAATTTAGCAAATAAAGACCCCCGCAATCTATGACTTGCTCGAAAAGTCCCATACCGTCTGTTGACCGTTAGAAATGGCCGATAATGCCCCCCACCTCCTCCTCCTCCCCGCCAGCCTCCTCCTCCACGCCGGCCAGCCCCCTCGTCCTCCCCGCAGGCCAGCCCCCCTCCTCCTCGCCGGCCAGTCCCCTCCACCTCCCCGCAGGCCAGCCACCCCTCATCCTCCCCGCCAGCCAGCCTCCCTCCTCCCCGCCCCCCTCCTCCTCCTCCCCGCATTCCCCACCTCCTCCTCCCCGCATTCTCCACCTCCTCCTCCATGTCGGCCTCCTCCTCCCCGCAGGCCAGCCCCCCTCCTCCCCGACGGCCTCCTCCTCCTCCTCCTCCCCGGCCAGCCCTCTCCATCTCCCCGCAGGGCAGCCTCCCCTCCTCCCCGCCGGCCATCCTCCCTCCTTCCCGCCCCCGTCCTCCTCCTCCCCGCACCACCGGATAGAGAGGGCGGGGAGAGATGAGGGAGGGGTAAAATGGTCATTACATTTCTCACTTAACAACAGTTAACAGAAATGGGACAAAATGAACAAATTTCATACTTTTAGGAATTTTAAGAGTATGAAATCTTTTAGCACAAAAAGTGGAAATCTAACGATGGATTTCTTGCACTTAACCCTAAAAATTGTATGACTTGGGTTATTTAGTTTTGTATGGTGAGAGTTATGTGACTTGAGTTATTTAGTTGTTTTGTTGAGAGTTGTATGCCTTGGGTTATTTAGTTTTCTTGTTACCAATCAAGAACGAGACTTGTAACATTGTTGTTTGCATCTATTCTGATCTCAGCAGACACACAATCCTCTGAGGATCTTGAGTTTCAAGCATTCAACAAAGCGACCGGGACGGAAAATATCTGTATTCAATGACTATGAAGCCGTTTCTTGCTGGTGCCATGAGGATTGTATAGTTGTTGAGATCATGATAGAAGCAAACAACAATATCGCAAGTTTTATTTTAGTAGCTTATTCTTTTACAGGTTAGCTATTGTCTAAATTTCTCCATCCCATAATTCCCAAGGGGATTTGTAAGGCCCACTTACTGAAACAAACATATTTTATGGAATTGGAAACCCCTTCTTCTCTGGAGTATTGTTTTGAATTGTGTTCAAAATCATCTTGGTCTAATTTCTAGTAAAAAAAATCTTTAGGTTGTGCGCCATCCGCTCTTTGTTTGTAGCTCTTCACCACTGCGCGCACAACCTTGCTTGTATAGTCACTTGTCATCATTGTTGGTGTTGGGTGGGATTTCTAACCTATGTGGAAAAAATTTCAGAGTACGATATGCGTCATCCGTGTGTCGAAAAAGTTCGGGGAGTTGATGAGTGCCATTCGCGTATCGGGGAAATTCAGAGTATCGGAGTAGGAGATTCTTCCCAGGTTTAGGAGAACTCGAACCTAATTCGGTCCCAGGAGGGGAACTCAGCCCGAGTTCGTTCCCCTGGGGTCAGAACTTTGCTGGCTTATTGAAAAACTAGAGTTTAGTCGACCTCGGTGTTTCGGAACTATGCGAGTTCTTGGATGTTTTATACACCGTCGGGTCAAATCTAGTGGTCCAGATTTGTTGTGGGATTGATGGCATTATATTTAAGTATTTTCTGACCCTAATATATGCAAGTTTATGAAAGTCTATGTAAGTTGATGGTTTTGCAACTTTTGAGAGAAAGAAAGGGAGATAGATCGTTCTGGATAATCTTCTCGTCATCTCTTATTCTTCGGAGTATGTAATCAGATTTTCTTCTTTCAAGTGGTGATTCAAATTGAATTATTGAGAAGCATATAAGGAGTTGGTGTACTTTGTTAGTCAAACAGTGAACACTTTTTTGGGTTGGGATCCGACGGTCCTGTGGTTTTTTTTCATTAGAATTTTCAAGTAAAAAATCGCAAATGTCTGCATTTATTTTGCTCTATATAATTTTGACGATTTGTTTTTTGGGCTTACTTCTCAGTTCTCTTGTAACTTATTGGTTTGGAGGAACAGTTTCTAAGTTTCTTTCCCAAGAATTAAAAATCGTGTGATTCAAAGCAAAGGCAGCAATAAATTCTTTACGTCTTCATAAGTTTTTTTTTTTCGGGATCAACTGATCTAAAAATACTGGCGAGGCAGCTTAGCCTGACGGAAATATTAAACCGGTCGTTTTTAGAATTTCTTTTCTTCGAAGCATCTCTTTGTCATCATCTTCGGCCTTGTTTGGTTCTAGGAATGGAAGGGAAAGGAAATTAATTCCTTGACACTTCCTTTCCTTTGAGAAATTACAATTCCTATTGAATTTTTCTTTCCGATATTTGGAAACGCCAAAAAATTTGGAAAGGAAAGCAAATACTTCAACGTGGGAAAGTGATTCCTTAATTAGATGATTGGAATCACTTTTTTTTCTGCTCAATTCCTTTGATACCCAAATATAGGAAATTAATCACTTTACTTTTTCAACCTGATGATTCCGCGAACTAAACGAGACCTTAAGTAGCATTTTTCGTCCATGACCCTTGATATGCCCAAATTTAGAAACCCAACCGTGTCAGCGGTCCCTTAACAAACTCAACACATTTGGCATGTCATGTCACCATGACCATCCTCCCTACCCCCCCAATATATGTTTAGACCCCACGAATCTTTATTTTTCTTGTCGCCATCTCACATCATAACAGATCTCGTAATTGCTCAACCTCTTTGTCAAATTTTGTTTCCTTTATTTCAAGTCTTTTGCTACAGTCATGGCCAGCCTACGGGATTGGATTGTCCTATCCAGAGCTAGTTTTGGTTGTCCCTTGACTCTTATTGTAGACCGATCAACCTCGACCTCTATTGGGTTCACGCTGTGTGTGAGGATTGCCCTAAGTAGAGGGGTTTGTGCAAACCGGAAGTCTTGTCTGGCTTATCCTAGGGCCGGCTCTGGCTACGGTTAATGGTAATTCTTTTGACCCACTAAAATTTTATCCTATATATAGTTATCATTATAATGACAAAAAATGATGGTAAGTATTGATAAAATATAATGAGTGATACTTTTATGCTTATACTTGCTTTCTATAACATGTAACTGTCACGACCCGCACCCAGTGTAAGGGCACGAGAAGTAACGAACGTCCAGCCTACGCCGCAGTGTCGGCGGTAGAACGCTGTCCTGAGTCACCATATCTAACACAATCTAAATAAGCTATGAATAGAGTGTAAAATAATACGTAACTCAATCACAATACTAAGATGGAATAGAAGAAGAATCTCAAGAGAGTCACAATAAAAGTCGAGGTGTAAACCACCAGAAATAATCTCATGTACAACTCATAAAGTCTCAAACAGAAAATATAAAATAAAGTACTAAGTCTCAGCTAGACTATGGACAAGTCCTCAGCGACTGTGGGATCCTCCTGTGGGTCCACGTCGCCAGTGTCATCTAAGCCAATGCCATAATAAGTAGGAGAGTACTCCTCATCATCACCTGTAAAATTTTCAACATGCCCAATCAGGACGGAACGAGCACATATCTCTCACAACAGTTCATATCAGGAATGGACATATAAAGCAAGCTATAGAAAACTATACATGAATCACTGTAAAGAGAAATCAACAAGAGAGAAGATATAAGCTGAGATATAATATAATAAATAAAGAATGTAACCTTCTACGTGAATCAGAGCATGAATTGGTTATGTAAACAGCTTGGGTTGCACATGGATACAGCTATGGAATGCACATGGATACCTACTGGGAATAATGATCACATAACCAACTACACCCACCTGCCCCTAACCAATACACAAGGATCAAAGCATGTTTTGTTATTGCACATGGATAACAACTACTGTATACATGGGACTCATATGGTCATGAGTGTACATGAATAACATATAAGTGCACATGGATAAATATGAATACATGGAGTACATGATGACCATGATAAGTACATGAACATGACATACTCGATGTATCCGAGGGGATAACATCGCATGAAAAGATCCAGAGGGTACTAATCCGTGTGAACGTCGTGTCAGCATCAAGTATACTAGTCTATAACAAGAGTACATATCCAAAGAAGCATGAAAAGATCAGAGAATGTACTCGCCTAGCAATCCGAACTGCTGATGATGAAAAGTGACTGGACTGGAATAATAAGATCCTATTTAAAACAACCACATGTCATAATAAAGTCTAAAATATCATAAGGAAAGCCTTTAATGCAATTTCTACATGATTTGGATCAATCTAAGTCAAAGTCAACCTTGGGTCAACTTTGGTCAACCAGACTAGTCAAACTAGGTCAAAGTTTGGTCAACTAGCCTATAAGTCAAATTTTAGGTCACTACTAGTCCTAGTGTTGATTTTGGGTGTTGAGTTGGTGTTATCTTAGGTCCAAGGAAGCCTAAGCCTAACAACCAATAAAATTCAAATAATACTACCTTAACCCATAATACCTTCTGTCTAGTATCCATACTTAGACTAATATCTACTAAACTCTAGGCTAGGATATCTTTTAGGAAATTTTCTAGTTTAAAACAAGGCAATCTCAATGCTAGATCCTCACTACTCAACCCAAGGCACCCTCACATTGGACACATGCACTTGGCATGCCTGTGTTGCTACTGCCATTGCAGTTTTCCCATAATTGCAGCACTGCTGCTATGCAACATGCTATGCTGCTGTTGCAAGCCTCACTGCTACTGCTACTGCAGTTAACCTACACCCCAATTCCTTCCTCCCAAACACACATACATATACTTCTTAAAACCAAATTTCTATTTTAACTTCAACAAACAGTTTACTACCAACTAAACTGATTTGGCATTACCAAATCCTAACTAACAATCAACTAAACTTGGTAGTAACCAATTCCTAATTAACAACCAACTAAACTAGGCATTAACTGAATCAATCCTAAATCAATGATCAATCTACCCATCCAATTATCTGTTATAGGAAATTACCTATCTCTTGATACCTTATATTGATACCTACTCGAGCAATCCCTATGGCTAATCCAAACTCGAACACAGCCCTCTCCATTAAGCAAACTAATAGGTATCCCCTAGATATGGTTATATAGGATCTGTAGGCTCTGTTTTATACAGAATTCACATTCGAAAATAACAGAACAAATGGAAAAAAAAATGAAACAGGAAAAACAAACTGAAACCTAAAACCCGATACTCATCCCAACTCCTAACATGACCTAAAAACATTCGAAAACCAAAAGATGTTTCGAAACTAAAGGTTGGTAAAGTGTCTCGTGTATGAACATGAGGTTCAGGTGCAGTTGTGTCCAAGGAATAGGACACGAAGTGTCCAGGATACGCGAGTATCAAAACTGGAACCCAGTCCTCGTGCACGCGTGTCACGCGACCTAGGGCTCGACACAGACCCAACTACGACACATGGTCGCTCTAACATGTAGCCCACATATAGGGCTACAAGCCCACATGTCTGCACTGGCCACACGACGCGTGTCCGAGTCGCACGACACGCGTATCCGACGCCATAAACTGGCGCACGCGCGACAGTTCAAAACCCATGCCGTGTCGATTTCTCACTCGACTCTCCATGAAACCTAACCAAATTTGTTGGCATCATGACAGTCATTGCCCCTACCCATAACCCAAAAATCACGCGTCGAGTCGCTGTGTCCAGCGAGAACGGACACAGCAGCAGCAGGACACGCGCACAGTCCTCGTACAGCGCGTGCGTGTCCACTTTTGGACACGAATACGTGTCAAATCGTGCACAAAACTAGGGTTTAGGAATCCCTACATCTAGGGCTAACAGAATATGTAAAAGGATTCCAGTAAAAATAACTTTCAATTCTTAGGGTAATTCTATTGAACACATTAAACCCTAATCCGATACGTGTCCGACACGCCTATCAAACAGACACAAAATTTTACCAAGCTACATGGGTGGGTCGAGGGTACCTATATGCATGCTACCATGAAGAAAAATCAGGAAAAAACTATAATGTTTAGGTGTTTACCTATTGAGAGTTGAAATCTCAATGAAACTGACTCCTCGAACAATGAGACGACCAGTTTCCACCGAGCAAACGCCTCCAACTCCTTGCTAGCAATGCTCCAGCAAGTTCTCCTTCTTTCCACGATCACAATGCACTTCGTTTGAGGTAAATCGGAGGTCGGATGAGAAAGTTAGGGTTTTGGAGAGCTGGAAACTAGGGTTTTGTAAAAGGGGTGTCAAAACTAATGCAAATGCTTATATAGGGAGGGGGTTTCCTGTTTGGCCGGACATGCTAGTCCTTCTAGGGTTAGGGTTGGTTCATGGGCCCCTTTTCTCTATCTAAGTTGAGTTTAAGCCCACTAACAGAAAGGCTTAAAAGGCCAATTAATTAAATAGCCTAAAAATGGTCAATTGGCTTCTAAATTGAACCAAAGCCTAATATAAATTCTAATTAGCTAAAAGATCCTCATATCTCATGGTTAGCCTCTAATATGGATTTTATAAGGTTAAACCAAATGCTAAATCAAACACAAGTCAATAGTATCTAGAAAATCACAAAATGACTAAAATGACTTAAATACCCTTATTTCCAAAAAATGGGTGCTACAAGTCTACCCTCCTTAAAAATAATTTCATTCTCGAAATTAAGATGATCCTACCCTTCTAGGTTAAAATCCCCAACAATCATGGTCTTAAGAAACTTATCTAAATCATGCAGTTGAAAAGAAATCATACAGGGTTATGATAGGTAATCAGTCTGGAGTCTCGTCTAGCCACTAAAGTCATACTAGATCAAAAGTAGTCATAAGGTATCAAGCATACAAATATTATGGTAGGGTACAGTAACCATCAAGATAGGATAATGTATGGGTCAAGAACTCACCTCTACTGGGTCTGGTAGCTGGAACTCTCTCCCGGAGGTAGGCCTCGACTAGGGGCAAGTGTAGTAGGACAGTCTCGTAGCTTGTGTGCAGCTGACCCACAAAATAGGCACAATCCTAGTCTCTTCCTACAGTCCTTCCATACGTGTCCAAGCTTCTTACAGAAAGTACAGGTAGGCACCCACTCAACTGGTCTCTGCTGGACAGGAATCTGAACTGGATAGGCTGGTCTAGGCTGAAAGCCTGGGTACTCCTGAGGCTCTGGGTATAAACTGCTTCTTGCTCTCTTGGGACTAGGCTCCTTCCTCGAATGCATGTAATCCCACAACAGTTGAAAACTGAGACTCTGCTCTCTCATAAGCTCAGCCTGAAGTCTCTGCACCTCCTGCACATCCTGAAGAAGTCTGTAAATATGAGCTCTATCAGGAATGGCATGGGGTACCACTCTAGGAGGCAAAGGAAGGCCCTCAGTCTCCGACTGAACTGCAGTCCTCTCCTGAAGGATAGGAGATGGAGGAAAATTCTCCGGTGAGGCTACTAACACCTCCTGAGCAATAGAAGGGGAAAGTATAATCTCAGTCTCATCCGGAATTGCAGCTGTGCACTGGGGACAGACTCTGGTCATGGGTGCCATTCTGAAAAGATAAGGAAAATAATAAATCATCGGGCTGTAAGGCAATCTATCATCCTATACAAATACTGGTGATAAAAAAAACAACTGAAATTAACCATAAAGCATTAATATTCTAAAGATGATCAAAATCGAAAGTTTAAAGCACGACTATCAATAACACTGAAATCGAAACACACTATATATATCTATAAGAAATTTTAGTCTCGATATGATCTAAGTTGATCAAATCCAGGATGAATCGAGGTTTGTGCAAGATGGAGAACGAGGTCATTGAAGTCTAGGCACGAGTATCCAAGATTTGGAAATCCATGTCATAATTGAATCAATTCAATTGAATAAGGTTCCAAACATTGGATGATAAGGAGAATGGCCAAGTCGACTGGTCGCGATCAAGGGTTTAGAATTCAACACTATTGAAATCCTAAAGAATACTACGAGGATATAGAAATAAGCCAATATCCTCCTTTTGATAAGGAAGCTAAACGTGATACCCTGGGTTGACCTATTAAGTACAGTGCCTTGTCTTTCTGAAATATGTGGAAGACAAAAGCAATAAGAGTTCAAAGACGATGCTATTGAGTACAATACGTGGTTCATAGACGACGAAAATAATTCAAGGGGAATTGCCAAAGCTGTCGGGGATGAGACATATTCCCTAGAGTCTCATCCACGTAGAGTAATATATGAAAGCGAACCAAAGTGCACTAGGTTGATCAGACCATCATACACCGGTTCTGATTAGACAATATGTTAGTGGGTCGACCCAATAAAATATGTCATGATCAAGCTCGAAAATAAAATAATAAGCTTGCAAAACTAAGGTTAAATTAGCAGCGTAAGGAAATCAAATATAAGTAAGGGAGATAATGATGAAGAAGAAAAATAGTCCAAGATCATTAACTAAGCTGGTCAAGCAATCAAGATAAGGTACAAGGTTAAGCATTTAAGGAAACAAGAAGAACACCATCACATGTCGGGTCGAAAAAAATGAGTCATGGTTGGATCTCGAATTTAAGTCAGAAAGTAATTTAGTAGGGTTCAAGAGGTGAAAACTAATACAAGAACAAAGGAAATCAAGTTGAAGCATAAAATAAATTTAATTAAGAACCAGTAAATTAATTTAGGGACACAGTTCTAAAGGCGAATATTGTTAAGGAACGATCAAATACAAACGGTTAGAAAGTCACAATAAAAGATCTAGGTTTGAGGAAAAGTTTGAGTAAGTCAAGATTGAGATACAGTCACATAGTTTGGCAGACAACTAACAACACTGGAGTATATGCTACTATCATAGTCATGAGTGATATGGCAATTAGTGTGGAACACTTCTATCTCATTAAGGTTACCTTGGTGGCCTACCTTTACATTCCTTTAAAAAGAACTTTCAAAATAACTACCTCAATTTGTATTCATTCTAAGCCTTTCAATCTAATCACGACTAACATTTAAATCCTTTTCATAAATCTCATAATAACTTTTATCACATTACTACTAACCTTTCCAAAATTTAACATTTCAATCCAACTTTGAACTCCAGAGTTAATAAATCATGAATCCATAAAATTCTATATCACTTCATAACTTAAAAAAAAAACTCCCTATTGTCTCAAATAATCCTCAAAATAGACACTTAGCTTATCACGACAATCTAGCATTTACAGCTCAGTATTTTAACGTACTTATCAACCATAATTTTTCTTTCCAAGTCATTGAAACATAATCACTACTTCTTAAACCAAAATCTAAATAGATTTTTAAATCTTCAATCAATTGACACGATTCCAAAATTTTTTTTTCTCTTCCAAAATAATCGTTTTCATATCTTCCCAATCTTTTAAACCAAATTTTAATATCATTACTTCCACTTAAATTTGAAATTCAATAAACATATACATCGCAACTTGTACGACTCAATTTAATAGTTCATACTGCCACCCCCTTTTTTTTATCATTATCAAACCAATCTGTATACGTTCAAAGATGTATAATCATAATCATGAATCACATCAATTCCTGAAATCGATTTATATAGATTCTAACTATTTTCCTCCAGTATCAAAATAAAATTTTATAATCCTCTGGTGATTACTACTTAGAATCTCATGATAAATTTCCTTGGTAATATCCCAACTTACAAACTACTAATTATTAAATCATCCATTTAGAAAAATGCCCTTATAACTTAGTCAAAGTACTCTCCGTATATTCCAATTCCTTAATGTAATCCTTCTAGCCATGTGTTTGACCAATGAGTATATAGCAGTGTAGCCATCTTCCTAACCATTATTAAGCACAAGAAAGTAAGGGTATTGGTGAAAAGAGTTCAAACAAGATGCAAGAATCAAGGAAGGAAGGTGGATTAAAATAAGGTAAAAGAGAATTTAAATCGAAGCTCAAAATGAGATTCTCAAGGGTCGTCCCAGGAATCTCTCAGGAAATTCTGATAGTGATTGAGTATCCTCTCATTCTAACACCTTACTTCCTATACTCTATAGCAGGCAAGTAGTAATACAATTAAATTGCCGTACTACCACGACATCGTACAAATACGAATCTGGTCCTGCATGGACCGGAGGGATGAAATCGTGTCTCCTTAACTATCTTGAAGACAGATCAACAAGGAATCAATTACTGAAAAAGAAGCAAAATCATCAATGAGGACAGTTGTTTTAAAAAGGAGACAATTACAGCAAGAATTGATAAGAGTTTTCCTAATGTGATTGAGTACCTTAACTTATATCCTATATCCTATTGCAGGCTGTAATGATACTCTAGTTCGAGTACCACTACGAATCACACTAGTTGTGATTTGTGACGGACCTGCATGGGCCACCACTAAAAACGTATCATGACCCGCACCCAGTGTAAGGGCACGAGAAGTAACGAACGCCCAGCCTATGCCGCAGTGTCGGGGGTAGAATGCTGTCCTGAGTCACTATATCTAACACAATCTAAATAAGCTATGAATAGAGTGTAAAATAATACGTAACTCAATCACAATACTAAGATGGAATAGAAGAAGAATCTCAAGAGAGTCACAATAAAAGTCGAGGTGTAAACCACCAGAAATAATCTCAAGTACAACTCATAAAGTCTCAAACAGAAAATACAAAATAAAGTACTAAGTCTCAGCTAGACTATGGGCAAGTCCTCAGCGACTGTGGGATCCTCCTGTGGGTCCACGTCGCCAGTGTCATCTAAGCCAATGCCATAATAAGTAGGAGAGTACTCCTCATCATCACCTGTAAAATTTTCAACATGCCCAGTCAGGACGGAACGAGCACATATCTCTCACAACAGTTCATATCAGGAATGGACATATAAAGCAAACTATAGAAAACTATACATGAATCACTGTAAAGAGAAATCAACAAAAGAGATGATATAAGCTGAGATATAATATGATAAATAAAGAATGTAACGTTCTACGTGAATCAGAGCATGAATTGGTTATGTAAACAGCTTGGGTTTCTCATGGATACATCTATGGAATGCACATGGATACCTACTGGGGATAATGATCACATAACCAACTACACTCCCCCTGCCCCCAACCAATACATAAGGATCAAAGCATGTTATGTTATTGCACATGGATAACAACTACTGTATACATGGGACTCATATGGTCATGAGTGTACATGAATAACATATGAGTGCACATGGATAAATGGAATACATGGAGTACATGATGACCATGATAAGTACATAAACATGACATACTCGATGTATCCGAGGGGATAACGTCGCATGAAAAGATCCAAAGGGTACTAATCTGTGTGAACGTCGTGTCAGCATCAAGTATACTAGTCTATAACAAGAGTACATATCCAAAGAAGCATGAAAAGATCAGAGAATGTACTCGCCTGGCAATCCGAACTGCTGATGATGAAAAGTGACTGGACTGGAGTAATAAGATCCTATTTAAAACAACCACATGTCATAATACAGTCTAAAATATCATAAGGAAAGCCTTCAATGTAATTTCTACATGATTTGGGTCAATCTAAGTCAAAGTCAACCTTGGGTCAACTTTGGTCAACCAGACTAGTCAAACTAGGTCAAAGTTTGGTCAACTAGCCTATAAGTCAAATTTTAGGTCACTACTAGTTCTAGTGTTGATTTTGGGTGTTGAGTTGGTGTTATCTTAGGTCTAAGGAAGCCTAAGCCTAACAACCAATGAAATTCAAATAATACTACCTTAACCCACAATACCCTATGTCTAGTATCCATACTTAGACTAATATCTACTAAACTCTAGGCTAGGATATCTTTTAGGAAATTTTCTAGTTTAAAACAAGGCAATCTCAATGCTAGATCCTCACTACTCAACCCAAGGCACCCTCATATTGGACACATGCACTTGGCATGCCAGTGTTGCTACTGCCATTGCAGTTTTCCCATAATTGCAGCACTGCTGCTATGCAACATGTTATGCTGCTGTTGCAAGCCTCACTGCTACTGCTACTGCAGTTAACCTACACCCCAATTCCTTCATCCCAAACACATATACATATACTTCTTAAAACCAAATTTCTATTTTAACTTCAACAAACAGTTTACTACCAACTAAACTGATTTGGCATTACCAAATCCTAACTAACAATCAACTAAACTTGGTAGTAACCAATTCCTAATTAACAACCAACTAAACTTGGCATTAACTGAATCAATCCTAAATCAATGATCAATCTACCCATCCAATTATCTGTTATAGGAAATTACCTATCTCTTGATACCTTATATTGATACCTACTCGAGCAATCCCTATGGCTAATCCAAACTCGAACACAACCCTCTCCATTAAGCAAACTAATAGGTATCCCCTAGATATGGTTATATAGGATCTGTAGGCTCTGTTTTATACAGAATTCACATTCAAAAATAACAGAACAAAAGGAAAAAAAAACTGAAACCGGAAAAACAAACTGAAACCTAAAACCCGATACTCATCCTAACTCCTAACATGACCTAAAAACATTCGTAAACTAAAAGATGTTTCAAAACTAAAGGTTGGTAAAGTATCTCGTGTATGAACATGAGGTTCATGTGCAGTTGTGTCCAAGGAATAGGACACGAAGTGTCCAGGATACGCGAGTATCAAAACTGGAACCCAGTCCTCGTGCACGGGTGTCACGCGACCTAGGGCTCGACACAGACCCAACTACGACACGTGGTCACTCTAACGTGTAGCCCACATATAGGGCTACAAGCCCACGTGTCTGCACTGGCCACACGACGCGTGTCCGAGTCGTACGACACGCGTATCCGACGCCATAAACTGGCGCGCGCGCGACAGTTCAAAACCCATGCCGTGTCGATTTCTCACTCGACTCTCCATGAAACCTAACCAAATTTGTTGGGCATCACGACGGTCATTGCCCCTACCCACAACCCAAAAATTATGCGTCGAGTCGCTGTGTCCAGCGAGAACGGACACAGCAGCAGCAGGACACGCGCACAGTCCTCGTGCAGCGCGTGCGTGTCCACTTTTGGACACGAATACGTGTCAAATCATGCACGAAACTAGGGTTTAGGAATCCCTATATCTAGGGCTAACAGAATATGTAAAAAGATTCCAGTAAAAATAACTTTCAATTCTTAGGGTAATTCTATCGAACACATTAAACCCTAATCCGATACGTGTCCGACACGCCTATCAAACAGACACAAAATTTTACCAAACTACATAGGTGGGTCGAGGGTACCTAGATGCATGCTACCATGAAGAAAAATTAGAAAAAACTATAGTGTTTAGGTGTTTACCTATTGAGAGTTAAAATCTCAATGAAACTGACTCCTCGAACAATGAGACGACCAGTTTCCACTGAGCAAACGCCTCTAACTCCTTGCTAGCAATGCTCCAGCAAGTTCACCTTCTTCCCACGATCACAACACACTTCGTTTGAGGTGAAACGGAGGTCGGATGAGAAAGTTAGGGTTTTGGAGAGCTGGAAACTAGGGTTTTGTAAAAGGGATGTCAAAACTAATGCAAATGCTTATATAGGGAGGGGGTTTCCTATTTGGCCGGCCATGCTAGTCCTTCTAGGGTTAGGGTTGGTTCATGGGCCCCTCTTCTCTATCTAAGTTGAGTTTAAGCCCACTAACAGAAAGGCTTAAAAGGCCAATTAATTAAATAGCCTAAAAATGGTCAATTGGCTTCTAAATTGAACCAAAGCCTAATATAAATTCTAATTAGCTAAAAGATCCTCATATGTCATGGTTAGCCTCTAATATGGATTTTCTAAGGTTAAACCAAATGCTAAATCAAACACAAGTCAATAGTATCTAGAAAATCACAAAATGACTAAAATGACTTAAATACCCTTATTTCCAAAAAATGGGTGCTACAAGTCTACCCTCCTTAAAAATAACTTCGTCCTCGAAATTAAGATGATCCTACCCTTCTAGGTTAAAATCCCCAACAATCATGGTCTTAAGACACGATTAGAAAGACCATATATTAATATCTGTCTGTATAATCATCGTGTTAATTTTTGGTAAGTTGGTTTAGGACCACATACCAGTACATATCAATGTACTGACCCCCAACCCCCAGGTATGGAACTGCTTGGACGTGCTGAGACGTTCCAACTCGGTAGGCGATTGGAAGCTCTTCGGCTGGATATGTTGCCTTTTGTTTATAGAGTACATAATGTATGAAACATCGTTGGTGTATTGGTTGTATTAGTTGTCACTCCCGTTTCCCGTTATACGTATTTTTGTATGCGTATACGAGATTTCTAGCATTTATCAGGTGGACCGTAGTTAGACTTGTTTTGCTTACCCTAGTCTTGGTTTAATCTTGACTTGGTTTGGCTTGGCTTGGCTTGGTTTGAGATGGAGATGGTTAATATATAACTCAACTACTTCCCTCTCTCTCCTCATTCACTTCTTCATTTACTTCTTCATCTTCTTCATTTACTCCTCCCACCTACCAAGTCCTAGGCAAGTGCAACTTGCTTCATGGAGGAACTCCATTTTTGTTGTTCTATTGTCTTCCTCACGAGATTCTAAGACACTTTAGTACTCGGCATTTTTAATTTCTATGGTTTATTTTTTGTAGATCTAAGTTGGTTGCATTTTCGATTTTTTTGGTTTTTGATCTATCAAACTTTATTTTTTTCAAGTTTTGATTATTTTATGTTGTAGAGAATTCAATTTTACCTAAAATGGACCTTTGAAAAGTTAGATTTCAACTTGTTTTGAGGAAGTTATGGCCAAAATAAGATTTGGATATTTTTTAGTTCATCTGTCCTGATTTTGGCAGGGACGATGAATAGTGCTGCATGAATAGTGCCGCAGCTGCAGGAATGAATAGTGCTGCAGCCGTAGGAATGAATAGTGTCGTATGAATAGTGCCGTATGAATAATACCGTAGCCGTATAGAATGAATAGTGCCGCAGCCGCAGGAATGAATAGTACTGCATGAATAGTGCCATAGCCGCAGGAATAAACAGTACCGTAGCCGCATAGAATGAATAGTGTCACAGCCGGAGGAATGATTAGTGCCGCATGAATAGTGCTGCAGCCGCATGGAATGAATATAGCCGCAGCCGCAGGAATGAATAGTGTCGTATGAATAGTGCCGCAGCCGCAGGAATGAATAGTACCGTAGCCGCATGGAGTGAATAGTGTCGCACAGCTTGCACAGTTCCGCATAGTACCGCAGAAGGCTGCATAGTGCCGCAGAAGGCCGTATAGGGCCTAGTTTGGCTGTTTTAAGTCCTATTTGGCTGAATTGTGGCCAGAATTTCTTCCAACTCCCAACATGAAAGTTGTAGATCTTTTCCTTGGCTTCAAGAATATGTTACTAGCTATTTTATGCAAGTTTCTTTTATTCATGATAATGTAAGGATAGAACACGATAGTGGCCTGTTACGGCGCACTCTTAACCAGTAACAAGTAACATGACATGATAGTGGTCCGTCGTGGCGCACTCTTGACAAGCACCCTTGACATGATAATACATGATAGTGGCCCGTCGTGGTGCACTTTTGATAAGTAAACCCAACATGATAATCTCGATATGCTGTTGTGACGGCTATCTTGACTTGCTAAGTAACTCTTGTCTTGACACCGTGGGTATTTGTGCTTATGTATGCTACATATCTTGTCTTGCATCATGTCTAGGACATAAATTCCTGGTTACCACGGTCAGGGATTCATACTGAATCTGACTAGGATAAAGACTAGTTTGATCAAGTAGTTCATGAAGAGATTTCCCAGCTACAGACAGTCCTGTTATCTGGGCACTCTAATTGGACTTGTAGCCTGCCGTCGAGTAGGGCACATTTCCAGCATACTGTCTTGTGTTGTACCCCCAAGTCACCTAATCCAACTCTCTCAACTTGTGACCGGATAACCTGGATTAAGACTGCAGGGCTTGTGGCTGTTGAAACATCTCGATGCATCTTGTTAGTAACTAGGCTTGTGATAACCCTAGTTAGCTAAAGTATCAAGCCGTACTCATTGCTTGGCCGTGATTGATGGATGGAGTCTTGTCTAGTCTTGCCAAGATCAGTACATGGTTATTTCAGCACATTACTGTTATGCTTTACTCTTGTCAATAATTGGTTAGAGACTAAGCTCTGTTCAGGTAAAGGGTTACAACCCCGGTCCTTGTTTGATTTACGGGTTGTAACTTGGCTACCGAAATAGTCCCTTAGTTGTCTTATCGTTTATCACATTGTCTTCTCTAACTCATGTCTTTTATTATCCTTTATGTCTCATGTGCTAATATGCTGGTTTTAGTTCTTAAGTGAAGCCTCCCTTGTGGCACTTGCTCTTTCTGGGGTCTGACCCAGCTGGTTTTGTATGACCAGATTTTGGAGTAGCACCTGAGGATCTTCCAGCCTTCCAGCCAGATGGTGACCACTAGAAAAAACCCTGGCAACGAGTGGGTTTTATTTTGCTCTCCCACTCTATTGTAAAATTATTCTTTTGAGACGTTTAGCCGCCGAACAAGTGTTAGCTCGTTCGCAACTTTACTTACTGTCTGCCTAATGGCTGTAACATGATTGACATATACTAGGGTTGATCATGTATGACTTAAACTCTTGCTAGTCTTCGCATTTTGTATGACTAGCTTCATGATCATCTGAATATAAAATATTTGGGACGTCTTACTTTGTATGTCTGATGATCTACCATCTTGTTACATTTACTTGCTTGCTTGAGATTGAGACACTAGGCTTGTTCTTGACCCTAAGAGACTATTGACTTGTATTAAACCCTCATGCATCTAGACAGCTGTGACCGTATTGCGAGGTGGTATTCTTCAATGTACGTTGCTGGCTGTGTCTGTCCCCCGCTCTCCAGTATTCTGGTTCTGGGGCGTGACATTAGTTGTGAGCATTGTGACATCGTTATTTTACTGAGATTCAGTATTTATAATCGAGTTGTTCTTTGGCCTAGCATTGTTGTAATTTCGCTGCAAATTATCAATAAAGAGAATCTTATTTCATAATATTGTATTTTATCAACTTTTCTGCTTATTTTTGCTAAAATGAATTCTATTCTGAGATCTTATATCTACTGTCTTTTGTTCTTGTCTTGCACAAGTGCAATTCAGGCTTGTATGACATCACACCTAGTGGCAATTTTTGATCATGTGAGATTGGAGCATGACAAAAACTACAGTTCTACGTGGCTCATGTGCATGCAAAAATTGCAGTTTTGCCTGACTAGGGCTCACGAAAAGCTTAAAGTACCGCATGACTAGTGTTCATGCGAAAATTCCAGTTATGCATAAGTGGTTCCCACACAAAAATCATAGTTCCATGTGATTGGGCTCACGCGAAAGCTAATTTTTTGTGCGGTTGCTTCGGTGTGTTTCAATATGACATTTCAGTTTCATAACTACCCACTTCCTGGGAGTTATGAAACTCCCACGAATAATAATAACTCATTTCAATAATATATAAGATGCCTTATAGGAAAATAATTTTTTTATATATGCATATAGAATAACAAAATTGTGAACAAATTATTTTTTAGGCGATTGAAACTTGGACCTTGACTTTCAGGGTAACAGATTTGGGCACATATTGTCAGGCAAGTATACATTGCCACTTTTTGTACAGTTATTTAACAGTTTATTTATTAATTGTTCTATTATTACCATTACAGATAATATGATGATGCATTATTCATGCTTAGTGTTCGTGCATGCTAGGGTTATATGTTATGGTTAGCTATTTTGTTGCCTTCACATGTATAGGTTGTTAGTCATTTTTTTCTTTCTGTTGACGAGTTACACAAACATGGGGTCATAGAGGTATCATCCGATTACTTTACTATCATGAATCTCGAGTCATGACTTGTTCATAGTATATAGACGTCCGGGATGGGGAGAACGATTATACGTGTTTAGACTGCTATTTCTATTATTCCATTTTCGTTTAACTTGGTGTCCACGAAGGATAGGGTTATGTTGCTACCCTAGTGGCCACAAAGGTCTATGGATTGATTTTTATTTTTCGTCTAACCTGGCGTCCACGAAGGATAGGGTTATGTTGTTATCCTAGTGGCCACGAAGGTCTATGGATTGACTTTCTAGCCGTAGTTCATTAAGGGCTATGGTGGTTTGACTCTGTTTCACTTCAGCAGTTCACGCACACATAGTTGTTCTCATACACGTGCCACGATTAGGTTAACCAGTTATTGTCGTTGTTCAGCCTTGTATAGTTGTCTCATGATGCTGTTTTATATACTGTTACAAAGTGGTTTGTATATTATGTATCTTGCTATGTCCCCTGAGGACTTGGTTTTCTTCCAGGTTAGCTAAAATCGTTGTGTGGTTTTTGCGGAGTTCTTCCGATGGACTGATGCTGGTTATTTTCTCGCTTCAGGTATCGGTCGTACTATATTTCATATCGCATTTTTTATTCTGCTTGTTAGCCTAGTTTTGTAGACCTTTTTTTCGAGTTTTTTCGGACATATATGCTTGTGGACTGCATAAGACAAACAATATTGTTCCTTCTTGATGTTTATTATTTTATGTGGATTGAGATATAGTCGTTTTGACTTGCCATTATTAGGCCTATTACCATACTCTATACAGCTTATACGTATTCGAGCTGGACTGTAGTTCACTTGATACGTAACTGTCATGTTTACGTATCATAGTACTACGTATTTTGGGACGAAGGAATTTATTATTTTACATGTTAGCTATTGTCTAAATTTCTCCATCCCGAGGGGTTTTGTGAGATCTGCTGAAACTGGAAATCCCTTCTTCTGCGGAGCATTGTTTAGTGTTATCAAGTGGCCGTTCTAGTGCAATTAATGTGTGGCCGCGGGCTGGTACGTAACTTTTTTTTTTTAGTTCTTGACTATCTTCCCACTTATTAATATAAATTTTTACTTACATCACATTTTTTTTGTTTATTAGATTTACATTCAAAAGTACTTGAGTGGGACAAAAATGTAAGTCAAACAAAAAATAGGATGCAAGTACAAATTCGTACTAATAAATTAGGCGGAAGCGTTTTTTTTTTATACTGAAAGGTGTGAATAAAATCTTGAGGGTTTACATAAATGAGTTACAAAGGTCTCATTTCAATTCCCACAAAATCGGTCCGAGCTCTCTAGCCTAGTGGTATTAGAGCGGACATCGGAAGAGGCCGACAAAGTTCGAACTCCCTAATTGTGTCCACTGGCGGATCCACATGACATTATTGTTCTCTAAATTTTTTTTAAGGTGTTGTTACCGAACCCTTTTATAATTGAGCCCCCAGTGAATTATAATCCTGGATCCGCTAGTAATTGTGTGTGTATTTTCAAAAAAAATAAAAATAAAAGTCCCACAAAATCTTAAAAAAATACAGGATAAAAACTATGATTTGCCGAATCGGGCATGTCGTGAGCACACCACTTTCATTGATACGAGTACCTATATCATCTTGAGCTTTATTTTGTCTTGAAGCATCTCTTCATCTTCGGGCACCCTTAACTAGCATTTTTCGTCCAGGACCCTTGATGTGCCCAAATTTAGAAACCCTACCGTGTCAGTGGTCCCTTCACAAATCCACACTCTTAACATGTCACCATGACCATCCTCCCTACCTCCCCAATATATGTTTAGACCCCACGAATCTTTATTTTCCTTCTCACCATTTCACATCATAACAGATCTAGTAATTGTTCAACCTCTTTGGCCATTGTTTTTTTTTCCTTTCCTTTTCGAGTCATTTGCTACAATACAAGGCAAGCACCGAAACACGAACAACGAAAGCGATCTCAAAAATCAAAATTATCGCTGTAGAATAAATAAAAAGTCGATATACACAAGATATACAAAAAAAAACTCTTTATTTATAATATTGTATCGAAATTATAATGGCTCGAAGCTAAAGAACAACTTGATTACAAACACGCACACTCTCTCCCTCAGTACAATGAAACATGTCACAAGATTTACAACTCAAGGGCTATACAACACAATGATGTTCCAAAGTTTAGGTCCTCTATATACAAAGAAATAATCTAACAGCCGATATGCTGCAACTTGCCAACCGAGCCCGAACGTCTTAACACGTTCAAACAAATTCTGCATCTAAGAAGATTTGGTGGGAGGTCAGTATATTGCTGTGCACTGGTGGTTGGCCTCTCGTCAACTCAACCAAACCAACACTTTGAATTAGTGAGTACAAACAACATTTCTAATTTTGTCTTAGGATCAGTTACATGACATAACATACGTGTGTCCAAAAATCATAAATGTGTCACACAACAGAGTTGATCTTACCCAATACTTACCATCCTTCCCTGTCATTACAACAATATCATAAACAATTGTTTATGTACAAGTGTGCCACAAGTGTGTCTTTGCCTAAGACATTCATTAGCTTCTAGAAAATATATAAACATGTCAAGTGCCCATGCCGTATCTAGTAGTAGGCCTGCAAGCATATGACATTAGCATGCAGCCTAACTATATGAAGGTCATTGACACCACAAATCATCCTGGACTTCTAGTGAGATGACGATCCTTCCAATCCAGGCAGTTAGTCCCGCTGAAGGATCCGAATTACCCTGTGCTAGTACGTCAGCAGCGTTACCCCTAGGTTGATCCGTTTTGGGTGTTCCGACAACCTTTTGTGGAACAAAACCTTGTGAATAAGTTGCCTATGACCATACAAATACGTGAACAATTAAACTTTAAAACATATGATGGTACAAATCTACAATATGAATTAACTATATAATACATCTATTACGCATTACCATAATTATCGAGCCATCGCTCGCATCATTCTTTTCAGTCCAGGTATACTACCTTGACGACCCAACGGTGCCAAATTTTTCTATATTTTTGCCTTATGAAACAACTCACTATATCACAATATACATAAATCAACACTATATTTCCACAACTAAAACATAATACTATCGCATGCTACAACAATGCTAAACTCTATATCTATGATAACAAGTTAATAATATGTGTCTATAGCAGCAGATTAATATTCCATGTTTTATACAATAAGTTAAAAGAAACGAGATTACTCTCTTTATTTATTTTGGTTCTTCTTTTTTATTAGCAATCATCGACTCATAGCAGAAAGAACTAAACATGTGTCATTATTTTATTTAGTGTGAAGATAAAGAAGTTAAGGATCATCAAAAATACCTACCTTAAAAAACGTCGATCTGTTTCGACCGAGCATATCTCTGAAACATCCTCTGCATGTACTTAAGTCCAGACAGTCTTTCGAGTCAACAAACCATCTCAACACCAAACGGAATGGAACATTACATAAGTTCGGTGAACTTGAGTTGGGTCCAACTCATTTATCCCCTTCTGCTAAATGAGCTTACATGTGATGGTCATATATATATAAACCACATTCTAGGTTCACCAACTCACTCATATTAATATCGAAAATGATATTTTGTCCGCGGTTTGTAACTGTGGGCGTGACCGCCGGCCGACGTGGCGGCTGACCATTGGTCCTCCTGCTATCTTTGGGTTCCATCCGGACCAGGAGATCAATGGCCGGCCGCCACGTCGGCCGACGGTCACGCCCGCGGCTATAAGCCGCGGACAACGTAGCAGCTCCGTATTAATATTCCCCTCTACTTTGTAGGAAGTCCACTCTCGTGCTCCCCTTTAGATGAGGTTTGTTTACTGACTTATGGGCCAGTAGTTGAACTGTTGCACCCATTTTTCCTACAACAATGGCTTGTGTCTTAATTGTTCTCATTCCACATGATCTCGCGAGACTCTGCTCGTAAGTAGTATGCGAGAGAGGAGTGAAATCATGTTGTTTCGACCGAAAAAAAGACATAAAAAGTTTTATATTATAGTTATATAGAGGGATAAATTGTGTTAACTATTCCTATATTTTACACTTATTACACGGACCATCCATACTTTGAAACTAATTACACGGACACCCTCCTATAGTTTCTATTTTCTATAGAAACTAATAACACTGACCACTCCTATATTTTATAAAATTCAGGGTTCATTGCATTAACTCCCCCTATATTTTATACTTGTTACATGAATCACCCCTGCAATTTGAAACTAATTACACGAACTCTCCGTATAGTGTCTATTTTCTATAGAAAATAATAACACTGACCACTCCTATGGTTAATAAAATTTATAAATTAGAGGGATGGTCAGTATAATTATTTTCAGAATATGGGTAGTTCCTGTAATACTCATGAAACATAGGAGAGGTCATTGTAATTAAGCCTAAAATTTATAAAGGTGAGGAATGATATGTGATCATTTTTGGAATATAAATAGTCCTTGTAATACTCATGAAACATAGGAGGGTCAGTGCATTTATTTCTATAAATCTAGTATAGAACTTGGCTACAATTCTGAATCCTCGTGAGTAGTTAAAGCTCCTGGAAGGAGAATGAGACAGTAGTTCAACAATATCATAGTAGTTCAACAATATCATTGGTGATGGGAAGGACACCCGATGCAAAACCATCTTCTGACTTTTATTTACATGTAACTTCTTACATAGTTTTGAATTGATAATTTCCTTTGGAGAGAGATTATTATAGAGAGAATTAGATGTAGAAAGCAGATTTGAGGAAGATTACTTATCTAGAAACAACATGACACATTTTTAAAAAAATAAATAAAAAATAATCATGGGATGTGATAGTCAGTTTGGTGCATCCTACTGAAAACGCGTCAAACCGACTAAAGTATTTTCGAGAGGATGCGTCAGAACGACTATCAAGATTTTTTTTTTTTTTTTCACTAGCAATTGATAGCAATGGAGAGAAAGTCTTGATCTGTGACCAAAATAAGAGAGAGGAAAAAAGCGATAAAAATACAACTTAGGTTACCATTGATGGGCTGGAACAATGCCCTTATTGGAAAAGAAAGAAAGTGACCAATACAAACAAATATAGAACTTGTGCATGGTTGGTGTGATTGTTTAAATTTCTCCATCCCATAATTCCTCGACGTTCTTGTAAGGCCCATCTTCTGAAACAAATTCTTCTCCTGAATAACCCCTTTTCTGTGGGATGTTATGAATCATCTTCAGGTCATCTTCATCTAATTCGTAGTCGAAAATCTTCAGGTTCTCCTTCATCCTCTCTTTGTTGTAGCTCTTCGCCACCGCGCTCACGCCTTGCTCATATAGCCACCGGAGAGCAACCTGTCATCATGCCCACAACAATGTCATGCAAGTTTGCAACAAACAATTTGGGCCTTGTGCTAAAGCATTGCTTTAATATGATTTGTGATCGTGATCGGTAGGTTATGCATTATTTGGTTATAAGGCATGTTAATTAATCACAACACCTGTGCAACCGTCTTCCCCTTTGCAGTAGCAATCTCCTCCAGCACGGGGCTCTGCATCACCGAGGGGGATCCCCACGGGGCTCCGCTCGCTCCCAGAGGCGACCACGCGGTGACATGAACCCCTTTCTCCCTGCAGAACTCCCTCAGCTTACTCTGGTCCCAAGATGCATTCATTTCTACCTATAAATTCAAGAGCAAGAACCGTTGGTCAGCCAATATTTTCAAAAGCCCGAGCTGATAGGAACGTACCAACATTACACATTAAGACATGTTTAAACTTGTACGTGTTGGATTGTATCTCGTTTCCGATTGAGTCCTCAAAAGGAGATGACAATAGAGTTGGTAATTTAGTCTCACATCGGATAGAAGGTGGGATCGTGAGGTGTAGATAATTGGGACTGGTTCAAGTCTTACATGAGAATTTTCTTTTAAGGTATATGGTCCCAATCCAATATCGATCATACCTCATGGGCCAACCTCGGTTCGGATCATACCTCATTCCCAACAAGTGGTATAAGAGCCCAAGGTTACGAGACCGGTTTGGTCGTCGTTGATTAGTTTAGGTAATTGCTTACCTGATTGACTGCAGGGGGAACGGTAGCATGCTCCAGTAACTGGGACAACTTCTTGGAAGAGAAGTTGCTGACTCCAATGGACTTGGCAAGCCCCAACCTGCAGCACTGTTCCATTGCTTCCCATGTCGACTTCATGTCAAAGGGAAGTACGTCTTCCTTGGTGAAACCGTACGGCATCTTTCCAGGCTTCAACCTCACTGGCCAGTGAACTAAATACAAGTCCAAGTAGTCTAGCCCAAGATTTCTGTACACACATACATAGTTATGACAAACAAAATATATGAGACAAGAATGGTGTGTGTGTGTGTTTGTATTGTTACTTGAGAGATTTCTGCAGAGCAGGGAGGACAAGTTGGGGATCGGCATCACTGCACCAGAGCTTCGAGGTGACGAAGAGCTCGTCGCGAGACGCGATGAGGCCTCGTCCGATGGCCTCCGCTATGGCACGGCCGAGAGCCTGCTCGGTCCTGTAGACCGAGGCGGTGTCGAAGTGCCTGTACCCGGCTTCAATTGCATCTATCAAAGTCGAGGCGAGGTCCGTCGGGATGCTGGTGCCTGCGGTCCCCATGCCGAGCACCGGCATGGCTCGGCCGGAGCTGAGGTTCACCATGGGAATTGATACTTTGCCCATTCTTTTATTTTTTTGTCTTTGGTTCCACAAGCACATTATGTTGTTGCCACCTTCATTTATAAGGGTCATACTTTATTGTCATGCAATGCGTCAGACTGTTGACAACATTGTTAATTGAGGGTCTACATTGTCTTCTTAGTAACTCAAGTCAATAACAAAAGCTTGCCATGACGTCTTGGTAAGCAAGAAGCCTTTTACGTAGGCGCCAATTAAATGGTGGAAGTTTATCAGCAATTATTATAGGGTTATTTAGTTTTAGGGTCTCGTGCGTTTAGGTCTCCATATTTTAAGTGGATTTGTGTCTCTTCCTAATGGTTGATTTGGACTAATTGATCCAAAATGGAGACCTAAAAACAAATTTTGAATATTATACTAAATCTTAAAACTAAAGTTAAAGTGCAAAAAATCCATCGTTAAATTTGCACCTTTTGCGTAGAAAGACATTTTAGTCAAATTTAGCAAATAAAGACCCCCGCAATCTATGACTTGCTCGAAAAGTCCCATACCGTCTGTTGACCGTTAGAAATGGCCGATAATGCCCCCCACCTCCTCCTCCTCCCCGCCAGCCTCCTCCTCCACGCCGGCCAGCCCCCTCGTCCTCCCCGCAGGCCAGCCCCCCTCCTCCTCGCCGGCCAGTCCCCTCCACCTCCCCGCAGGCCAGCCACCCCTCATCCTCCCCGCCAGCCAGCCTCCCTCCTCCCCGCCCCCCTCCTCCTCCTCCCCGCATTCCCCACCTCCTCCTCCCCGCATTCTCCACCTCCTCCTCCATGTCGGCCTCCTCCTCCCCGCAGGCCAGCCCCCCTCCTCCCCGACGGCCTCCTCCTCCTCCTCCTCCCCGGCCAGCCCTCTCCATCTCCCCGCAGGGCAGCCTCCCCTCCTCCCCGCCGGCCATCCTCCCTCCTTCCCGCCCCCGTCCTCCTCCTCCCCGCACCACCGGATAGAGAGGGCGGGGAGAGATGAGGGAGGGGTAAAATGGTCATTACATTTCTCACTTAACAACAGTTAACAGAAATGGGACAAAATGAACAAATTTCATACTTTTAGGAATTTTAAGAGTATGAAATCTTTTAGCACAAAAAGTGGAAATCTAACGATGGATTTCTTGCACTTAACCCTAAAAATTGTATGACTTGGGTTATTTAGTTTTGTATGGTGAGAGTTATGTGACTTGAGTTATTTAGTTGTTTTGTTGAGAGTTGTATGCCTTGGGTTATTTAGTTTTCTTGTTACCAATCAAGAACGAGACTTGTAACATTGTTGTTTGCATCTATTCTGATCTCAGCAGACACACAATCCTCTGAGGATCTTGAGTTTCAAGCATTCAACAAAGCGACCGGGACGGAAAATATCTGTATTCAATGACTATGAAGCCGTTTCTTGCTGGTGCCATGAGGATTGTATAGTTGTTGAGATCATGATAGAAGCAAACAACAATATCGCAAGTTTTATTTTAGTAGCTTATTCTTTTACAGGTTAGCTATTGTCTAAATTTCTCCATCCCATAATTCCCAAGGGGATTTGTAAGGCCCACTTACTGAAACAAACATATTTTATGGAATTGGAAACCCCTTCTTCTCTGGAGTATTGTTTTGAATTGTGTTCAAAATCATCTTGGTCTAATTTCTAGTAAAAAAAATCTTTAGGTTGTGCGCCATCCGCTCTTTGTTTGTAGCTCTTCACCACTGCACGCACAACCTTGCTTGTATAGTCACTTGTCATCATTGTTGGTGTTGGGTGGGATTTCTAACCTATGTGGAAAAAATTTCAGAGTACGATAAGTGTCATCCGTGTGTCGAAAAAGTTCGGGGAGTTGATGAGTGCCATTCGCGTATCGGGGAAATTCAGAGTATCGGAGTAGGAGATTCTTCCCAGGTTTAGGAGAACTCGAACCTAATTCGGTCCCAGGAGGGGAACTCAGCCCGAGTTCGTTCCCCTGGGGTCAGAACATTGCTGGCTTATTGAAAAACTAGAGTTTAGTCGACCTCGGTGTTTCGGAACTATGCGAGTTCTTGGATGTTTTATACACCGTCGGGTCAAATCTAGTGGTCCAGATTTGTTGTGGGATTGATGGCATTATATTTAAGTATTTTCTGACCCTAATATATGCAAGTTTATGAAAGTCTATGTAAGTTGATGGTTTTGCAACTTTTGAGAGAAAGAAAGGGAGATAGATCGTTCTGGATAATCTTCTCGTCATCTCTTATTCTTCGGAGTATGTAATCAGATTTTCTTCTTTCAAGTGGTGATTCAAATTGAATTATTGAGAAGCATATAAGGAGTTGGTGTACTTTGTTAGTCAAACAGTGAACACTTTTTTGGGTTGGGATCCGACGGTCCTGTGGTTTTTTTTCATTAGAATTTTCAAGTAAAAAATCGCAAATGCCTGCATTTATTTTGCTCTATATAATTTTGACGATTTGTTTTTTGGGCTTACTTCTCAGTTCTCTTGTAACTTATTGGTTTGGAGGAACAGTTTCTAAGTTTCTTTCCCAAGAATTAAAAATCGTGTGATTCAAAGCAAAGGCAGCAATAAATTCTTTACGTCTTCATAAGTTTTTTTTTTCGGGATCAACTGATCTAAAAATACTGGCGAGGCAGCTTAGCCTGACGAAAATATTAAACCGGTCGTTTTTAGAATTTCTTTTCTTCGAAGCATCTCTTTGTCATCATCTTCGGCCTTGTTTGGTTCTAGGAATGGAAGGGAAAGGAAATTAATTCCTTGACACTTCCTTTCCTTTGAGAAATTACAATTCCTATTGAATTTTTCTTTCCGATATTTGGAAACGCCAAAAAATTTGGAAAGGAAAGCAAATACTTCAACGTGGGAAATTGATTCCTTAATTAGATGATTGGAATCACTTTTTTTTCTGCTCAATTCCTTTGATACCCAAATATAGGAAATTAATCACTTTACTTTTTCAACCTGATGATTCCGCGAACTAAACGAGACCTTAAGTAGCATTTTTCGTCCATGACCCTTGATATGCCCAAATTTAGAAACCCAACCGTGTCAGCGGTCCCTTAACAAACTCAACACATTTGGCATGTCATGTCACCATGACCATCCTTCCTACCCCCCCAATATATGTTTAGACCCCACGAATCTTTATTTTTCTTGTCGCCATCTCACATCATAACAGATCTCGTAATTGCTCAACCTCTTTGTCAAATTTTGTTTCCTTTATTTCAAGTCTTTTGCTACAGTCATGGCCAGCCTACGGGATTGGATTGTCCTATCCAGAGCTAGTTTTGGTTGTCCCTTGACTCTTATTGTAGACCGATCAACCTCGACCTCTATTGGGTTCACGCTGTGTGTGAGGATTGCCCTAAGTAGAGGGGTTGGTGCAAATCGGAAGTCTTGTCTGGCTTACCCTAGGGCCGGCTCTGGCTACGGTTAATGGTAATTCTTTTGACCCACTAAAATTTTATCCTATATATAGTTATCATTATAATGACAAAAAATGATGGTAAGTATTGATAAAATATAATGAGTGATACTTTTATGCTTATACTTGCTTTCTATAACATGTAACTGTCACGACCCGTACCCAGTGTAAGGGCACGAGAAGTAACGAACGTCCAGCCTACGCCGCAGTGTCGGCGGTAGAACGCTGTCCCGAGTCACCATATCTAACACAATCTAAATAAGCTATGAATAGAGTGTAAAATAATACGTAACTCAATCACAATACTAAGATGGAATAGAAGAAGAATTTCAAGAGAGTCACAATAAAAGTCGAGGTGTAAACCACCAGAAATAATCTCATGTACAACTCATAAAGTCTCAAACAAAAAATATAAAATAAAGTACTAAGTCTCAGCTAGACTATGGACAAGTCCTCAGCGACTGTGGGATCCTCCTGTGGGTCCACGTCGCCAGTGTCATCTAAGCCAATGCCATAATAAGTAGGAGAGTACTCCTCATCATCACCTGTAAAATTTTCAACATGCCCAGTCAGGACGGAACGAGCACATATCTCTCACAACAGTTCATATCAGGAATGGACATATAAAGCAAGCTATAGAAAACTATACATGAATCACTGTAATGAGAAATCAACAAGAGAGAAGATATAAGCTGAGATATAATATAATAAATAAAGAATGTAACCTTCTACGTGAATCAGAGCATGAATTGGTTATGTAAACAGCTTGGGTTGCACATGGATACAGCTATGGAATGCACATGGATACCTACTGGGGATAATGATCATATAACCAACTACACTCCCCCTGCCCCTAACCAATACACAAGGATCAAAGCATGTTTTGTTATTGCACATGGATAACAACTACTGTATATATTGGACTCATATGGTCATGAGTGTACATGAATAACATATAAGTGCACATGGATAAATATGAATACATGGAGTACATGATGACCATGATAAGTACATGAACATGACATACTCGATGTATCCGAGGGGATAACATCGCATAAAAAGATCAAGAGGGTACTAATCCGTGTGAACGTCGTGTCAGCATCAAGTATACTATTCTATAACAAGAGTACATATCCAAAGAAGCATGAAAAGATCAGAGAATGTACTCGCCTGGCAATCCGAACTGCTGATGATGAAAAGTGACTGGACTGGAGTAATAAGATCCTATTTAAAACAACCACATGTCATAATACAGTCTAAAATATCGTAAGGAAAGCCTTTAATGCAATTTCTACATGATTTGGGTCAATCTAAGTCAAAGTCAACCTTGGGTCAACTTTGGTCAACTAGACTAGTCAAACTAGGTCAAAGTTTGGTCAACTAGCCTATAAGTCAAATTTTAGGTCACTACTAGTCCTAGTGTTGATTTTGGGTGTTGAGTTGGTGTTATCTTAGGTCCAAGGAAGCCTAAGCCTAACAACCAATAAAATTCAAATAATACTACCTTAACCCACAATACCCTATGTCTAGTATCCATACTTAGACTAATATCTACTAAACTCTAGGCTAGGATATCTTTTAGGAAATTTTCTAGTTTAAAACAAGGCAATCTCAATGCTAGATCCTCACTACTCAACCCAAGGCACCCTCACATTGGACACATGCACTTGGCATGCCTGTGTTGCTACTGCCATTGCAGTTTTCCCATAATTGCATTACTGCTGCTATGCAATATGCTATGCTGCTGTTGCAAGCCTCACTGCTACTGCTACTGCAGTTAACCTACACCCCAATTCCTTCCTCCCAAACACACATACATATACTTCTTAAAACCAAATTTCTATTTTAACTTCAACAAACAGTTTACTACCAACTAAACTGATTTGGCATTACCAAATCCTAACTAACAATCAACTAAACTTGGTAGTAACCAATTCCTAATTAACAACCAACTAAACTTGGCATTAACTGAATCAATCCTAAATCAATGATCAATCTACCCATCCAATTATCTGTTATAGGAAATTACCTATCTCTTGATACCTTATATTGATACCTACTCGAGCAATCCCTATGGCTAATCCAAACTCGAACACAGCCCTCTCCATTAAGCAAACTAATAGGTATCCCCTAGATATGGTTATATAGGATCTGTAGGCTCTGTTTTATACAGAATTCACATTCGAAAATAACAGAACAAAAGGAAAAAAAAACTGAAACAGGAAAAACAAACTGAAACCTAAAACCCGATACTCATCCCAACTCCTAACATGACCTAAAAATATTCGAAAACCAAAAGATGTTTCGAAACTAAAGGTTGGTAAAGTGTCTCGTGTATGAACATGAGGTTCAGGTGCAGTTGTGTCCAAGGAATAGGACACGAAGTGTCCAGGATACGCGAGTATCAAAACTGGAACCCAGTCCTCGTGCACGCGTGTCACGCGACCTAGGGCTCGACACAGACCCAACTACGACACATGGTCGCTCTAACATGTAGCCCACATATAGGGCTACAAGCCCACATGTCTGCACTGGCCACACGACGCGTGTCCGAGTCGTACGACACGCGTATCCGACGCCATAAACTGGCGCACGCACGACAGTTCAAAACCCATGCCGTGTCGATTTCTCACTCGACTCTCCACGAAACCTAACCAAATTTGTTGGCATGACGACAGTCATTGCCCCTACCCATAACCCAAAAATCACGCGTCGAGTCGCTGTGTCCAGCGAGAACGGACACAGCAGCAGCATGACACGCGCACAGTCCTCGTACAGCGCGTGCGTGTCCACTTTTGGACACGAATACGTGTCAAATCGTGCACAAAACTAGGGTTTAAGAATCCCTACATCTAGGGCTAACAGAATATGTAAAAAGATTCCAGTAAAAATAACTTTCAATTCTTAGGGTAATTCTATCGAACACATTAAACCCTAATCCGATACGTGTCCGACACGCCTATCAAACAGACACAAAATTTTACCAAGCTATATGGGTGGGTCGAGGGTACCTATATGCATGCTACCATGAAGAAAAATCAAGAAAAACTATAGTGTTTAGGTGTTTACCTATTGAGAGTTGAAATCTCAATAAAACTGACTCCTCGAACAATGAGACGACCAGTTTCCACCGAGCAAACGCCTCCAACTCCTTGCTAGCAATGCTCCAGCAAGTTCTCCTTCTTTCCACGATCACAATGCACTTCGTTTGAGGTAAAACGGAGGTCGGATGAGAAAGTTAGGGTTTTGGAGAGCTGGAAACTAGGGTTTTGTAAAAGGGGTGTCAAAACTAATGCAAATACTTATATAGGAAGGGGGTTTCCTGTTTGGCCGGACATGCTAGTCCTTCTAGGGTTAGGGTTGGTTCATGGGCCCCTTTTCTCTATCTAAGTTGAGTTTAAGCCCACTAACAGAAAGGCTTAAAAGGCCAATTAATTAAATAGCCTAAAAATGGTCAATTGGCTTCTAAATTGAACCAAAGCCTAATATAAATTCTAATTAGCTAAAAGATCCTCATATGTCATGGTTAGCCTCTAATATGGATTTTCTAAGGTTAAACCAAATGCTAAATCAAACACAAGTCAATAGTATCTAGAAAATCACAAAATGACTAAAATGACTTAAATACCCTTATTTCCAAAAAATGGGTGCTACAAGTCTACCCTCCTTAAAAATAATTTCGTCCTCGAAATTAAGATGATCCTAACCTTCTAGGTTAAAATCCCCAACAATCATGGTCTTAAGAAACTTATCTAAATCATGCAGTTGAAAAAAAATCATACAGGGTTATGATAGGTAATCAGTCTGGAGTCTCGTCTAGCCACTAAAGTCATACTAGATCAAAAGTAGTCATAAGGTATCAAGCATACAAATATTATGGTAGGGTACAGTAACCATCAAGATAGGATAATGTATGGGTCAAGAACTCATCTCTACTGGGTCTGGTAGCTGGAACTCTCTCCCGGAGGTAGGCCTCGACTAGGGGCAAGTGTAGTAGGACAGTCTCGTAGCTTGTGTGCAGCTGACCCACAAAATAGGCACAATCCTAGTCTCTTCCTACAGTCCTTCCATACGTGTCCAAGCTTCTTACAGAAAGTACAGGTAGGCACCCACTCAACTGGTCTCTGCTGGACAGGAATCTGAACTGGATAGGCTGGTCTAGGCTGAAAGCCTGGGTACTCCTGAGGCTCTGGGTATAAACTGCTTCTTGCTCTCTTGGGACTAGGCTCCTCCCTCGAATGCATGTAATCCCACAACAGTTGAAAACTGAGACTCTGCTCTCTCATAAGCTCAGCCTGAAGTCTCTGCACCTCCTGCACATCCTGCACATCCTGAAGAAGTCTGTAAATATGAGCTCTATCAGGAATGGCATGGGGTACTACTCTAGGAGGCAAAGGAAGGCCCTCACTCTCCGGCTGAACTGTAGTCCTCTCCTGAAGGATAGGAGATGGAGGAAAATTCTCCGGTGAGGCTACTAACACCTCCTGAGCAATAGAAGGGGAAAGTACAATCTCAGTCTCATCCGGAATTGCAGCTGTGCACTGGGGACAGACTCTGGTCATGGGTGCCATTCTGAAAAGATAAGGAAAATAATAAATCATCGGGCTGTAAGGCAATCTATCATCCTATACAAATACTGGTGATAGAAAAAACAACTGAAATTAACCATAAAGCATTAATATTCTAAAGATGATCAAAATCGAAAGTTTAAAGCACGACTGTGAATAACACTAAAACCGAAACACACTATATATATCTATAAGAAATTTTAGTCTCGATATGATCTAAGTTAATCAAATCCAGGATGAATCGAGGTTTGTGCAAGATGGAGAACGAGGTCATTGAAGTCTAGGCACGAGTATCCAAGATTTGGAAATCCATGTCACAATTGAATCAATTTAATTGAATAAGGTTCCAAACATTGGATGATAAGGAGAATGGCCAAGTCGACTGGTCGCGATCAAGGGTTTAGAATTCAATACTATTGAAATCCTAAAGAATACTATGAGGATATAGAAATAAGCCAATATCCTCCTTTTGATAAGGAAGCTAAACGTGATACCCTGGGTTGACCTATTAAGTACAGTGCCTTGTTTTTCTGAAATATGTGGAAGACAAAAGCAATAAGAGTTCAAAGACGATGCTATTGAGTACAATACGTGGTTCATAGACGACGAAAATAATTCAAGGGGAATTGCCAAAGCTGTCGGGGATGAGACATATTCCCTAGAGTCTCATCCACGTAGAGTAATATATGAAAGCGAACCAAAGTGCACTAGGTTGATCAGACCATCATACACCGGTTCTGATTAGACAATATGTTAGTGGGTCGACCCAATAAAATATGTCATGATCAAGCTCGAAAAAAAATAATAAGCTTGCAAAACTAAGGTTAAATTAGCAGCGTAAGGAAATCAAATATAAGTAAGGGAGATAATGATGAAGAAGAAAAATAGTCCAAGATCATTAACTAAGCTGGTCAAGCAATCAAGATAAGGTACAAGGTTAAGCATTTAAGGAAACAAGAAGAACACCATCACATGTCGGGTCGAAAAAAATGAGTCATGGTTGGATCTCGAATTTAAGTCAGAAAGTAATTTAGTATCATGGTAAGGGTTCAAGAGGTGAAAACTAATACAAGAACAAAGGAAATCAAGTTGAAGCATAAAATAAATTTAATTAAGAACCAGTGAAATAATTTAGGGACACAGTTCTAAAGGCGAATATTGTTAAGGAACGATCAAATACAAACGGTTAGAAAGTCACAATAAAAGATCTAGGTTTGAGGAAAAGTTTGAGTAAGTCAAGATTGAGATACAGTCACATAGTTTGGCAGACAACTAACAACACTGGAGTATATGCTACTATCATAGTCATGAGTGATATGGCAATTAGTGTGGAACACTTCTATCTCATTAAGGTTACCTTGGTGGCCTACCTTTACATTCCTTTAAAAAGAACTTTCAAAATAACTACCTCAATTTGTATTCATTCTAAGCCTTTCAATCTAATCACGACTAACATTTAAATCCTTTTCATAAATCTCATAATAACTTTTATCACATTACTACTAACCTTTCCAAAATTTAACATTTCAATCCAACTTTGAACTCCAGAGTTAATAAATCATGAATCCATAAAATTCTATATCACTTCATAACTTAAAAAAAAACTCCCTATTGTCTCAAATAATCCTCAAAATAGACACTTAGCTTATCACGACAATCTAGCATTTACAGCTCAGTATTTTAACGTACTTATCAACCATAATTTTTCTTTCCAAGTCATTGAAACATAATCACTACTTCTTAAACCAAAATCTAAATAGATTTTTAAATCTTCAATCAATTGACACGATTCCAAAAATTTTTTTTCTCTTCCAAAATAATCGTTTTCATATCTTCCCAATCTTTTAAACCAAATTTTAATATCATTACTTCCACTTAAATTTGAAATTCAATAAACATATACATCGCAACTTGTACGACTCAATTTAATAGTTCATACTGCCACCCCCTTTTTTTTATCATTATCAAACCAATCTGTATACGTTCAAAGATGTATAATCATAATCATGAATCACATCAATTCCTGAAATCGATTTATATAGATTCTAACTATTTTCCTCCAGTATCAAAATAAAATTTTATAATCCTCTGGTGATTACTACTTAGAATCTCATGATAAATTTTCTTGGTAATATCCCAACTTACAAACTACTAATCATTAAATCATCCATTTAGAAAAATGCCCTTATAACTTAGTCAAAGTACTCTCCGTATATTCCAATTCCTTAATGTAATCCTTCTAGCCATGTGTTTGACCAATGAGTATATAGCAGTGTAGCCATCTTCCTAACTATTATTAAGCACAAGAAAGTAAGGGTATTGGTGAAAAGAGTTCAAACAAGATACAAGAATCAAGGAAGGAAGGTGGATTAAAATAAGGTAAAAGAGAATTTAAATCGAAGCTCAAAATGAGATTCTCAAGGGTCGTCCCAGGAATCTCTCAGGAAATTCTAATAGTGATTGAGCATCCTCTCATTCTAACACCTTACTTCCTATACTCTATAGCAGGCTCGTAGTAATACAATTAAATTGCCGTACTACCACGACATCGCACAAATACGAATCTGGTCCTGCATGGACCAGAGGGATGAAATCGTGTCTCCTTAACTATCTTGAAGACAGATCAACAAGGAATCAATTACTGAAAAAGGAGCAAAATCATCAAGGAGGACAGTTGTTTTAAAAAGGAGACAATTACAGCAAGAATTGATAAGAGTTTTCCTAATGTGATTGAGTACCTTAACTTATATCCTATATCCTATTGCAGGCTGTAATGATACTCTAGTTCGAGTACCACTACGAATCACACTAGTTGTGATTTGTGACGGACCTGCATGGGCCACCACTAAAAATGTGTCATGACCCGCACCCAGTGTAAGGGCACGAGAAGTAACGAACTCCCAGCCAACGCCGCAGTGTCGGCGGTAGAATGCTGTCCTGAGTCACTATATCTAACACAATCTAAATAAGCTATGAATAGAGTGTAAAATAATACGTAACTCAATCACAATACTAAGATGGAATAGAAGAAGAATCTCAAGAGAGTCACAATAAAAGTCGAGGTGTAAACCACCAGAAATAATCTCAAGTACAACTCATAAAGTCTCAAACAGAAAATACAAAATAAAGTACTAAGTCTCAGCTAGACTATGGGCAAGTCCTCAGCGACTGTGGGATCCTCCTGTGGGTCCACGTCGCCAGTGTCATCTAAGCCAATGCCATAATAAGTAGGAGAGTACTCCTCATCATCACCTGTAAAATTTTCAACATGCCCAGTCAGGACAGAACGAGCACATATCTCTCACAACAGTTCATATCAGGAATGGACATATAAAGCAAACTATAGAAAACTATACATGAATCACTGTAAAGAGAAATCAACAAGAGAGAAGATATAAGCTGAGATATAATATGATAAATAAAGAATGTAACGTTCTACGTGAATCAGAGCATGAATTGGTTATGTAAACAGCTTGGGTTGTACATGGATACATCTATGGAATACATATGGATACCTACTGGGGATAATGATCACATAACCAACTACACTCCTCCTGTCCCCAACCAATACATAAGGATCAAAGCATGTTATGTTATTGCACATGGATAACAACTACTGTATACATGGGACTCATATGGTCATGAGTGTACATGAATAACATATGAGTGCACATGGATAAATATGAATACATGGAGTACATGATGACCATGATAAGTACATGAACATGACATACTCGATGTATCCGAGGGGATAACGTCGCATGAAAAGATCCAGAGGGTACTAATCTGTGTGAACGTCGTGTCAGCATCAAGTATACTAGTCTATAACAAGAGTACATATCCAAAGAAGCATAAAAAGATCAGAGAATGTACTCGTCTGGCAATCCGAACTGCTGATGATGAAAAGTGACTGGACTGGAGTAATAAGATCCTATTTAAAACAACCACATGTCATAATACAGTCTAAAATATCATAAGGAAAGCCTTCAATGTAATTTCTACATGATTTGGGTCAATCTAAGTCAAAGTCAACCTTGGGTCAACTTTGGTCAACCAGACTAGTCAAACTAGGTCAAAGTTTGGTCAACTAGCCTATAAGTCAAATTTTAGGTCACTACTAGTTCTAGTGTTGATTTTGGGTGTTGAGTTGGTGTTATCTTAGGTCCAAGGAAGCCTAAGCCTAACAACCAATAAAATTCAAATAATACTACCTTAACCCACAATACCCTATGTCTAGTATCCATACTTAGACTAATATCTATTAAACTCTAGGCTAGGATATCTTTTAGGAAATTTTCTAGTTTAAAACAAGGCAATCTCAATGCTAGATCCTCACTACTCAACCCAAGGCACCCTCACATTGGACACATGCACTTGGCATGCCTGTGTTGCTACTGCCATTGCAGTTTTCCCATAATTGCAGCACTGCTGCTATGCAACATGTTATGCTGCTGTTGCAAGCCTCACTGCTACTGCTACTGCAGTTAACCTACACCCCAATTCCTTCATCCCAAACACATATACATATACTTCTTAAAACCAAATTTCTATTTTAACTTCAACAAACAGTTTACTACCAACTAAACTGATTTGGCATTACCAAATCCTAACTAACAATCAACTAAACTTGGTAGTAACCAATTCCTAATTAACAACCAACTAAACTTGGCATTAACTGAATCAATCCTAAATCAATGATCAATCTACCCATCCAATTATCTGTTATAGGAAATTACCTATCTCTTGATACCTTATATTGATACCTACTCGAGCAATCCCTATGGCTAATCCAAACTCGAACACAACCCTCTCCATTAAGCAAACTAATAGGTATCCCCTAGATATGGTTATATAGGATCTGTAGGCTCTATTTTATACAGAATTCACATTCAAAAATAACAGAACAAAAGGAAAAAAAAACTGAAACAGGAAAAACAAACTGAAACCTAAAACCCGATACTCATCCCAACTCCTAACATGACCTAAAAACATTCGAAAACTAAAAGATGTTTCGAAACTAGAGGTTGGTAAAGTGTCTCGTGTATGAACATGAGGTTCATGTGCAGTTGTGTCCAAGGAATAGGACACGAAGTGTCCAGGATACGCGAGTATCAAAACTGGAACCCAGTCCTCGTGTACGGGTGTCACGCGACCTAGGGCTCGACACAGACCCAACTACGACACGTGGTCACTCTAACGTGTAGCCCACATATAGGGCTACAAGCCCACGTGTCTGCACTGGCCACACGACGCGTGTCCGAGTCGTACGACACACGTATCCGATGCCATAAACTGGCGCGTGCGCGACAGTTCAAAACCCATGCCGTGTCGATTTCTCCCTCGACTCTCCACGAAACCTAACCAAATTTGTTGGGCATCACGACGGTCATTGCCCCTACCCACAACCCAAAAATCATGCGTCGAGTCGCTGTGTCCAGCGAGAACGGACACAGCAGCAGCAGGACACGCGCACAGTCCTCGTACATCACGTGCGTGTCCACTTTTGGACACGGATACGTGTCAAATCGTGCACGAAACTAGGGTTTAGGAATCCCTACATCTAGGGCTAACAGAATATGTAAAAAGATTCCAGTAAAAATAACTTTCAATTCTTAGGGTAATTCTATCGAACACATTAAACCCTAATCCGATACGTGTCCGACACGCCTATCAAACAGACACAAAATTTTACCAAACTACATGGGTGGGTCGAGGGTACCTAGATGCATGCTACCATGAAGAAAAATTTGAAAAAACTATAGTGTTTAGGTGTTTACCTATTGAGAGTTAAAATCTCAATGAAACTGACTCCTCGAACAATGAGACGACCAGTTTCCACTGAGCAAACGCCTCTAACTCCTTGCTAGCAATGCTCCAGCAAGTTCTCCTTCTTCCTACGATCACAACGCACTTCGTTTGAGGTGAAACGGAGGTCGGATGAGAAAGTTAGGGTTTTGGAGAGCTGGAAACTAGGGTTTTGTAAAAGGGGTGTCAAAACTAATGCAAATGCTTATATAGGGAGGGGGTTTCCTGTTTGGCCGACCATGCTAGTCCTTCTAGGGTTAGGGTTGGTTCATGGGCCCCTCTTCTCTATCTAAGTTGAGTTTAAGCCCACTAACAGAAAGGCTTAAAAGGCCAATTAATTAAATAGCCTAAAATTGGTCAATTGGCTTCTAAATTGAACCAAAGCCTAATATAAATTCTAATTAGCTAAAAGATCCTCATATGTCATGGTTAGCCTCTAATATGGATTTTCTAAGGTTAAACCAAATGCTAAATCAAACACAAGTCAATAGTATCTAGAAAATCACAAAATGACTAAAATGACTAAAATGACTTAAATACCCTTATTTCCAAAAAATGGGTGCTACAAGTCTACCCTCCTTAAAAATAATTTCGTCCTCGAAATTAAGATGATCCTACCCTTCTAGGTTAAAATCCCCAGCAATCATGGTCTTAAGACACGATTAGAAAGACCATATATTAATATCTGTCTGCATAATCATCGTGTTAATTTTTGGTAAGTTGGTTTAGGACCACATACCAGTACATATCAATGTACTGACCCCCAACCCCCTGGTATGGAACTGCTTGGACGTGTTGAGACGTTCCAACTCGGTAGGCGATTGGAAGCTCTTCGGCTGGATATGTTGCCTTTTGTTTATAGAGTACATAATGTATGAAACATCGTTGGTGTATTGGTTGTATTAGTTGTCACTCCCGTTTCCCGTTATACGTATTTTTGTATGCGTATACGAGATTTCTAGCATTTATCTGGTGGACCGTAGTTAGACTTGTTTTGCTTACCCTAGTCTTGGTTTAATCTTGACTTGGTTTGGCTTGGCTTGGCTTGGTTTGAGATGGAGATGATTAATATATAACTCAACTACTTCCCTCTCTCTCCTCATTCACTTCTTCATTTACTTCTTCATCTTCTTCATTTACTCCTCCCACCTACCAAGTCCTAGGCAAGTGCAACTTGCTTCATGGAGGAACTCCATTTTTGTTGTTCCATTGTCTTCCTCACGAGATTCTAAGACACTTTAGTACTCGGCATTTTTAATTTCTATGGTTTATTTTTTGTAGATCTAAGTTGGTTGCATTTTCGATTTTTTTGGTTTTTGATCTATCAAACTTTATTTTTTTCAAGTTTTGATTATTTTATGTTGTAGAGAATTCAATTTTACCTAAAATGGACCTTTGAAAAGTTAGATTTCAACTTGTTTTGAGGAAGTTATGGCCAAAATAAGATTTGGATATTTTTTAGTTCATCTGTCCTGATTTTGGCAGGGACGATGAATAGTGCTGCATGAATAGTACCGCAGCTGCAGGAATGAATAGTGCTGCAGCCGCAGGAATGAATAGTGTCGTATGAATAGTGCCGCATGAATAATACCGTAGCCGTATGGAATGAATAGTGCCGCAGCCGCAGGAATGAATAGTACTGCATGAATAGTGCCGCAGCCGCAGGAATAAACAGTGCCGCAGCTGCATGGAATGAATAGTGTCACAGCCGGAGGAATGAATAGTGCCGCATGAATAGTGCTGCAGCCGCATGGAATGAATATAGCCGCAGCCGCAGGAATGAATAGTGTCGTATGAATAGTGCCGCAGCCACAGGAATAAATAGTACCGTAGCCGCATGGAATGAATAGTGCCGCACAGCTTGCACAGTTCCGCATAGTACCGCAGAAGGCTGCATAGTGCCGCAGAAGGCCGTATAGGGCCTAGTTTGGCTGTTTTAAGTCCTATTTGGCTGAATTGTGGCCAGAATTTCTCCCAACTTCCAACATGAAAGTTGTAGATCTTTTCCTTGGCTTGAAGAATATGTTACTAGCTATTTTATACAAGTTTCTTTTATTCATGATAATGTAAGGATAGAACACGATAGTGGCCTGTTACGGCGCACTCTTAACCAGTAACAAGTAACATAACATGATAGTGGCCCGTCGTGGCGCACTCTTGACAAGCACCCTTGACATGATAATACATGATAGTGGCCCGTCGTGGTGCACTTTTGATAAGTAAACCCAACATGATAATCTCGATATGCTGTTGTGACGGCTATCTTGACTTGTTAAGTAACTCTTGTCTTGACACCGTGGGTATTTGTGCTTATGTATGCTACATGTCTTGTCTTGCATCATGTCTAGGACATAAATTCCTGGTTACCACGGTCAGGGATTCATACTGAATCTGACTAGGATAAAGACTAGTTTGATCAAGTAGTTCATGAAGAGATTTCCCAGCTACAGGCAGTCCTGTTATCTGGGCACTCTAATTGGACTTGTAGCCTGCCGTCGAGTAGGGCACATTTCCAGCATACTGTCTTGTGTTGTACCCCCAAGTCACCTAATCCAACTCTCTCAACTTGTGACCGGATAACCTGGATTAAGACTGCAGGGCTTGTGGCTGTTGGAACATCTCGATGCATCTTGTTAGTAACTAGGCTTGTGATAACCCTAGTTAGCTAAAGTATCAAGCCGTACTCATTGCTTGGCCATGATTGATGGATGGAGTCTTGTCTAGTCTTGCCAAGATCAGTACATGGTTATTTCAGCACATTACTGTTATGCTTTACTCTTGTCAATAATTGGTTAGAGACTAAGCTCTGTTCAGGTAAAGGGTTACAACCCCGGTCCTTGTTTGATTTACGGGTTGTAACTTGGCTACCGAAATAGTCCCTTAGTTGTCTTATCGTTTATCACCTTGTCTTCTCTAACTCATGTCTTTTATTATCCTTTATGTCTCATGTGCTAATATGCTGGTTTTAGTTCTTAAGTGAAGCCTCCCTTGTGGCACTTGCTCTTTCTGGGGTCTGACCCAGCTGGTTCTGTATGACCAGATTTCGGAGTAGCACCCGAGGATCTTCCAGCCTTCCAGCCAGATGGTGACCACTAGAAAAAACCCTGGCAATGAGTGGGTTTTATTTTGCTCTCCCACTCTATTGTAAAATTATTCTTTTGAGGCGTTTAGCCGCCGAGCAAGTGTTAGCTCATTCGCAACTTTACTTACTGTCTGCCTAATGGCTGTAACATGATTGACATATACTAGGGTTGATCATGTATGACTTAAACTCTTGCTAGTCTTCGCATTTTGTATGACTAGCTTCATGATCATCTGAATATAAAATATTTGGGACGTCTTACTTTGTATGTCTGATGATCTACCATCTTGTTACATTTACTTGCTTGCTTGAGATTGAGACACTAGGCTTGTTCTTGACCCTAAGAGACTATTGACTTGTATTAAACCCTCATGCATCTAGACAGCTGTGACCGTATTGCGAGGTGGGATTCTTCAATGTACGTAGCTGGCTGTGTCTGTCCCCCGCTCTCCAGTATTCTGGTTCTGGGGCGTGACATTAGTTGTGAGCATTGTGACATCGTTATTTTATTGAGATTCAGTATTTATAATCGAGTTGTTCTTTGGCCTAGCATTGTTGTAATTCCGCTGCAAATTATCAATAAAGAGAATCTTATTTCATAATATTGTATTTTATCAACTTTTCTGCTTATTTTCGCTAAAATGAATTCTATTCTGAGATCTTATATCTACTATCTTTTGTTCTTGTCTTGCACAAGTGCAATTCAGGCTTGTATGACATCACACCTGGTGGCAATTTTTGATCATGTGAGATTGGAGCATGACAAAAACTACAGTTCTACGTGGCTCATGTGCATGCAAAAATTGCAGTTTTGCCTGACTAGGGCTCACGAAAAGCTTAAAGTACCGCATGACTAGTGTTCATGCGAAAATTCCAGTTATGCATAAGTGGTTCCCACACAAAAATCATAGTTCCATGTGATTGGGCTCACGCGAAAGCTAATTTTTTGTGCGGTTGCTTCGGTGTGTTTCAATATGACATTTCAGTTTCATAACTACCCACTTCCTGGGAGTTATGAAACTCCCACGAATAATAATAACTCATTTCAATAATATATAAGATGCCTTATAGGAAAATAATTTTTTTATATATGCATATAGAATAACAAAATTGTGAACAAATTATTTTTTAGGCGATTGAAACTTGGACCTTGACTTTCAGGGTAACAGATTTGGGCACATATTGTCAGGCAAGTATACATTGCCACTTTTTGTACAGTTATTTAACAGTTTATTTATTAATTGTTCTATTATTACCATTACAGATAATATGATGATGCATTATTCATGCTTAGTGTTCGTGCATGCTAGGGTTATATGTTATGGTTAGCTATTTTGTTGCCTTCATATGTATAGGTTGTTAGTCATTTTTTTCTTTCTGTTGACGAGTTACACAAACATGGGGTCATAGAGGTATCATCCGATTACTTTACTCTCATGAATCTCGAGTCATGACTTGTTCATAGTATATAGACGTCCGGGATGGGGAGAACGATTATACGTGTTTAGACTGCTATTTCTATTATTCCATTTTCGTTTAACTTGGTGTCCACGAAGGATAGGGTTATGTTGCTACCCTAGTGGCCACAAAGGTCTATGGATTGATTTTTATTTTTCGTCTAACCTGGCGTCCACGAAGGATAGGGTTATGTTGTTATCCTAGTGGCCACGAAGGTCTATGGATTGACTTTCTAGCCGTAGTTCATTAAGGGCTATGGTGGTTTGACTCTGTTTCACTTCAGCAGTTCACGCACACATAGTTGTTCTCATACACGTGCCATGATTAGGTTAACCAGTTATTGTCGTTGTTCAGCCTTGTATAGTTGTCTCATGATGCTGTTTTATATACTGTTACAAAGTGGTTTGCATATTATGTATCTTGCTATGTCCCCTGAGGACTTGGTTTTCTTCCAGGTTAGCTAAAATCGTTGTGTGGTTTTTGCGGAGTTCTTTCGATGGACTGATGCTGGTTATTTTCTCGCTTCAGGTATCGGTCGTACTATATTTCATATCGCATTTTTTATTCTGCTTGTTAGCCTAGTTTTGTAGACCTTTTTTTCGAGTTTTTTCGGACATATATGCTTGTGGACTGCATAAGACAAACAATATTGTTCCTTCTTGATGTTTATTATTTTATGTGGATTGAGATATAGTCGTTTTGACTTGCCATTATTAGGCCTATTACCATACTCTATACAGCTTATACGTATTCGAGCTGGACTGTAGTTCACTTGATACGTAACTGTCATGTTTACGTATCATAGTACTACGTATTTAGGACGAAGGAATTTATTATTTTACATGTTAGCTATTGTCTAAACTTCTCCATCCCGAGGGGTTTTGTGAGATCTGCTGAAACTGGAAATCCCTTCTTCTGCGGAGCATTGTTTAGTGTTATCAAGTGGCCGTTCTAGTGCAATTAATGTGTGGCCGCGGGCTGGTACGTAATTTTTTTTTATTTTAGTTCTTGACTATCTTCCCACTTATTAATATAAATTTTTACTTACATCACATTTTTTTTGTTTATTAGATTTACATTCAAAAGTACTTGAGTGGGACGAAAATGTAAGTCAAACAAAAAATAGGATGCAAGTACAAATTCGTACTAATAAATGAGGCGGAAGCGTTTTTTTTTTATACTGAAAGGTGTGAATAAAATCTCGAGGGTTTACATAAATGAGTTACAAAGGTCTCATTTCAATTCCCACAAAATCGGTCCGAGCTCTCTAGCCTAGTGGTATTAGAGCGGACATCGGGAGAGGCCGACAAAGTTCGAACTCCCTAATTGTGTCCACTGGCGGATCCACATGACATTATTGTTCTCTAAATTTTTTTTAAGGTGTTGTTACCGAACCCGTTTATAATTGAGCCCCCCAGTGAATTATAATCCTGGATCCGCTAGTAATTGTGTGTGTATTTTCAAAAAAAATAAAAATAAAAGTCCCACAAAATCTTAAAAAAATACAGGATAAAAACTATGATTTGCCGATCGGGCATGTCGTGAGCACACCACTTTCATTGATACGAGTACCTATATCATCTTGAGCTTTATTTTGTCTTGAAGCATCTCTTCATCTTCGGGCACCCTTAACTAGCATTTTCCGTCCAGGACCCTTGATGTGCCCAAATTTAGAAACCCTACCGTATCAGTGGTCCCTTCACAAATCCACAGTCTTAACATGTCACCATGACCATCCTCCCTACCTCCCCAATATATGTTTAGACCCCACGAATCTTTATTTTCCTTCTCACCATTTCACATCATAACAGATCTAGTAATTGTTCAACCTCTTTGGCCATTGTTTTTTTTTTCCTTTCCTTTTCGAGTCATTTGCTACAATACAAGGCAAGCACCGAAACACGAACAACGAAAGCGATCTCAAAAATCAAAATTATCGCTGTAGAATAAATAAAAAGTCGATATACACAAGATATACAAAAAAAAAACTCTTTATTTATAATATTGTATCGAAATTATAATGGCTCGAAGCTAAAGAACAACTTGATTACAAACACGCACACTCTCTCCCTCAGTACAATGAAACATGTCACAAGATTTACAACTCAAGGGCTATACAACACAATGATGTTCCAAAGTTTAGGTCCTCTATATACAAAGAAATAATCTAACAGCCGATATGCTGCAACTTGCCAACCGAGCCCGAACGTCTTAACACGTTCAAACAAATTTTGCATCTAAGAAGATTTGGTGGGAGGTCAGTATATTGCTGTGCACTGGTGGTTGGCCTCTCGTCAACTCAACCAAACCAACACTTTGAATTAGTGAGTACAAACAACATTTCTAATTTTGTCTTAGGATCAGTTACATGACATAACATACGTGTGTCCAAAAATCATAAATGTGTCACACAACAGAGTTGATCTTACCCAATACTTACCATCCTTCCCTGTCATTACAACAATATCATAAACAATTGTTTATGTACAAGTGTGCCACAAGTGTGTCTTTGCCTAAGACATTCATTAGCTTCTAGAAAATATATAAACATGTCAAGTGCCCATGCCGTATCTAGTAGTAGGCCTGCAAGCATATGACATTAGCATGCAGCCTAACTATATGAAGGTCATTGACACCACAAATCATCCTGGACTTCTAGTGAGATGACGATCCTTCCAATCCAGGCAGTTAGTCCCGCTGAAGGATCCGAATTACCCTGTGCTAGTACGTCAGCAGCGTTACCCCTAGGTTGATCCGTTTTGGGTGTTCCGACAACCTTTTGTGGAACAAAACCTTGTGAATAAGTTGCCTATGACCATACAAATACGTGAACAATTAAACTTTAAAACATATGATGGTACAAATCTACAATATGAATTAACTATATAATACATCTATTACGCATTACCATAATTATCGAGCCATCGCTCGCATCATTCTTTTCAGTCCAGGTATACTACCTTGACGACCCAACGGTGCCAAATTTTTCTATATTTTTGCCTTATGAAACAACTCACTATATCACAATATACATAAATCAACACTATATTTCCACAACTAAAACATAATACTATCGCATGCTACAACAATGCTAAACTCTATATCTATGATAACAAGTTAATAATATGTGTCTATAGCAGCAGATTAATATTCCATGTTTTATACAATAAGTTAAAAGAAACGAGATTACTCTCTTTATTTATTTTGGTTCTTCTTTTTTATTAGCAATCATCGACTCATAGCAGAAAGAACTAAACATGTGTCATTATTTTATTTAGTGTGAAGATAAAGAAGTTAAGGATCATCAAAAATACCTACCTTAAAAAACGTCGATCTGTTTCGACCGAGCATATCTCTGAAACATCCTCTGCATGTACTTAAGTCCAGACAGTCTTTCGAGTCAACAAACCATCTCAACACCAAACGGAATGGAACATTACATAAGTTCGGTGAACTTGAGTTGGGTCCAACTCATTTATCCCCTTCTGCTAAATGAGCTTACATGTGATGGTCATATATATATAAACCACATTCTAGGTTCACCAACTCACTCATATTAATATCGAAAATGATATTTTGTCCGCGGTTTGTAACTGTGGGCGTGACCGCCGGCCGACGTGGCGGCTGACCATTGGTCCCCCTGCTATCTTTGGGTTCCATCCGGACCAGGAGATCAATGGCCGGCCGCCACGTCGACCGACGGTCACGCCCGCGGCTATAAGCCGCGGACAACGTAGCAGCTCCGTATTAATATTCCCCTCTACTTTGTAGGAAGTCCACTCTCGTGCTCCCCTTTAGATGAGGTTTGTTTACTGACTTATGGGCCAGTAGTTGAACTGTTGCACCCATTTTTCCTACAACAATGGCTTGTGTCTTAATTGTTCTCATTCCACATGATCTCGCGAGACTCTGCTCGTAAGTAGTATGCGAGAGAGGAGTGAAATCATGTTGTTTCGACCGAAAAAAAGACATAAAAAGTTTTATATTATAGTTATATAGAGGGATAAATTGTGTTAACTATTCCTACATTTTACACTTATTACACGGACCATCCATACTTTGAAACTAATTACACGGACACCCTCCTATAGTTTCTATTTTCTATAGAAACTAATAACACTGACCACTCCTATATTTTATAAAATTCAGGGTTCATTGCATTAACTCCCCCTATATTTTATACTTGTTACATGAATCACCCCTGCAATTTGAAACTAATTACACGAACTCTCCGTATAGTGTCTATTTTCTATAGAAAATAATAACACTGACCACTCCTATGGTTAATAAAATTTATAAATTAGAGGGATGGTCAGTATAATTATTTTCAGAATATGGGTAGTTCCTGTAATACTCATGAAACATAGGAGAGGTCATTGTAATTAAGCCTAAAATTTATAAAGGTGAGGAATGATATGTGATCATTTTTGGAATATAAATAGTCCTTGTAATACTTATGAAACATAGGAGGGTCAGTGCATTTATTTCTATAAATCTAGTATAGAACTTGGCTACAATTCTGAATCCTCATGAGTAGTTAAAGCTCCTGGAAGGAGAATGAGACAGTAGTTCAACAATATCATAGTAGTTCAACAATATCATTGGTGATGGGAAGGACACCCGATGCAAAACCATCTTCTGACTTTTATTTACATGTAACTTCTTACATAGTTTTGAATTGATAATTTCCTTTGGAGAGAGATTATTATAGAGAGAATTAGATGTAGAAAGCAGATTTGAGGAAGATTACTTATCTAGAAACAACATGACACATTTTCAAAAAAATAAATAAAAAATAATCAAGGGATGTGATAGTCAGTTTGGTGCATCCTACTGAAAATGAGTCAAACCGACTAAAGTATTTTCGAGAGGATGCGTCAGAACGACTATCAAGATTTTTTTTTTTTTTTTTTTTTCACTAGCAATTGACAGCAATGGAGAGAAAGTCTTGATCTGTGACCAAAATAAGAGAGAGGAAAAAAGCGATAAAAATACAACTTAGGTTACCATTGATGGGCTGGAACAATGCCCTTATTGGAAAAGAAAGAAAGTGACCAATACAAACAAATATAGAACTTGTGCATGGTTGGTGCGATTGTTTAAATTTCTCCATCCCATAATTCCTCGACGTTCTTGTAAGGCCCATCTTCTGAAACAAATTCTTCTCCTGAATAGCCCCTTTTCTGTGGGATGTTATGAATCATCTTCAGGTCATCTTCATCTAATTCGTAGTCGAAAATCTTCAGGTTCTCCTTCATCCTCTCTTTGTTGTAGCTCTTCGCCACCGCGCTCACGCCTTGCTCATATAGCCACCGGAGAGCAACCTGTCATCATGCCCACAACAATGTCATGCAAGTTTGCAACAAACAATTTGGGCCTTGTGCTAAAGCATTGCTTTAATATGATTTGTGATCGTGATCGGTAGGTTATGCATTATTTGGTTATAAGGCATATTAATTAATCACAACACCTGTGCAACCGTCTTCCCCTTTGCAGTAGCAATCTCCTCCAGCACGGGGCTCTGCATCACCGAGGGGGATCCCCACGGGGCTCCGCTCGCTCCCAGAGGCGACCACGCGGTGACATGAACCCCTTTCTCCCTGCAGAACTCCCTCAGCTTACTCTGGTCCCAAGATGCATTCATTTCTACCTATAAATTCAAGAGCAAGAACCGTTGGTCAGCCAATATTTTCAAAAGCCCGAGCTGATAGGAACGTACCAACATTACACATTAAGACATGTTTAAACTTGTACGTGTTGGATTGTATCTCGTTTCCGATTGAGTCCTCAAAAGGAGATGACAATAGAGTTGGTAATTTAGTCTCACATCGGATAGAAGGTGGGATCGTGAGGTGTAGATAATTGGGACTGGTTCAAGTCTTACATGAGAATTTTCTTTTAAGGTATATGGTCCCAATCCAATATCGATCATACCTCATGGGCCAACCTCGGTTCGGATCATACCTCATTCCCAACAAGTGGTATAAGAGCCCAAGGTTACGAGACCGGTTTGGTCGTCGTTGATTAGTTTAGGTAATTGCTTACCTGATTGACTGCAGGGGGAACGGTAGCATGCTCCAGTAACTGGGACAACTTCTTGGAAGAGAAGTTGCTGACTCCAATGGACTTGGCAAGCCCCAACCTGCAGCACTGTTCCATTGCTTCCCATGTCGACTTCATGTCAAAGGGAAGTACGTCTTCCTTGGTGAAACCGTACGGCATCTTTCCAGGCTTCAACCTCACTGGCCAGTGAACTAAATACAAGTCCAAGTAGTCTAGCCCAAGATTTCTGTACACACATACATAGTTATGACAAACAAAATATATGAGACAAGAATGGTGTGTGTGTGTGTTTGTATTGTTACTTGAGAGATTTCTGCAGAGCAGGGAGGACAAGTTGGGGATCGGCATCACTGCACCAGAGCTTCGAGGTGACGAAGAGCTCGTCGCGAGACGCGATGAGGCCTCGTCCGATGGCCTCCGCTATGGCACGGCCGAGAGCCTGCTCGGTCCTGTAGACCGAGGCGGTGTCGAAGTGCCTGTACCCGGCTTCAATTGCATCTATCAAAGTCGAGGCGAGGTCCGTCGGGATGCTGGTGCCTGCGGTCCCCATGCCGAGCACCGGCATGGCTCGGCCGGAGCTGAGGTTCACCATGGGAATTGATGCTTTGCCCATTCTTTTATTTTTTTGTCTTTGGTTCCACAATCACATTATGTTGTTGCCACCTTCATTTATAAGGGTCATACTTTATTGTCATGCAATGCGTCAGACTGTTGACAACATTGTTAATAGAGGGTCTACATTGTCTTCTTAGTAACTCAAGTCAATAACAAAAGCTTGCCAGGACGTCTTGGTAAGCAAGAAGCCTTTTAGTTTTAGGGTCTCGTGCGTTTAGGTCTCCATATTTTAAGTGGATTTGTGTCTCTTCCTAATGATTGATTTGGACTAATTGATCCAAAATGGAGACCTAAAAACAAAATTTGAATATTATACGAAATCTTAAAACTAAAGTTAAAGTGCAAAAAATTCATCGTTAAATTTGCACCTTTTGCGTAGAAAGATATTTTAGTCAAATTTAGCAAATAAAGACCCCCGCAATCTATGACTTGCTCAAAAAGACCCATACCGTCTGTTGACCGTTAGAAATGCCCGATAATGCCCCCCACCTCCTCCTCCTCCCCGCCAGCCTCCTCCTCCACACCGGCCAGCCCCCTCCTTCTCCCCGCAGGCCAGCCCCCTCCTCCTCGCCAGCCAGTCCCCTCCACCTCGCCGGCCAGTCCCCTCCACCTCCCCACAAGCCAGCCCCCCCTCATCCTCCCCGCCAGCCAGCCTCCCTACATGCCGCCGCCCTCCTCCTCCTCCCCGCATTCCCCACCTCCTCCTCCCCGCGTCTCCTCCTCCTCCTCCTCCATGTCGGCCTCCTCCTCCCCGCAGGCCAGCCTCCCCCTCCCCGACGGCCTCCTCCTCCTCCCCGGCCAGCCCTCTCCATCTCCCCGCAGGGCAGCCCCCTCTCCTCCCCGCCGGCCAGCCTCCCTCCTTCTCGCCCCCGTCCTCCTCCTCCCCGCACCACCGGATAGAGAGGGCGGGGAGAGATGAGGGAGGAGTAAAATGGTCATTACATATCTCACTTAACAACAGTTAACAGAAATGGGTCAAAATGAACAGATTTCATACTTTTAGGAATTTTAAGAGCATAGAATCTTTTAGCACAAAAAATGGGAATCTAACGAGGGATTTCTTGCACTTAACCCTAAAAATTGTATGACTTGGGCTATTTAGTTTTGTATGGTGAGAGTTATGTGACTTGAGTTATTTAGTTGTTTTGTTGAGAGTTGTATGACTTGGGTTATTTAGTTTTCTTGTTACCAATCAAGAACGAGACTTGTAACATTGTTGTTTGCATCTATTCTGATCTCAGCAGACACACAACCCTCCGAGGATCTTGAGTTTCAAGCATTCAACAAAGCGACCGGGACGAAAAATATCTGTATTCAATGACTATGAAGCCGTTTCTTGCTGGTGCCATGAGGATTGTATAGTTGTTGAGATCATGATAGAAGCAAACAACAATATCGCAAGTTTTATTTTAGTAGCTTATTCTTTTAGAGGTTAGCTATTGTCTAAATTTCTCCATCCCATAATTCCCAAGGGGATTTGTACGTAAGGCCCACTTACTGAAACAAACATATTTTATGGAATTGGAAACCCCTTCTTCTCTGGAGTATTGTTTTGAATTGTGTTCAAAATCATCTTGGTCTAATTTCTAGTAAAAAAATCTTTAGGTTGTGCGCCATCCGCTCTTTGTTTGTAGCTCTTCACCACTGCGCGCACAACCTTGCTTGTATAGTCACTTGTCATCATTGTTGGTGTTGGGTGGGATTTCTAACTTATGTGGAAAAAATTTCAGATACGATGAGCGTCATCCGTGTGTCGAAAAAGTTCGGGGAGTGTGATGAGTGCCATTTGCGTATCGGGAAAATTCAGAGTATCGGAGTAGGAGATTCTTCCCAGATTTAGGAGAACTTGAACCTAATTCGGTCCCAGGAGGGGAACTCAGCCCGAGTTCGTTCCCCTGGGGTCAGAACTTTGCTGGCTTGAAAAACCAGAGTTTAGTCGACCTCGGTGTTTCGGAACTATGCGAGTTCTTGGATGTTTTATACACTGTCGGGTCAAATCTAGTGGTCCAGATTTGTTGTGGGATTGATGGCATTATATTTAAGTATTTTCTGACCCTAATATATGCAAGTTTATGAAAGTCTATGTAAGTTGATGCTTTTGCAACTTTTGAGAGAAAGAAAGGGAGAGAGATCGTTCTGGATAATCTTCTCGTCATCTCTTATTCTTCGGAGTATGTAATCAGATTTTCTTCTTTCAAGTGGTGATTCAAATTGAATTGTTGAGAAGCATATAAGGAGTTGGTGTACTTTGTTAGTCAAATAGTGAACACTCTTTAGGGTTGGGATCCGACGGTCATGCGGTTTTTTTCATTAGAATTTTCAAGAAAAAAATCGCAAATGTCTGCATTTATTTTGCTCTATATAATTTTGACGATTTGTTTTTTGGGCTTACTTCTCTGTTCTCTTGTAGCTTATTGGTTTGGAGGAACAGTTTCTAAGTTTCTTTCCCAAGAATTAAAAATCGTGTGATTCAAAGCAAAGGCAGCAATAAATTCTTTACGTCTTGATAAGTTTTTTTTTTCGGGATCAACTGATCTAAAAATACTGGCGAGGCAGCTTAGCCTGACGGAAATATTAAACCGGTCATTTTTAGAATTTCTTTTCTTCGAAGCATCTCTTTGTCATCATCTTCGACCGTTTGGTTGTAGGAATGGAAGGGAAAGGAAATCAATTCCTTGACACTTCGTTTCCTTTGATAAATTACAATTCTTATTGATTTTTTCTTTCCGATATTTGGAAACGCCAAAAAATTTGGAAAGGAAAGCAAATACTTCAACGTGGGAAAGTGATTCCTTAATTAGATGGTTGGAATCACTTTTTTTCCTGCTCAATTCCTTTGATACCCAAATATAGAAAATTAATCACTTTACTTTTTCAACCTGATGATTCCGCGAACTAAACGAGACCTTAAGTAGCATTTTTCGTCCATGACCCTTGATATGCCCAAATTTAGAAACCCAACCGTGTCAGCGGTCCCTTAACAAACTCAACACACTTGGCATGTCATGTCACCATGACCATCCTCCCTACCCCCCCAATATATGTTTAGACCCCACGAATCTTTATTTTCCTTGTCGCCATCTCACATCATAACAGATCTCGTAATTGCTCAACCTCTTTGTCAAATTTTGTTTCCTTCATTTCAAGTCTTTTGCTACAGTCATGGCCGGCCTATGGGATTGGATTGTCCTATCTAGAGCTAGTTTTAGTTGTCCCTTGACTCTTATTGTAGACCGATCAACCCCGACCTCTATTGGGTTCACGCTGTGTGTGAGGATTGCCCTAAGTAGAGGGGTTTGTGCAAACCGAAAGTCTTGTCTGGCTTACCCTAGGGCCGGCTCTGGCTACGGTTAATGGTAATTCTTTTGACCCACTAAAATTTTATCCTATATATAGTTATCATTATAATGACAAAAAGTGATGGTAAGTATTGATAAAATATAATGAGTGATACTTTTATGCTTATACTTGCTTTCTATAACATGTAACTGATCATAAGACACGATTAGAAAAACCATATATTAATATCTATCTGCATAATCATCGTGTTAATTTTTGGTAAGTTGGTTTAGGACCACATACCAGTACACATCAATGTAGTGACCCCCAACCCCCAGGTACGGAACTGTTTGGATGTGCTGAGACGTTGCAACTCGGTAGGCGATTGGAAGCTCTTCGGCTGGATATGTTGCCTTTTCTTTATAGAGTACATAATGTATGAAACATCGTTGGTGTATTGGTTGCATTAGTTGTCACTCCCGTTTTTCGTTATACGTATTTTCGTATGCGTATACGAGATTTCTGGCATTTATCAGGTGGACCGTAGTTAGACTTGTTTTGCTTATACCCTAGTCTTGGTTTAATCTTGACTGGGTTTATTTGACTTGGTTTGGCTTGGCTTGGCTTGGCATGGTTTGAGATGGAGAGGGTTAATATATAACTCAACTACTTCTCTCTCTCCTCATTCACTTCTTCATTTACTTCTTCATCTTCTTCATTTACTCCTCCCACCTACCAAGTCCTAGGCAAGTGCAACTTGCTTCATGGAGGAACTCCATTTTTGTTGTTCCATTGTCTTCCTCACGAGATTCTAAGACACTTTAGTACTCGATATTTTTAATTTCTATGATTTATTTCTTGTAGATCTAAGTTGGTTGTATTTTCAATTTTTTTGGGTTTTGATCTACCAAACTTTATTTTTTTCAAGTTTTGATTGTTCTATGTTGTAGAGAATTCAATTTTATCCAAAATGGACCTTTGAAAAGTTAAATTTTGACTTGTTTTGAGGAAGTTATGGCCAAAATAAGATTTGGATATTTTCTAGTTCATCTGTCCTGATTTTGACAGAGACGATGAATAGTGCCACATGAATAGTGCCGCAGACGAAGGAATGAATAGTGCCGCAGCCACAGAAATGAATAGTGTCGTATGAATAGTGCCGCATGAATAGTGCCGTAGCCGCATGGAATAAATAGTGTCGCAGCCGCAGGAATGAATAGTATCGCATGAATAGTGCTGCAGCCACAGGAATGAATAGTACCACAACCGTATGGAATAAATAGTATCGCAGCCGGAGGAATGAATAGTGTCGCAGCCGCATGGAATGAATAGTACCGCAGCCGTATGAATAGTGCCGCAGCCGCAGGAATGAATAGTTTCGTATGAATAGTGCCACAGCCGCAGGAATGAATAGTACCGTAGCCGCATGGAATGAATAGTGCCGCATGGCTTGCATAGTACCGCAGAAGGCTGCATAGTACCGCAGAAGGCCGCATAGGACCTATTTTTGGCTATTTTTGGCTGTTTTAAGTCCTATTTGACTGAATTGTGGCCAGAATTTCTCCCAACTCCCAACATGAAAGTTGTAGATCTTTTTTTGGCTTCAAGAATATGTTACTAGCTATTTTATGCAAGTTTTTTTTCATTCATGATAATGTAAGGATAGAACACAATAGTGGCCTGTTACGACGCACTCTTAACCAGTAACAAGTAATATGACATGATAGTTGTCACGCCCCGATCCCGGAGGATCGAAAACAAGCCACTGGACGTGATGCCGTACAAGTCTAGATTGCACTTGTACAAGGCAAAACCATTACAGTTCCTGGTAATTCTCAGAAAACATCAATAAGGCAGCGGAACCAAGCAGATAAATTGAAGTCATACAATTTATATAGAAATGTATCTCTTTATTGATAATCAAAATGGATTACAAGACTTGCAGCGGAATACAAAGTTTACAACTGATTGCAAGACTCGCAGCGGAATACAGAGCTTACAACTGTTTACAAGGCTCTTAAATAGCCGACTGAATGTATACACTTGCCCTTTAGGCTACAAATGAATATACCGACTTCTTTACAGTGACTTGCCAATTTGGCTACAATCTCACTGGTACATCTGAGTTCCACTGTTCCATACATTATGTCCCGTATAGCAGAAGACATCGTCTTGAAAGAAGAGCTTCTGCACACCCATCCGATTCATCTATGCCAAGCACTGATTCACAGGATTTCCCCCAAGCAAACACCTGTAATATTGCCCACAACGTGGGTCAGTACATCATCAATGTACTGGCGAGCGGTGCTGGCCCAACTCACCTAAGAAGACAACACTAAGTAATCATGTTACAGAACATTATTAACAGTGGTCTTTCTTGTTGCCTTAGGGTCAATTTCATGTTATAGCCGACAAGAAGTAAAGCATGCAAATCTCATAGCCAACATAATTAAAAGCATACTGTTATCACCCTTTGGTGATTCTTACCCACGGTCGTGTAGCCATCCCTGTACATTTATAATACTTACTCTGCCTGCACAAGACATTGTTAGAAACAATATCATGATTCAATATGAATATCACCGTTCAGGTGATTCTTACCAACAGCCGACATCCTTCCCTGTATTTGAGTAATAACTTACTCTGCCTGCATAAGACATCATTAGCACCTGACCTATCTATATGAAGGTCACTGGCGACACGCCATCCTGGACCGTCTTACTTGGTACAACGGCGCCCTTTCAGTGCGGGTAGCTAGCCCCACTGCAAGTCCCGTTTACCGATGCCAGTACGTCGGCACATTCCTTGTTTCCCCCTAGAACGAACCGGGTTCCATGGCCCAGGAATACCGTTCGAGGAAACTACCTTGTCGACAAGTTGTCCATGACCATGCAACTATATGCAACTTATCTAAGAAGAAAACATATAATGCATGATAAGGAAAACTAAGCAAAACCATCATTCTCATTCGTATTGCCATCTTGCCATCTAGCCATCTTGCCTTGAGCCAATGCTCATATTATCCTCTACCCAATCCAGGGTCTTGGCGTAATCAACATTCTACATCGGCGACAGGATAATAGAATGTTGTTACCCAATGCCTTGCCACATCTTTGATACCAAACATCTTTCCAACCAAACTCAGTGTACTCACCGCCCAATTCCTGGGACTTAGCATCTGTTTTAGCATTCATTCATTTGAATGCAATTCAAGCATACTCACTGCCCAGTTCTTGGGTCTTAGCATCTGTTTTACCATTTATTCATTGAGCCAAAGCTCAATATACTCACCGCCCAAGTATTTGGGACTTTGCCATCACCTGTCATGCAATTCATCGCAACAGTGTACAAGCATACAATTTATCTAGCCACACCAGTTTATGTTCAGGTGATTATTATCTTTCATTATCTTTCCAAATTCCATGCAAGGTGTTATTGAACAACACAATAAGAAACATAGCATACTCATCCTTATTTTAAGCGTGAAGCTAAAGGATCTTTGAAGGGTTCAACACTACTCACATTCATAGGACGATTCCCGCCACGATCGCATAGCCTTCCAAGCGATTCTTCGCATAATCCCAAGTCCAACAAGACTTTATCGAACCAACCATCCATCATAAGGCATCTTGCGGGTCGGGGCACTACAATATATACCACCCAGAAAAAGTTTCGTCCTCGAAACTTAAAACAAAACTCATCCCCAAAATTTCAACCGACTTTTCATGGAACTTCTCAACAACCAACTTACACCATTTAATATTTCTCTGCAATCTTTCGATTGATTTAAAGTAATGTACCGTCTCGATACAGCATCCCAAATTTGATTCAAAATAGTTTACCATCTTTGATCATTCCTCTAACACTCGTACAAATCCTTAGCACGTAATAATCCTTCTCGTGGCTTCGTTTGAATTCAGCATACCACTTAGTTGGAATCATACACATATTTTAGGCGTCCCCGAAATACATGCACTTCAGCCAAGTTCAGTGATAGAGAAAACGAACGAGCTACAGTGTACCTTCCTTTTCGAACATCAGTAATTCTTGTTGAGCATCTCGTATAATCCCACTTCGTTTATTCGATACTCCAACCAATTGATAACACGATAGATGTTGCCAATTCAAATCAAGACATTTTTCTCAACCGATCCAACATTTTCCAAAGTATTCGAACTTAGATATATCAAGTATTCCTTTCAAGTTCATTGTCATCCATGCCACCAAAGTTGATAACTCCTATTGCCACATTTTATTTCGATACCCCGATTCTCGTCGGTCAAATCTTGTACTCATCATCGTTCGCATCCATATACTTTGTTTGTAACTTGTAAATTTCCCAATCATGATCCATCTTCCAAATCGTACCATCCTTCAAATTGTACCACAATTTCAATCTAGCAACATTTCTTGCTGTCCTCCAATATTTTCGCGTATTGATCAAGCCAACATATTTATCCTCTCGTATAGGCAACTATCATATTCCAGCAACATTAATTCTGAGGGTCATTCATATTCACATTCGCCGATCTCGGCTACATGCACTATCCAATTCCGTCATTACACTTATCCTCAATCTTGATCCGGTCAATAAAATTATTCCAACTATTTCAAAGCACTACCAACAATTTTCGCAGCTCAATATCAATCAACCAATCCAACCAGTTCTAATAATTCCCAACATTTCAACCAAGGCAACTCAATTTCCGAAACCAACATGATCCGTCATCCCATCCAACATTATAACATCAAAATTTCCCAAATATCTATTCCATTCCAAAGCCTACCTTCCAACACATCTTATTCATTCCAACTATACTCACGCAACACCAATAGGGACGTCCTACGGTTTTCCAATAGTCAACTTAGCATACAATCAAGTCTCTACGGTCAGCTAATCTAAGCTAAACCAGACATTAAGCTAACCCATATGAGATGAGTAGCTATCAGAGACATACTTATCTCTTATCTAGAGGCAACCAATTCTCAACATAGGGCAACTCTATGGTCTGACCAACTTAGGGACATGGGACGCCACCCCAATCTTATGAACTTATACCCAACACGGACAACTGAAGAACATAGCCAACCAATCTGAGACTTAAGCAAGCAACCAACAATCTAGGCAACAAACCGACACTCTAGGCAACCAGCCAACAGTCTAGGCAACCAACCGACAATCTAGGCAACTAGCCAACAATCTAGGCAACCAACCGACAATCTAGGCAACTAGCCAACAATCTAGGGTCAAGTCTTTCTACCCGTACTCATACTCGAGTCATACCTAACGAAGTCTCATTCTAGACTTACCCGCAACCGACCAAATCTATCCGACAATTCTATCCAACAATTCTATCCCACAATTCTATGGGTCAATCTCGAAGCTATCATATAAAACTCCTCAATAGAATATTCAACTTTCAATTTCCATTTGCATAGACATAGAATCACTTGTTCAATCCGACTTGCATCCTCATATCGTACTCATATGTCTATTCAATCGGGTCAACTATTTCGAATCATCATCCGACATTGCTATCTCAATAGTTTATCACTTATGATCTCTTCCTACGGTCTCTTCGTGACATAATCGTTTCCCACATTCTTAGATCGTCGATACGGTCCGTACTCTTTTAACCAACAAAAATCAGGCAACTATAATCATATTTCTTTCGAGGCATCATTTATAAATTTTCTAACACCAACATGGACATCTCTTAGCAATTCACGTTAACCATCAATATTAGCTTTGCATCATCTCCTTATGATTCCATAAGAAAATTTACTATTCATGCACCGATCCAATCTCTATGGCACCAATCATCTAGCATTCTTACTTCGATCATCCAATTGCATATGACATAACTTAATTAGCTAAGTCATAATCCCACAATTCTATATCCCACCAAACTTGTTATCCATGCGACAACATCATCTATTGACAGGGTCTATTACATATCGCTGCACCTCGATACTTATTTGTATTCCAGCCATTCGACTCTCGTAAGGAACATCTACTCTTTCGTACATCAAGGGACAAGTACCCATTCTCTATGCCTCAAAATAGTCAAGGGTCATAACTTGTTAATTCGGGACGTCAATTTCCTTCAAGCACACTGCACCACGTGCTAAGATCATCTATTCCACAAGCCCATTCTCTAACTTTTCGGTCGTCGATGCAACTCTCTGCATCTTCTAAATCATTCGCAATATCCCGATAAGCGTCTAACATTACCATCAGTTCTATCGATATCCAACATGCAATTTCTTTAACTCAATTCCAACATTGTTCAATATTCGGTCCATAGTTATTCCCGCAAAATCATTCGATAGCAACATCACACTATCGTTACCAAGCCTACAATCCTTCTACCCAACTGATTCAAGTACTCGTCTGAATCTGAAATTCATTTCATTCCCAACCAAGTCATTCATTTCATATTCTCAATTCTCTTATTACCCAACTTAATGCTAACCGACAAGGTCAAGCGATGGTTCACCCGAACACATCAAAATCTCACAACGGTCATCCAACTTAACAATCAAGGAACATGTCTAGCCAACATGTATCAATCGTAAGCTCAGCTACGATTCGATACCACTCACTACCTTATAGGTAAAGCAATCACAAAATCATAGACACATCAAGGGTCAAGGGACATCTTATCACGACAAGGGTATATGTAATATACCACCCAGAGCTCAAGCCATTCCAAACACAATATTCCTTCGCATCAAACCAACGTCCCATATGGACAATCCATCCTGCAGTGGTTATGCTGACCACAAATACCGACTCAAAATTCGGTCGATTCCCATTCACTGAAATCCATGCACATTCTGTTCCAACATACCATGCCATCACCCACTGTCGATTGCTGCATAACAATCGATTCCAAAGAATCCCACACATAAGACATCCAGCATACATCACAAACTTACGCATCGCATCATTGTTATTCTTTTTGGTATCTTTTAGAAATTCAACAAAGCATACATATCACAGCCCACATATTTAGACTTATTGTATGGAACACCTAGTGAGAGGTTAGAATGATCAACGGACTTTCAGTCAAGGGTACAACATAGAATAGTTTGGAAGCAACACAGAATAATCGCAGAAGCACTATGAGTCATCATAGAGGCAACTTTGATTTCATCGCGGAAGCAACTTTGAGTATTCGCGGAAGCAACTTTGATTCACCGCGGAAGCAACTTTGAATAATCGCGAAAGCAATCTTTGAATCATCGCGGAAGCAGCTTAGAATCATCTTAGTAGCAACGTTGATTCGAAACAAATCGAATAGGAATCCAAGGACGTAAAGCCGTGCTCTGATACCATTATGTCACGCCCCGATCCCGGAGGATCGAAAACAAGCCACTGGACGTGATGCCGTACAAGTCTAGATTGCACTTGTACAAGGCAAAACCATTACAGTTCCTGGTAATTCTCAGAAAATATCAATAAGGCAGCGGAACCAAGCAGATAAATTGAAGTCATACAATTTATATAGAAATGTATCTCTTTATTGATAATCAAAATGGATTACAAGACTTGCAGCGGAATATAAAGTTTACAACTGATTGCAAGACTCGCAGCGGAATACAGAGCTTACAACTGTTTACAAGGCTCTTAAATAGCCGACTGAATGTATACACTTGCCCTTTAGGCTACAAATGAATATACCGACTTCTTTACAGTGACTTGCCAATTTGGCTACAATCTCACTGGTACATCTGAGTTCCACTGTTCCATACATTATGTCCCGTATAGCAGAAGACATCGTCTTGAAAGAAGAGCTTCTGCACACCCATCCGATTCATCTATGCCAAGCACTGATTCACAGGATTTCCCCCAAGCAAACACCTGTAATATTGCCCATAACGTGGGTCAGTACATCATCAATGTACTGGCGAGCGGTGCTGGCCCAACTCACCTAAGAAGACAACACTAAGTAATCATGTTACAGAACATTATTAACAGTGGTCTTTCTTGTTGCCTTAGGGTCAATTTCATGTTATAGCCGACAAGAAGTAAAGCATGCAAATCTCATAGCCAACATAATTAAAAGCATACTGTTATCACCCTTTGGTGATTCTTACCCACGGTCGTGTAGCCATCCCTGTACATTTATAATACTTACTCTGCCTGCACAAGACATTGTTAGAAACAATATCATGATTCAATATGAATATCACCGTTCAGGTGATTCTTACCAACAGCCGACATCCTTTCCTGTATTTGAGTAATAACTTACTCTGCCTGCATAAGACATCATTAGCACCTGACCTATCTATATGAAGGTCACTGGCGACACGCCATCCTGGACCGTCTTACTTGGTACAACGGCGCCCTTTCAGTGCGGGTAGCTAGCCCCACTGCAAGTCCCGTTTACCGATGCCAGTACGTCGGCACATTCCTTGTTTCCCCCTAGGACGAACCGGGTTCCATGGCCCAGGAATACCGTTCGAGGAAACTACCTTGTCGACAAGTTGTCCATGACCATGCAACTATATGCAACTTATCTAAGAAGAAAACATATAATGCATGATAAGAAAAACTAAGCAAAACCATCATTCTCATTCGTATTGCCATCTTGCCATCTAGCCATCTTGCCTTGAGCCAATGCTCATATTATCCTCTACCCAATCCAGGGTCTTGGCGTAATCAACATTCTACATCGGCGACAGGATAATAGAATGTTGTTATCCAATGCCTTGCCACATCTTTGATACCAAACATCTTTCCAACCAAACTCAGTGTACTCACCGCCCAATTCCTGGGACTTAGCATCTGTTTTAGCATTCATTCATTTGAATGCAATTCAAGCATACTCACTGCCCAGTTCTTGGGTCTTAGCATCTGTTTTACCATTTATTCATTGAGCCAAAGCTCAATATACTCACCGCCAAGTATTTGGGACTTTGCCATCACTTGTCATGCAATTCATCGCAACAGTGTACAAGCATACAATTCATCTAGCCACACCAGTTTACGTTCAGGTGATTATTATCTTTCATTATCTTTCCAAATTCCATGCAAGGTGTTATTGAACAACACAATAAGAAACATAGCATACTCATCCTTATTTTAAGCGTGAAGCTAAAGGATCTTTGAAGGGTTCAACACTACTCACATTCATAGGACGATTCCCGCCACGATCGCATAGCCTTCCAAGCGATTCTTCGCATAATCCCAAGTCCAACAAGGCTTCATCGAACCAACCATCCATCATAAGGCATCTTGCGGGTCGGGGCACTACAATAGTGGCCCGTCGTGGCGTACTCTTGACAAGCACTCTTGACATGATAATACATGATAGTGGCCCGTCGTGGTGCACTCTTGATAAGTAAACCCAACATGATAATCTCGATATGCTGTTGTGACGGCTATCTTGACTTGCTAAGTAACTCTTGTCTTGACACCGTGGGTGTTTGTGCTTGTGTAAGCTATATGTCTTGTCTTGCATCATGTCTAGGACATAAATTCCTGGTTACCACGGTCAGGGATTCATACTGAATCTGACTAGGATAAAGACTAGTTTGATCAAGTAGTTCATGAAGAGATTTTCCAGCTACAGGCAATCCCGTTATCTGGGCACTCTAATTGGTCTTGTAGCCTGCCGTCGAGTAGGACACATTTCCACACACTGTCATGTGTTGTACCCCCAATCACCTAATCCAACTATCTCAACTTGTGACCGGATAACCTGGATTAAGACTGCAGGGTTTGTGGCTGTTGGAACATCTCGATGCATCTTATTAGTAACTAGGCTTGTGATAACCCTAGTTAGCTAAAGTATCAAGCCGTACTCATTACTTGGCCTTGATTAATGGATGAAGTCTTGTCTAGTCTTGCCAAGATCAGTACATGATTATTTCAGCATATTACTATTATGCTTTACTCTTGTCAATAATTGGTTAGAGACTAAGCTCTGTTCAGGTGAAGGGTTACAATCCCGGTCCTTGTTTGGTTTACGGGTTGTAACTTGGCTACCGGAATAGTCCCTTAGTTGTCTTATCGTTTATTAACTTATCTTCTCTAACTCATGTCTTTTATTATCCTTTATGTCTCATGTGCTAATATGCTGGTTTTAGTTCTTAAGTGAAGCCTCCCTTGTGGCACTTGCTCTTTCTGGGGTCTGACCCAGCTGGTTTTGTATGACCAGATTTCAGAGTAGCACCCGAGGATCTTTCAGCCTTCCAGCCAGATGGTGACCACTAGAAGAAACCCTGGCAACGAGTAAGTTTTATTTTGCTCTCCCACTCTATTGTAAAATTATTCTTTTGAGGCGTTTAGCCACCGAGCAAGTGTTAGCTCGTTCGTAACTTTACTTACTGTCTGCCTAATGGTTGTAACATGATTGACATATCCTAGGGTTGATCATGTATGACTTAAACTCTTGCTAGTCTTCTCATTTTGTATGACTAGCTTCTTGATCATCTGAATATGAAATATTTGGGATGCCTTACTTTGTATGTCTGATGATCTACCATCTTATTACATTTACTTGCTTGCTTGAGATTGAGACACTAGGCTTGTTCTTGAACCTAAGATACTATTGGCTTGTATTAAACCGTCATGCATGTAGACAGCCGTGACCGTATTGCGAGGTGGGATTCACTTCAATGTACGTAGCTGCCTGTGTCTGTCCCCCGCTCTCCAGTATTCTGATTCTGGGGCGTGACACGATTTAAGTGGTGGCCCACACAGGTCTTGTAAATCAAGATGTGTGAGGATTTCACTGAATAGATGTCTCAATCAGCACTCGTCCTTGATCTCTACTCGTTTCTTCTAATCTTTCTGAAATCTTGACCTGATCACATGTTTATATCCTCGATCTATCATGGTCCTTCCTTGTTGTTCTCCATGTCGTTTCTTCAGCGGCATTGTTCTTGATCCTACCGATCAGCAAGGCGGAGCACCTCCAGTGAAACAGCAGCAACCTGGAGACCAAGTCCAGCATTCACGAGTAGCCTCCAGAGTCATGCCTATCGGGGGTCAAGAGCCACCAGTTCAGCCCGTCCAGCCTGCAGAGCCCGACAATGGAACCCTGGTGGGTCTCATCGAATTGCTTGCATCTTAAGATCGTCGTGGCGATGCCCTGCACCAGACAGTACAAGATGCCATGGATAGAGTTGGTTACCAAAGGAACAACGCGGCCAACATCTTCAAGCATTTGAACCCTCCTTTCTTTGACGACACTGAAGATGCTATTGCTGCTGATGCATGGCTTCAAGACACAGAGGTTATCCTGGAAGCTGCTAGAATTCCTGAGGATGAGAAGGTGGCCGTTGTGCGCCTGCAGTTATTGGACTTAGCCCACAGCTGGTCGGCGATGCTAGCAGTTGGATTATCGACGCCTGTCTCATAGGCGGTGTTCAGCAACAAGTTCCAGACCAAGTACTTCGACGCAGTAGCTCGGTATGATCTGCATACGAGATTCACCAATCTTAATCAGATGGGCATGACGGTCGATGGATATGCGGCCGAGTTTTCTAGACTCGGTCGGTTTGCTCCTACCTTGGTGGCAACCGAATTGGATCGAGCCCAACGATTCCAATAGGGGCTCTACCTAGAGATCATTATAGCCGTGGAGCAGTTTAAGAACCAGACGTTTGATGCCGTCTTGCGAGCTACGAAGAGGCATGAGTATACTTCGCAGATAATTGTAGATAGAAGCAGAGGACGGAAGAGGTCTCATGGGCAGATTTCCCAGTCTTCAGCACCAGCCCCGGCAGCTAGGGCTTTGACTATTGGAGCTCCTAGGCGGGCGACCACAGTTTCATCGGTTCAGCACTCGACGCCGGCGTATCCTCAGCAACAGAAGCAGAAGCAGTCTTCCGCAATGGGCTACACTTATTACGGGAAGCCAGGACACGTAGTATCAGAGTGTCACAGAGCACAGGGATTGTGCTTGGCTTGTGGGGCACCGGATCATAAGATAGGGTCCTGTCCGAATAGAGCCAGTTCATCATCACCAAACCTAACCAGTCCATCTGTTATGGGTCCAGCACCAGTGCAGCAGCAGTACCAGCCTCCGAGGCCATTGCCGCCTCAGGCTCAACAGTATGTCCAAGCTCAAATTCAGAATAGGTAGAGAGGTCACCAGCAGAGGGGACCAGCACCAAGAAGGCAAGGTCAGGCTATGGCTTTGATCGTGGAGGAAGAGTTAGCTTCAGGTGAGGTGGTGGCAGGTACCATTCTCGTCAACTCTTTTCTAGTATCAGTATTATTTGATTCGGGTGCATCGCATTCATTTATGTCTGCACGATTCGCTACACGGATAGGACTGGAGCCTGAGTCATTATCAGTAAGGCTCAATACACTTACTGGTAACGGTCTTGTAGGAGTAGATAGAGTATTTTCCTCCTTTCGAATCATAGTTAGCGGTAGAGAGCTTCCTGCTAGGTTGATAGAATTCCCGATGACCGACTATGATGTGGTCCTAGAAATGGATTGGTTGAAGGATCAATACGCAAGAATCGACTGCCATATTGGCAGGATTATTTTTGGTATTTCCGGTGAGGCAGAGTTTTCATTTTCCAGAGGCGAAGTAGAACCTTCTCCACCAGTATTGCGGATGGCAGTAGCAGTGGCAGTTCAGTTTCCCAGAGTTGTTGAAGAGTTTCCTGATGTATTTTCTGAAGAGCTTCCAGGCATGCCCCCAGAGAGAGAGATAGAGTTCACCATTGATTTGCTTCCAGGGATGGCACCAGTGTCAGGAAGAGTCTATAGGATGGCACCTTTAGAGTTAGAGATCTTGTACAAGATGATTGAAGAACTCAGAACCAAGGGATTCATTCGTGCTAGTGGATCACCTTGGGGAGCCCCGATACTTCTTGTGAAAAAGAAGGATGGTACATCAAGATTATGGGTTGATTATCGTACCTTGAATTCTGTAACAATCAAGAACATATATCCTCTACCAAGGATAGATGATTTATTTGATCAACTCAGAGGAGCGGCAGTATTCTCGAAGATTGACTTACGGTCAGGATACCATCAGATCAGAGTTAGAGAGCAAGACATCCCGAAGACAGCATTTAGATCCAGATATAGGCATTGGGAGTTCCTTGTTATGCCATTTGGAGCGACCAATGCGCCAGCCGTATTCATGGACCTCATGAATCGTATCTTCATGTCCTATTTGGACCAGTTCGTGATAGTGTTTATAGACGACATCTTAGTCTATAGCAAGAATGAGGCAGATCATGAGCAACATCTTCATGTAGTTCTTCATATTCTCAGAGAGCACCAGTTGTACACGAAGTTTAATAAGTATGAGTTTTGGCTCGATCGTATCTCGTACTTAGGTCACATCATCACCAGAGGTAGAGTGAAAGTGGACCCCCAGAAGATAGTGGCTATAGAATCATGGCCAGTTTCCAGTACCGTCGCAGAAGTTCGAAGTTTCCTAGGATTGGCTGGCTATTACCGGCGGTTTGTCTCAGACTTCGCTCGGATTTCAGCACCACTGACGCAGTTGACCCGCAAGGTTGTGCAGTTTGCTTGGACAGCAGAGTGTCAGAGTTTATTTGAGAAGTTGAAGCAGAGATTGATGACGGCTCCCATTCTCACGCTTCCAGATGGGACTGGAGGATTTTCAGTCTATTGTGATGCTTCTGGCAGAGGATTAGGATGCGTCTTGATGCAGCATGGTAAGGTAGTCGCTTGTACGTCACGTCAGCTTCGTGACCATGAGAGGAATTATCCTACCCATGACTTGGATTTAGCAGCAGTAGTTTTTGTATTAAAGCTTTGGAGGAATTATTTATATGGAGATCGGGTGGAGATTTTTACCGACCACATGAGTCTGAAGTATGTGTTTACCCAGAAAGATCTTAACATGCGTCAGAAGAGATGGCTAGAGCTACTTGTCGATTATTGTCACGCCCCGCTCCCGTAGGAACGATCGTCCTCGCTAAGGCGTGATGCCGCACGAGCCTAGATTGCACTCGTGCAAGGCGGGTTCCATAACGGCCGATTACAACGGCTGCGACGGGGTCGTCGCACAGAAGTCCCAAACAGAGACATTGAATACTAGCAGCGGAAGTTAAGAATGAAACACAAGTCATTCAAAAGAAGCTCTTTATTGATATCGAAACAACGGTTACATTGGGGGCGCAAGGCCGAGATTACAATCACTCAAATTCACTCGTCTCACATTACAAGTCACTCTGCTCTCTCTCATCTCTCGATACAATACTTGAATCCAGCTGAAGCTTCGAAAGGCGATGTCCATACATTATGTCCTATATAAGTCTGGTCTTCACGCGGCCGCATGCTTCGAATCGCCAAGGAACTCCGTGTCTCGACGCATCCAAGCGAGCCCCGTACCACGAGCTTATACCTGTGCCTGCACATAAACACTGTGTGGGTGTCAGTACTCAACTGTACCGGTGGAGTGAGCTTCTTGCCCACCCATACAAAACTAACACGTTTATTTTACTTTGTGCAATACAAGCCCCTTTTACGATTGTCTTTCTATTCTTGCCTTAGCATCAATTTTAGGACCGACGCCTTGGTCTATTTTATGTCTCTAGATCGTCACCGTGCCTTGCACTAATAATGCACTCATACTTTACCGCTAGACTTTCTCGTTCCAATAACGTTAACATATCGTCTCGTGCTTGCCTTTCGTGCCATACTCGGGGATGTAACGACTCGGTCGTGCACTGAACTCGATTCGAGCTTAGTATCACCGAGGCAGTACCTCCTCACTTAGTCTTGCCTATACTCGTGTTGTGACGACGCGGCCGTGCCTCGCATTCTGAGGTCGTGCCCAGAAACTTAACATGACTTAACCAAACTTGCCCTACGGCCCTTCTCGACTAAACTCGCAACGTATAACCCAACTTGTGGAAACGGTGTTGAGAACTCAATCACGACGCCGTATCTCATACCGAAGCACGTTTCTTTACGTATAGCCGAATCGTAGGCTTTATAATACCTTGGGTGCAACTGAGCACACATTTCACCATTCAACGCATATCGCGCTTATACTTTCTTTGTTATGACCGACACCGTGCATGCAGATTCGCCGCTTAGCACGCCAATTATCTATGTGAAAGGCCACTGGCATGACAAGCCATCGCAGACATAGCTCGGGTAGGCGGCGGGTCCTTCAGCGCAGGTAGCGATCCCCGTTGAAAGCCCCCGACTACCCACGCAATAAAAGCATGCGCTGCTATAACGTCTACCTCCTAGGACGACTAGGCCCAGTGCCCCGACATATAACCAGTCTAGGCAGAAATCCTTGTCGACAAGGTGTCCAATGACCACGCACCTACGAGACATCTAGACTCACGTAAATGCATGGCCTAATTTGTTGGTACGACTGGAACTATACTTAGCAACTCGTGCTCTGAACCACCCTTTGCATTATGTGTATCGGGGCCGCGAGACTCCCAACCGAGGGACCGCCTCGAAACATCTTAACGTGGATAGGAACGCGAGACTCCCAATCGAGGGATCGCCTCGAAACATCTTAACGTGGATAGGAACGCGAGACTCCCAACCGAGGGACCGCCTCGAACTTCTTTGAACTCGAGGGAACGACTACTACATAGCCTTCCAACTTAATTTGAACAAAATATGTTCCTTAAGTGCCATGGACCGTGGCTAACTTTACATCGTACCAACCGTGGCTCGTGCCTATAACTGACTTCTGTCTTACCCGACACTATCATCCAAGTCATACGTTATATGATGGCCCTTGAGATCGTGGGACTATTTAACTTGACAACCGCAGAAAGAACGAGACGGCACTTGGAATGACTTAGGTCGATCGGCATAACTTTGCCTAACTTACTCAAGCCTATAACTTAACTCGAGGGACGAGCCAAGGCTATGCCAAGCCTTGCGCTGTGGAAACGTACATGCTTTATCGAGCATTTACGCGGGCGACGCCTATGACTTAGGCTAACTTCTCGTTTGTGTCGAATACCAACTTTTCCTTCTCCCAAGCCGCAGGACGAAGGAACGAGTGTCATTTTCAAAGCACGCTGAGCACCAACTCTAATCAGACCATGGGACGTTTTCCATGTTCTAAACTCGATTTTGATCCGTCGGGATAATTCCCTTTAGCTATGTGGATTCGTCTCTTTTATTATTAAGCCTACTTGTGCAAGTTGAAAACACACGAATTATTAAGTGAAGGCTGAGATGAGGCAAGTTCACCGAAACTACCCCACCTGAGCGATGTCTTCGAGTTGCCGTTGTAAGGCCAAGTCCAAATGCCATCGGCATTTCGATTCCTCCGATTGACTTCACGGGACGGGGCACTACAACATACACCACTCAGAACAAGTCTCGTCCTCAAGACTTTCCTGAAGGCAAACCATCCTACCATTTTGATGGCCAAGACTTAATCGTATACACTCCGCCTACGCGTTTCTTCGGTTTCGAGCCACGCTCGCACTTATCGCTAACTTAGTCGTAAGGCACACCAACCCATCAACCAATATTCGAACTCGTCTCAATTCAATTATCGCGTTACCGTCAACATTTCTTCGAAACTTACGATTTCAAAATCCACAATACTTTTCCGTTTCTCAAGTCTTACTTGATTCAACGTATCACTTAGTTGGATCGTGTACATATTCTAGGCGTCCCTAAAATACATACATTTCAGCCAAGCCTCGTGATAGAGAATCCGCCATCACCACTCGAGTCGGATCGTGCACATATTCGGGCGTCCCTGATATACGTGCATGTCATCCGAGACTCGCGAGTGGTGCCTCCACAATCCCTATCGCTTCGTGCCGGAACATCTGCCTAACCGCTAGGCTATGTCTTTCGTCAGTACTGGAACCATAGTTCCCAAACAACGATATCAACACTGACCCCATCCTAAGGTCAAACCAAATCGATGGTACGGGGTTTTCTATCCAAGCTCGCATCACTCCGATTTCTAAACATCGAGCATCAATTTTCTACGCACATTCCAATATTCGTCGCACGGGGTACGAGTCGTTCGGTAAAGCCATTCTACGATAACTCACGTTTCGACCAATTTCACGTAATATCAATATCGTTCGTTTATCAAACCATTTCGCATAGTCTATCTCTTCGAACACGTTCGACATAATCCGCCTATCAATCTTTTCAAGTCAAGCACGCTACGACACGATTCATCGCAAAACCATAATTCACATTTCATGTTTCCGAAATCATCTATTCCAATTCACGTAATCGATCACAAGGTCGCCTGACTTAACAATATGTTGTGCTCCGATCTCACGCGAGACAGATTATCCACGGTGGGCATGAAATCACCATGCAACGCTCCCGCAGAATAATCATTCTCATCGGGCGTAACACTTGTTTTGGGTCTAGACTAATTCATTCTCGATGCGCGGATTGGACCTACACAATCCTCAAGTTTTATTCGAATATAATCGCAAGTCATAACATCCTCGAATTTGCCTTCGTATCAAACCGACAAGTCAGGACAATCTAAGTTGCCGCATCCTGATTTTTCTGAGTTCGATCATTTCCGCAACATGAATCACCATGTCAGCGCTCACGCAGAACGATCGCCCCAAATCCGACGCAACGCATGTACGAGGCTAGAGTTGCGCTCGCGTAAGACAAGACCGTCAACGTTGTGGTTATCAACGCAACCATCAAAACACGATCACTTTTCCCCAACATTCATCTCAATCAAAATCCTAAGTATAGCATCCATCCGAATAATAGCACTTGCACGATCGTCATTCACCGAGTCAGAGTACCCCCGAGTTATCGTATATCATCTTTGATATGCCTCAATACCATCGACGATATACATAACCTGACGATCTTCGTTTGCAACGAATTCTGAGTCGTGCGAATGATGCTATCGTCCGACTGGATAATCTCCTCGACATTCAAATTCAATTTCGATCATTACCCCTCGAATCGTTCACAACATCAATTTCGACAAACCCAAATTCACGTATCGTTCTTCCGTCTATCTTAAGTCATCGACCAACGTATTTTCTCAATTCGTAATATTCTTTGCTAACTCAATTCATCGAACGATATCCATTCCAATTCTCAGAGTCATTCGCGTAACTTTAAAATCGAACATTTCATGCACGCTACCTACCCACCGTGTTAACTTTTCGTATACGATCCGTATCAATTTCCTTGATTCGATTCCACCTACTCAATCGTTTTCGCGTTTCATACTCGTGTAATCCTTAATCTTTCGTTCGAATGATTTCTAAGACGGACCATACACCACTTGGGATTCGAGTCATCCAATATGGTCCAAATCACGTTCGCGTTATTCGTTAAGACATGTTTCGGATTCGTTCGACGAATCCCTAGCGTAATCGTTCACGTCGCATCGACGCACTAAGTCGTTCGTACTATTCCTCAAAATCCAAAACAATCTTCCGTATACGCCTAAGCGTTAGTCCAATAGCGCTTCTATCGATATACACTCTAAGTGTATCCCCATTTTCGACCGAGCGATACTTAATATTGCTCGCGACTTGTTTGCACCAAAAGATCGAGGTGCACGATAATCGGAACAACTTAGCCAAAGGCCGTGTGCATAACCATCCCGTATGGACTATACTCCGACTTTGTACGATCATTTGCTAATGTCGAGGTATGACTTGTTAGGCACGCACGCGACTTGCTAACTTTAGTACGCATTTTCTATCAACTCAAGGTCGACACTGTTCGGCCCAAAGGCCATCACCTATCGATGCGTTCGATTGAACGCTTGTACGAGCTTTCAAAAATATTAGACTTATTGTATGGACATGCCGAGGGACGTTTGAGAGAGAGCGCACTAACGATATCAACTTTTGTGGAAGCAACATTCAGAGTTCGCAGAAATATCAGAGTTAAAGAATTCAATCGATAGTCCAAGGACGTAAAGCCGTGCTCTGATACCATTATGTCATGCCCCGCTCCCGTAGGAGCGATCGTCCTCGCTAAGGCGTGATGCCGCACAAGCCTAGATTGCGCTCGTGCAAGGCGGGTTCCATAACGGCCGATTACAACAGCTGCGACGGGGTCGTCGCACAGAAGTCCCAAACAGAGACATTGAATACTAGCAGCGAAAGTTAAGAACGAAATACAAGTCATTCAAAAGAAGCTCTTTATTGATATCGAAACAATGGTTACATTGGGGGCGCAAGGCCGAGATTATAATCACTCAAATTCACTCGTCTCACATTACAAGCCACTCTGCTCTCTCTCATCTCTCGATACAATACTTGAATCCAGCGAAAGCTTCGGAAGACGATGTCCATACATTATGTCCCGTATAAGTCTGGTCTTCACGCGGCCGTACGCTTCGAATCGCCAAGGAACTCCGTGCCTCGACGCATCCAAGCGAGTCCCGCACCATGAGCTTCTTCCTGTACCTACACATAAATACTGTGTGGGTGTCAGTACTCAACTGTACTGGTGGAGTGAGCTTCTCGCCCACCCATACAAAACCAACACGTTTATTTTACTTTGTGCAATACAAGCCCCTTTTACGATTGTCTTTCTATTCTTGCCTTAGGATCGATTTTAGGACCGACGCCTTGGTCTATTTTATGTCTCTAGACCGTCACCGTGTCTTGCACTAATAATGTACTCATACTTTACCGCTAGACTTTCTCGTTCTAATAACGTTAACTTATCGTCTCGTGCTTGCCTTTTGTGTCATACTCGGGGACGTAACGACTCGGTCGTGCGGTGAACTCGATTCGAGCTTAGTATCACCGAGGCAGTGCCTCCTCGCTTAGTCTTGCCTATACTCGTGTTGTGACGACGTGGCCGTGCCTCGCATTCTGAGGTCGTGCCCAAAAACTTAACATGACTTAACTAAACTTGCCCTACGGCCCTTCTCGACTTAACTCGCAACGTATAACCCAACTTGTGGAAACGGTGTTGAGAACTCAATTACGATGCCGTATCTCGTGCCGAAGCACGTGCCTTTACGTATAGCCGAATCGTAGGCTTTATAATACCTTGGGTGCAACTGAGCGCACATTTCACCATTCAACGCATACCGCGCTTATACTTTCTTTGTTACGACCGATACCGTGCATGCGGATTCGCCGCTTAGCACGCCAATTATCTATATGAAAGGCAACTGGCATGACAAGCCATCACAGACATAGCTCGGGTAGGCGGCGGGTCCTTCAGCACAGGTAGCGAGTCCCGTTGAAAGCCCCCGACTACCCACGCAATAAAAGCATGCGCTACTATAACGTCTACCTCCTAGGACGACTGGGCCCGGTGCCCCGACGTATAACCAGTCTAGGCAAAAATCCTTGTCGACAAGGTGTCCAATGACCACGCACCTACGACACATCTAGACTCACGTAAATGCATGGCCTAATTTGTTGGTACGACTGGAACTATACTTAGCAACTCGTGCTCTGAACCACCCTTTGTATTACGTGCATCGGGGCCGCGAGACTCCCAACCGAGGGACCGCCTCGAAACATCTTAACGTGGATAGGAACGCGAGACTCCCAATCGAGGGACCGCCTCGAAACATCTTAACGTGGATAGGAACGCGAGACTCCCAACCGAGGGACCGCCTCGAACTTCTTTGAACTCGAGGGAACGACTACTACATAGCCTTCCAACTTAATTTGAACAAAACGTGTTCCTTAAGTGCCATGGACCGTGGCTAACTTTACATCGTGCCAACCGTGGCTCGTGTCTGTAACTGACTTCTGTCTTACGCGACGCTATCACCCAAGTCATACGTTATATGACGGCCCTTGAGATCGTGGGACTATTTAACTTGACAACCGCAGAAAGAGCAAGACGGCACTTGGAATGACTTAGGTCGATCGGTATAACTTTGCCTAACTTACTCAAGCCTATAACTTAACTCGAGGGACGAGCCAAGGCTATGCCAAGCCTTGCGCAGTGGAAACATGCTTGCTTTATCGAGCATTTATACGGACGACGCCTATGACTTAGGCTAACTTCTCGTTTGTGTCGAATACCAACTTTTCCTTCTCCCAAGCCGTGGGACGAAGGAACGAGTGTCATTTTCAAAGCACGCTGAGCACCAACTCTAATCAGACCGTGGGACGTTTTTCATGTTCTAAACTCGATTTCGATCCGTCGGGATAATTCTCTTTAGCTATGTGGATTTGTCTCTTTTATCATTAAGCCTACTTGTGCAAGTTGAAAACATACGAATTATTAAGTGAAGGCTGAGATGAGGCAAGTTCACCGAAACTACCCCACCTGAGCGATGTCTTCGAGTTGCCGTTGTAAGGCCAAGTACGAACGCCGTCGGCATTTCGATTCCTCCGATTGACTTCACGGGACGGGGCACTACAATTATAACATCAACTTGCAGTATCATCCTGGGAAGGCCAATGTTGTTGCAGATGCATTGAGCATGAGAGCTGGAGTTTATTTTCTAATAGCACAACTAGATTATTAGCGGATCTTCAGAAAATGGGTATTGAAGTTGTTTTTCCTACCAATGTGGTATTGATGGCCAGTATGCAAGTTCAGTCCAGCATAGTTGAAAGGATCAAGATGACGCAATCAGCAGATTCCAAGCTTCAGCGGCTCAGAGCAGAGTGTGTAGCAGGACGGAGACCAGAGTGTAACACCCACTTTTCTAAAATAAGGGTAATTTTAAACTTTTGTAAAAGTTTATTATTTAATAATAGGATTTATGATTTATGGGAATTTTTTTAATTAATTTAATACTATTTAAAATTGGTGAATTATAATTTTGATGTGTTAGCTAGTGAACCCTAGAATTGTTGAGCCTAGAGACTAACCATGACCATGGGGACCTAACCATGTGATTAGAATGACTATTTACAACTTTTTAGGCTAAGGGTATTTTGGTTATTTTGTGACTTTTGAATTATTTAGGATTTTGATTAATTGATAAATTTTAGATTATTTTAATAATATTTAAATTAATGTATTATAATTTTGGTCATTTTTTATATTTTAATATTTTGGGAAAATTTTATATTTTTTATATTGTTTTTATTGGATTTGTTTAGTCGGATTTGAGTTTCGTCTCGTTCCGACTTGTATTGTGACCCGGGTAGCTTAAACTCTAGATGGAACCCAATATTAAGTTAAGCATGGCCCACATAACCCAACATTTAAGTTAGTTAGTTAGACTAATTTTTATCATGTTAGAATGGTTAAGTTAGAGACTCAAAACTAGATCCTTTTGACCCCAAACTTGAACCTAGTATAGACTTAACCATATGAGACTAGAGAGGGGCAATTAGGACATTTCCCATTAGCCCTAATGGACTCTTTATGGCAGCCACCTTTAGGGGAGAATGATTCATTTTATTCATTACAATCTTGCCTCTTTTATTTTCCTTTTATTCTTCCCTAATTTTAGAGAGCCTTTCCTTTGATTTGATCTCTAAATCAAATCATTCCTTCACCAAATCTTCCCTCAATCATTTCCATTCTCCAAGGGAAGGGTGCTACCAAGGATTGGAAGAAAAGTGCAAGGAGGAGTGTCCACTTTGAGGGATCTTCGTATCGGAGCCGTGTCCTAAAGGATTTTATTAGGATTCCACTCCCAATAGGTAAAATCCATCCTCTAAATCGATTTCCTTGCATATAAATTAGTTTTGAATCTGTAGAATCCATCCTCATGCATGTGTCCCCTTTAGATTCAAATTTGAGGCCATTTGGAGCTCTCTTGAGGATTTTAGATATGTGTCTTGTATCCTACTTGATAGATCCCAAATTAGGACACCCCATGTGTATGTTTGTATGCTAATAGTTTAAATAGATATTTAAATTCAATTTTAGAATGGTTAGAGAGTGGATTGACCTTAGTTACGATGGTTAGAATGAGTTTCATTTGGATACCTATGTTGGTATCCAAGTATCTTGGCCTACATGTGTTTTTTTTTTTCCAAAACAACTCAAATTCGTCATAATATTCATCCACGTTTTTATTAACTAAAGTAACTTAGAAATGTCATAACTTTTAGCTTAGAACTCCTTTTAATCTTCCGTTTTTTTAAAAGATGCGTATCGAAATTAGATTTCCAAATATATATTTTAATAATCTAAAATCGTTCTGGAACTTTCTGTAAAATTATTTGAGTGTCAGCTGTACGAAAGACGAATATGTTTCGGTATTTTCGCGATTTCGGGAGCTTCCGGACACGAAAATGCGATCCGTTTGAAGTTTCGGAAAGCTAACACGAAGGACTACGACATACTTTAATCCTAGAATTAATTGAAGGCCCAATTGGTACAGTATTGATTTTAAGTAGAAGAGTGACTATACGATATAGGTATTTTGTGTAACCTATGAGCCTATGTAGTATGGATATTAAATGAATGTAGAATATGTAATGCATAATATGTTAGATGAATGAAATAATATATATATGATATGTATCCTCTTTACATTAATGTATATATATATGGTTGAATGCAAGCATCTAGAATGGAATCAATGTAATGTATGTAAGTAATGCATAAATGCATGAATGAAAGAATGATATACAATGTATGCATGAAAGTATATAATGAATGCTAGATATGAATGCAAGGTATACATGTAATGATAGATATGAATGCATAATGTAAACATAATATAATATAATATATAATGATAGCATGTATGTTAATGTAGAATATATGATGCAAGCATGTATATGTCCACTGTTTCCCTTTTCCTTACATTTTTCCTTCCCTTTCATTTCCTTTCCATTTCAGCTTTTTCCCTTTTTTTTCCTCTTCTATTTTTACATGTTGTACACAATATATATAATGTATAGATGCATGTAAGTATGTAATATGCATGAATGACATGTATATAATAAAAATAAGTATATGTATGCAACTTAATGATATATGAATGAATATAATGCCTAAACTGAAGTATGCATGCATATGGGATATGAATGAATGATATATGTAGGTGTTAAGGTAATGTAATGTATGTATTCACAAATATTTTGAGTTAAATATATGAGTTTGTATGCATATATTATATGTATACATGTATGCAGGAATGAATGTAATATAATGTAGAGTTTGCATATATGAATATAATGTATGCAAGTATATAATGTATTCAAATATGTATGCATGCATCTAAATATGTATATAGTGATAACATGAATGAATGAATATATAAATGCATGAATAAATGTCATATATGAATGAATGAATCAAAGGTACAAGTAAAATATAATGCATTGTAACGAATGTTAACATATATAATGTATAAAATTATGTATGTAAATGTGCATGAATATATATATCTATGTAACTATGTAAATATGCATGATGTAACATATGCCTATATATATATATAAATATGTATGTAATATGGATATGCATGTATGTATGAAGGTATGTATTTATATATAGTATATATTTTATATTATGCATTGTTGTGGTTCACATTGTCTTGTGATTGTGTGAGTGCTAGCCTAGGCTTGGTTAGGCCAAGTGAGACTTGTTAGACTTATTAGGGCTAGGACTTGACCTAGTTGACCTACTTTGACTAGTATAGTTGACTAGAGTTGACCAAGGGTTGACTTTAGCCTAGATTGACCAAAACATCATGTAGAATGCATTGTAACAGTCTATTTTACTATTTTGGACATGTAGTGACTTGTACTGTTCTATAGGAGCCAGATACCACTCCTCGGACAGTATATTCTTTTCAGATATTCAGGATATCAGGCGAGTACATTCTCTGATCATTTCATATCCTGTTTAGGAGTATATTTTCTGCTTTAGATTACTTTACTTGATGCTGACACGTTGGTAACACGGATTAGTACTATATGGATCTTGTCGTATGATGTTATCCTCTTAGCGGATACTCGGGTATTTCATGTTCGTGTACTTTATCATGAGCATCGTGTACTCCTTGTGTTCGTGCTTTTCGTGTACAAATCATGTGAAATTGTGTATACTCATGTGCTCACATGATCTTCGTGTATGACTATACTTCGTGTGCAATAACATATCTTGGCTAGATCCTTGTGTATTGATTGGGGCGGAGGAGTAGAAGTGGTTATGTAATCAATCCAATAGATTACTCGTGTACAACCTCTGTAGATTACTCATTTACAACATTGTGCCGTTTACATAACCATCTTGTGCTCTGAATCACTAGTCACTGATAGTTCTCTATATATTGTAGCTATTTACTTACAGTCTCTCTCTTTTACATCATGTTGTTCTTCAGTTTCCTGTATCTTACTCTCTAGCATGTTTATATTTTCTAGCCTGTTATGATTTGTTGAGATGTACTGTACTCGCTCCTGTCCTGACTGGACCTGTTGATAAATTTTACAGATAGCTTGGAGGTTGCCTGCTAGCCTAGAGGAGACACAGTAGAGGTTGTATAGATAGCTAGGGTTTTTCTTATAGCTTATTTTCAGTTGTCTTGAGCTGTATTTACTTTATGGATTACTGTATTTGAGATTTGAGATGTTTTTTGGGTTTGTGTATCTTAGACACTTAGACTTCTTTCTGCTGTATCTCTTTGTAGATTTCATGTTTTATCTATCTTTTATCATGCTCTACCTTAGATGTGATTGAGACTGTATTTGCTATGTCACCTCCATTCGGAGTGTATATACTGTACATGTACCTTTATATTGTTAGATGTTTGACCTAGGACAGTGTTCTACCGTCGACACTGCGGCGTAGGCTGGACGTACCCACGTCTCGTGCCCTTACTCTAAGGTACAGGTCGTGACACATTTTTAGTGGTGGCCCATGCAGGTCGAGTTTGTGTAGTGGTATTCTGTAATAACCATTGTTCGAATCACGTATCTCGGTATACGTGTACGTATTTAGACCCGTATTGCATGTTTCCTTGGTTGGTTCGGCCCAACTTGACTTGGTTCGGCTTGGTTTGCATGGTTCGATTTTGTGTGGACCAAACCACTCCCACCTACCACTTTTATTAAATATCCCACCCACCACCGTCCTTTCATTAAATATCCCACTAACATTTCTCTCTCTTCATTATTTCTTCTTCTCCACCATTACTCCTTCAACCACCAGGAAAGAAAGAGAGAGGGAGAGCTTAGGCAAGTGCACCTTGCTTCATGGAGGAAGTCCATTTTTATTGTTCCATTGTCTTCCTCATGTGTTTCTAACCCACTTTAGTACTTGGCATTTTTCATTTCCATGGTTAAATTCTTGTAAATCTAGTTTTGTGGTATTTTCGGTTTCCAGGATTTTGATCCATCAAACTTGCATATTTTGCTAAGTTGATGATCCCATGATTGCAGAGAAGTTCGTTAGGTCCAATTTGACCTATGGGATTTTGCGGAGCCGCATGGACATTTTTAGCTCTCAGCCGCATAGCCTTCGGACAAGCATCCTTGCATACATTTGTCCCAATGCTTTATTAATATATTTCAATGCTTCCCTAAAGTCAGCCGCATGCCTTAGGAATACAATTAAATGCATTGGAGCCGCATATGCCTCCTTAGGAATGCATGGACTTTTGTATGCATTTAGCTCACGTAGGAGCCGCATATGCTTCAATGGAAATGCATTAAATAAATGCATTCACACTGATGCATTCAATGGATTACTTTATAAAGGCATTCTCATGCCTTGAAATTAATGAGCCGCAGAGGCTTCTGTTGACTTAATGTCTTTTTCATTTAAGTCCTTACTTTATAAAGGCATTTTCATTTAAGTCCTTGCTTTATAAAAGCATTTTCATTTAAGTCCTTGCTTTATAAAGGCATTCTCATTTAAGTCCTTACTTTATAACTTAATACCTTTTTGCATTTAAGTCCTTACTTTATAAGTTAGTGCCTTAAAGGCACTAACCTGAGCTAAAATGCATGCATGCTTGGCAAGCCTTCACGTGGGCTTGGAAATACAGCACAGCCGCATAAGCATGAAATCATGCATGCATTTTCGCATGCTTGGCAAGCATTCATGTGTGCTTGGCAGCTAAAGCCAACCGCATATGGCACTCGAATGAGCCGCATAAGCAGTTGAGAATTACATTTAATGCAATCTTCAATGCATTTTTTTATTTTAATATATTTTCTTAATGTAACTCCTAAGCCAGCCGCATATGGCTCTGCTTGCATTATATTGTAACCCACGTGGCTTGCGTGCAAGCTTATTTTATATATCTTGCTATTACGCTTTTGCATACAAGGCATACGTGAGCCGCATATACTTGCATATTTTATATGCTTTGCTATTATCATATTTTAATATGCTAGCATATATGAGCCGCATATGGAATATAGGGAACGAAATCAGCCGCATGAATGCTAGCATACATTTAATATATATTAATATATGATATAATATATATTAATATATTGTATTTAATATATTTAATTGCCTGCGAGCAAGCATGCTTATGTTTATTCTGTTTATATATTTATTTTTTTGCTCAACCGTATATGGCCACGTGACTGCTGGCCGCATGGAAACCTTTCCGAGCCGCATGAGTCCCCCACTGCCTTGCCCCTTCTAATAATTAATTATTAAATGTGTACTTATGCTAAATTCATTGTTCCCTGACACGATGGTGACCCGTTGTGGTGCACTTTTGACATGACATGATAGTGGCCCGACGTGGCACACTCCTGATAGTGAGCATGACATGACAAGATTGGATGGCCTGGACACCGTGGGTGATTGTGTTTGTACAATTGAACCAGTAGTGTTTGCATCATGCCTAGGACAGGGATCCCTGAGTACCACAGTCTGGGGTACCTACTGTAAATGGCTAAGGCTAATAACTAGAATAATTCAGTAGTCATGAGAGATTTTCCTCAGCTACAGACGATCCCGTTATCCCGGCCACCATTGTGGGACTTGCAGCCTGCCGACGAGTAGGGAACAAGTCTAAAATTTACTGATATGTGGAAAAGAACGATGCACTATTTAATGAACCCAAGTCGCCTGGATAACCTGGATTAGCTGCAGGGCTTGTGGCTGGAGGAATATCTTACTGCATGTTGTGGCAATTTAGTTAGCTAATGTAGAAAGCCGTAGTCACTGATTGGCCGAGATCGATTGTATGGTGTGGTTTCAGTGCTCGATTATTGCAAGCTTGATCGCATGGTTGTCACTCTTAACAATAAAGATCAGAGGCTAAGTTTGGTTCAGGCGAAGGGTTACAACCCCGGTCCTTGTTTGGTTTAAGGGTTGTAACCTGGCTCCCGGAGCAGTTCTAAGTCCTCTCTTCTTTTATTGTATTATTGCACCCCACGTCATGCTTGTAAAGTTTTACCTTATCAACAAGAGTTGGAGGCGGAGTTCTATTCAAGTGAAGGGTTACGATCCCGGTCCTTGTTTGGTTTAAGGGTTGTGACCCGGCTATTTGAATGGTTCCCTCGTTCTCCATTTTGATGGTTGTTATTCTTTTACTTCAAGTTCCTTAATTGCTTTAATATCATTTTCTGATTTGCTGGTTTTAGTTCTTTAGTGAAGCTTCCTTTGTGGCACTTGCTTTTTCTGGGATCTGACCCAGCTGGTTTTGTGTGGCCAGATTTCGGAGCTATCTCAGAGGATCTACCGACCTTCCAGCCTGATGGTGACCATCAGGCGTGACCAGGGCAACGAGTGGGTTTATTTTTGCTCTCCCACTCTATTGTAAAAATTTTATTTTGAGGCGTTTAGCCGGCGAGCACCTGTTAGCTCGTATTGCATACCTTATTATCGTCTGCCTACGGGCTGTAACATGATTGACAGATCCTAGGGTTGATCATGTATGACTAAATTCTTGCTAGTCCTCACATTTTGTAACGACTAGCTTCATGATCAGCTTAATATGTAATGTTTGGAACGCCTTATTATTGTATATTTGGTGATCTTACATCTTGTAACTGTACTTGCTTGCTTGATATTGAGACATTTAGGCTTGTTACTGACCATAGGAGACTGATGGATTGTAGTTAAACCCTCATGTATCTAGACAGCCGTGACCGTATAGTGGGGTGGATTCTATTTTATTATACGTAGCTGGCTATGTATGCCCCCGCTCTCCAGTATTCTGGTTCTGGGGCGTTACATGGTTTAAGTGGTGGCCCATACAGGTCTTATAAATCAAGATATGTGAGGGTTTACCGAATAGATGTCTCAATCAGCACTCGTCCTTGATCTCTGCCTGACTTTTCTAATCCTCGAGATTCTCGACCTGATCACATGCTTGTATCGTTGATCTGTCTTGGTCCTTCCTTATTGTTTCCTATGTCATCTTTTTCAGCGGCATTGTTCCTGGACCTGCTGATCAGCAAGGCGAAGCACATCCTGTGGACCAGCAGCAACAAGAAGACCAGGCCCAGCACTCAGGAGTAGCCTCCAGGGCCATGCCTTCCAGAGATCCAGAACCCCCGGTACAGTCAGCCCAGCCCACGAGGCAGGATGATGGAGCATTGGTTAGAATTATCAGGGAGTTGCTTACATCGCAGGATCGTCGAGGAGATGCCTTGCATCAGGCCATAGCAGATGCTCTGGGCAGAGGTGGACATCATGGAAAAAGTGCAGCGAACAGTTTCAAGTGCCTGAACCCTCCATTCTTCGATGGCAGCGAGGACGTTATCGCTGCTGATGCATGGCTTCCGGACACGGAGGTGATATTAGAGGCGGCAAAGACCCCGGAAGATGAGAAAGTGGCTGTAGTGCGCCTGCAGTTATTGGATCTGGCCCGTAGCTGGTGGACGGCTCAGGCCGTTAGACTAGTGACGCCTATTGCCTGGGTAGTATTCCGTGTGAGGTTCCAGACCAAGTACTTCGATGCGGTGGCTCGGTACGATCTTCAGACCAAGTTCACCAATTTGAAGCAGATGGACAGGACAGTCGATGGGTATGCGGCCAAGTTTTCTAGGCTTAGTCGGTTTGCTCCCACCTTGGTGGCGACCGAGTTCGATAGAGCCCAGCGATTTCAACAGGGACTCCACCTAGAGATTTTGCTAGCGGTAGAGCAGTTTGAGCATCAGACTTTTGATGCGGTATTGAGGGCAGCTAGGAGGCATGAGTATACCTCCCAGCGGATAGTGGACAGGATCGAAGGTCGAAAGCGATCTCACGGCCAGATGAATCAGTCGTCAGCCCCAGCCCCGGCAGCTAGGGCTTTGACTATTGGAGCTCCGAGGAGGGCAGCTTCAGTTACGTCGGTTCAACATTCAACACCGACGCACCCTCAGCAGCAGAAGCAGAAGCAGAAGTAGTCTTCCCCCATGGGCTGCTCTTATTGTGGGAAGCATGGACATGTTGTTTCAGAGTGTCGGAAGGCTAGAGGATTGTGTTTGCTTTTTGGACCGCCAGACCACAAGGTAGGGTCCTGCCCGTTCAGGACTGACTCATCACCAGCCAGGACCAGTTCATCAGTGAGGGGACCAGCCACAGTACAAGTCCAGTAGCAGTTTCCTTCCCCGAGGCCGCTGCCGACGCAGACCCAGGCTTTTCATCAGCAAAGGCCTCAGCAGTTTGCCCAGGCACATTCCCAGAATAGGCAGCGAGGATTCCAGCAGAGAGGGCCGGCACCCAGAGGACATGGTCAAGTGTTGGCTTTGACCATGAGAGAAGAAGAAGTGGCACCAGGTGAGGTAGTGGCAGGTACTATTCTCGTCAACACATTTTTCGCTTCAGTGTTATTTGATTCTGGTGTGTCGCATTCATTCATGTCTGCACGATTCATGACACAGATAGGACTGGAGCCCGAGTCACTATCAGTAAAGCTCAATATACTTACTGGTAATGGTCTTGCGGGAGTAGATAGAGTGTTTTCCTCGTGTCGAATCGTGGTTAGCGGTAGAGAGTTTCCCGCTAGGCTGATAGAATTCTCGATGGCCGATTATGATGTGGTCTTAGGGATGGATTGGTTGAGAGACAGTATGCTAGGACAGACTGCCATATTGGCAGAGTTGTTTTTAGCATTCCAGGCGAGCCAAAATTTTCCTTTTCTCGAGATGAAGTGGAACCTTCTCCTCCAGTATTGCGGATGGCCGTAGCAGCAGTGCAGTTACCCCGGATAGTCGAGGAATTTCCAGATGTTTTTCCAGAAGAACTTCCAGGAATGCCGCCAGAACGAGAGATCGAGTTTACTATCGACTTGATTCCCGGGACAGCACCAATGTCTGAGAGAGTCTACAGGATGGCACCGTCAGAATTGGAGGTATTGTATAAGATGATTGAAGAACTCAGAACCAAGGGATTCATTCGTGCTAGTGGATCGCCTTGGGGAGCCCCGATGCTTCTTGTGAAAAAGAAGGATGGTACATCCAGACTATGTGTTGATTATCGTAACTTGAACTCAGTGACAATCAAGAACATATATCCTCTCCCCAGGATAGATGACTTATTTGATCAACTCAGAGGAGCGGCAGTATTCTCGAAGATTGATTTGCGGTCAGGATACCACCAGATCAGAGTCAGAGAGCAGGACGTCCCGAAGATAGCTTTCCGATCTAGATATGGGCATTGGGAGTTCCTTGTTATGCCCTTTGGAGCAACCAATGCGCCAGCGGTATTCATGGACCTCATGAATCGTATCTTCATGCCTTATTTGGATCAGTTCGTGATCGTGTTCATAGACGATATCCTGGTCTACAGTAAGAGTGAAGCAGAGCATGAGCAGCATCTCAGAGTTGTCCTCCAGATTCTCTGAGAGCACCAGTTGTATGCCAAGTTTAGTAAATGCGAGTTCTTGCTCGATCGTATTTCATACTTGGGTCATATCATCACCAAGGGTGGAGTGGAAGTGGATCCCCAGAAGATAGTGGCTATTAAAACCTGGCCAGTGCCCCGTATAGTTGCAGAAGTTTGCAGTTTTCTTAGATTAGCCGGCTATTACCGGAGATTTGTTTCGGACTTTGCTCGAATTTCAGCGCCATTGACGCTGCTAACCTGCAAGGATGTGCAGTTCGCTTGGACAGCAGAGTGTCAGAAATCTTTTGAGAAGCTGAAGCGAGGCTTGATGACGGCACCCGTTCTCACACTTCCGGATGGGACCGGAGGATTTTTAGTGTACTGTGATGCTTCAGGCAAGGGTTTAGGATGTATTTTGATGCAACATGGGAAGGTAATAGCTTATGCGTCACGTCAACTTCGTGATCATGAGAGGAATTACCTAACCCATGACTTAGAGCTGGCAGCAGTACTACTGTTTGCACTTAAGTTGTGGAGGCACTACCTGTATGGAGATAGGGTAGAGATTTTCACCGACCACAAGAGTCTGAAGTATGTTTTCACCCAGAACGACCTTAACAAGCGTCAGAGAAGATGGCTAGAGCTACTTGTAGATTATGATGTCAACCTGCAGTATCACCCTGGGAAGGCCAACGTTGTTGCAGATGCATTGAGCAGGAGAGCCGGAGTTTATTTTCTGACAGCACAACCAGAGTTATTGGCAGATCTTCAGAAGATGGGTATAGAAGTTGTCCTTCCTACCAATATGGCATTGATGGCCAGCATACAAGTGCAGTCCAGTATAGTTGAGAGGATCAAGATAGCTCAGTCCTCCGATTCTAAGCTTCAGCGGCTCAGAGCAGAATGTGAAGCAGGACGACGACCAGAATTATACATTCACGAAGACGGTACCCTTCGACATGGTAAGCGTCTTTGTGTACCCAGTGGAGATATTAGACAGGAGGTGATGGCGGAAGCTCACAGTTCTCAGTATTCGATTCATCCCGGTGGCACGAAGATGTACCGAGATATCCACCAGCACTTTTGTTGGAATGGCATGAAGAAGGAGATAGCTCGGTTTGTCTTTCGGTGTTTGGTTTGCCAACAAGTCAAGGCTGAACATCAGAGGCCAGCTGGACTTCTTCAGCCCTTGCCGATTCCAGAATGGAAGTGGGAACATATAACCATGGATTTCGTGACTGGATTACCTAGATCCCCAGCCGATAGAGATGCTATTTGGGTTATAGTTGACGGGCTCACGAAGATGGCTCACTTTCTCCTATTCAGGATGGGTCAGTCGCTGGCCCAGCTAGCAGAGATGTATCTCCGGCAGATTGTCAGATTCCACGGAGTACCAGTCAGTATCACCTCGGACCGAGATTCAAGATTTACGTCGCACTTTTGGCGTAGCTTGCAAGATAGTTTGGGAACTCGCCTCCAATTCAGCTCAGCATATCACCCACAGACAGATGGTCAGTCGGAACGCACGATCCAGACTCTTGAGGATATGTTAAGATCTTGTACACTCGACTTCGGTGGTTTGTGGGAAGATCACCTGCACCTGGTGGAGTTCTTGTACAACAACAGTTTTCAAGCTAGTATCCATATGGCTCCGTTCGAGGCACTGTATGGTAGGAAGTGTATATCCCCACTAGCATGGGACGATGTAGGAGAAAGACAGATGCTTGGTCCAGAGATGATCGCTCAGACAGTTGAGGTGGTCAGGAGAGTCAGAGATCATCTTCGCGTTGCACAAGATCGTCAGCACCATTGGGCCGATTCTCATCGGCGTCCCCTTGAATTTTCTGTCGGCGACCATGTATTCCTGAGGATCTCGCCTAACCGTGGCGTCATTCGTTTCGGCGTACGAGAAAAGCTTAATCCTAGGTATATAGGGCCGTTCGATATTCTGGAGCGAGTAGGAGACGTATCCTATCGTCTCGCTCTTCTGCCATCTCTGAGTGAGGTACATGACGTGTTCCATGTATCCCAACTACGACGGTATATCCCGGATCCGAGCCATATCCTGGATCATTCGGAATTGGTTGTTGGTACCAACCTTTCATATGAGGAGAGGCCCGTATCCATATTGGACCAAAGAGAGAAGATACTCAAGAACAAGACTATCAAGTTAGTCCGTGTTGCTTGGGGTTATCACTCTTTGGGAGAGTCAACGTGGGAGCGTGAGGATGATATCCGATCGCGATATTTCGACCTGTTTGGCTCATGAGGTATAATATCTTTCCTATGCCTCATGTCTTCGATTCCTTGCTTGTACGAATAATTGCTTGATTGTTTGACTAGTATAGCTTGCCTGTGAGTAGTATAGTTTGTCCTTGCATCTCTAGCCACTTGATTAAATTCCGAGGACATGAATTCTTTTAAGGTGGGTAGAGTTGTAATGACAATTGTTCGTATCACGTATCTCGATATACGTGTACGTATTTAGACCCGTATTGCATGTTTCCTTGGTTGGTTCGGCCCAACTTGACTTGGTTCGACTTGGTTTGCATGGTTCAGTTTTGTGTGGACCAAACCACTCCCACCTACCACTTTCATTAAATATCCCACCCACCACCATCCTTTCATTAAATATCCCACTAACATTTCTTTCTCTTCATTATTTCTTCTTCTCCACCATTACTCCTTCAACCACCAGAAAAGAAAGAGAGAGGGAGAGCTTAGGCAAGTGCACCTTGCTTCATGGAGGAAGTCCATTTTTATTGTTCCATTGTCTTTCTTATGTGTTTCTAACCTACTTTAGTACTTGGTATTTTTCATTTCCATGGTTAAATTCTTTTAAATCTAGTTTTGTGGTATTTTCGGTTTCCAGGATTTTGATCCATCAAACTTGCATATTTTGCTAAGTTGATGATCCCATGATTGCAGAGAAGTTCGTTAGGTCCAATTTGACCTATGGGATTTTGCGGAGCCGCATGGACATTTTTAGCTCTCAGCCGCTTAGCCTTCGGACAAGCATCCTTGCATACATTTGTTCCAATGCTTTATTAATGTATTTCAATGCTTTCCTAAAGTCAGCCGCATGCCTTAGGAATACAAGTAAATGCATTGGAGCCGCATATGCCTCCTTAGGAATGCATGGACTTTTATATGCATTTAGCTCACGTAGGAGCCGCATATGCTTCAATGGAAATGCATTAAATAAATGCATTCACACTGATGCATTCAATGCATTACTTTATAAAGGCATTCTCATGCCTTGAAATTAATGAGCCGCAGAGGCTTCTGTTGACTTAATGCCTTTTTTATTTAAGTCCTTACTTTATAAAGGCATTTTCATTTAAGTCCTTGCTTTATAAAGGCATTTTCATTTAAGTCCTTGCTTTATAAAGGCATTCTCATTTAAGTCCTTACTTTATAACTTAATACTTTTTTGCATTTAAGTCCTTACTTTATAAGTTAGTGCCTTAAAGGCACTAACCTGAGCTAAAATGCATGCATGCTTGGCAAGCCTTCACGTGGGCTTGGAAATAAAGCACAGCCGCATAAGCATGAAATCATGCATGCATTTTCGCATGCTTGGCAAGCATTCATGTGTGCTTGGCAGCTAAAGCCAACCGCATATGGCACTCGAATGAGCCGCATAAGCAGTTGAGAATTGCATTTAATGCAATCTTCAATGTATTTTTTTATTTTAATATATTTTCTTAATGTAACTCCTAAGCCAGCCGCATATGGCTCTGCTTGCATTATATTGTAACCCACGTGGCTTGCGTGCAAGCTTATTTTATATATCTTGCTATTACGCTTTTGCATACAAGGCATACATGAGCCGCATATACTTGCCATGAAAGCATATTTTATATGCTTTGCTATTATCATATTTTAATATGCTAGCATATATGAGCCGCATATGGAATATAGGGAACGAAATCAGCCGCATGAATGCTAGCATACATTTAATATATATTAATATATAATATAATATATATTAATATATTGTATTTAATATATTTAATATATTTAATTGCCTGCGAGCAAGCATGCTTATGTTTATTATGTTTATATATTTATTTTTTTGCTCAACCGCATATGGCCACGTGACTGCTGGCCGCATGGAAACCTTTCCGAGCCGCATGAGTCCCCCACTGCCTTGCCCCTTCTAATAATTAATTATTAAATGTGTACTTATGCTAAATTTATTGTTCCCTGATACGATGGTGATCCGTTGTGGTGCACTTTTGACATGACATGATAGTGGCCCGACGTGACGCACTCCTGATAGTGAGCATGACATGACAAGATTGGATGGCCTGGACACCGTGGGTGATTGTGTTTGTACAATTGAACTAGTAGTGTTTACATCATGCCTAGGACAGGAATCCCTGAGTACCACGGTCAGGAGTACCTACTGTAAATGTCTAAGGCTAATAACTAGAATAATTCAGTAGTCATGAGAGATTTTCCCCAGCTACAAGTGATCCCGTTATCCCGGCCGCCATTGTGGGACTTGCAGCCTGCCGACGAGTAGGGCACAAGTCTAAAATTTACTGATATGTGGAAAAGAACGATGCACTATTTAATGAACCCAAGTCGCCTGGATAACCTGGATTAGCTGCAGGGCTTGTGGCTGCAGGAATATCTCACTGCATATTGTGGCAATTTAGTTAGCTAATGTAGAAAGTCGTAGTCATTGATTGGCCGGGATCGATTGTATGGTGTGGTTTCAGTGCTCGATTATTGCAAGCTTGATCGCATGGTTGTCACTCTTAACAATAAAGATCAGAGGCTAAGTTCGGTTCAGGCGAAGGGTTACAACCCCGGTCCTTGTTTGGTTTAAGGGTTGTAACCTGGCTCCCGGAGCAGTTCTAAGTCCTCTCTTCGTTTATTGTATTATTGCACCCCACGTCATGCTTGTAAAGTTTTACCTTATCAACAAGAGTTGGAGGCAGAGTTCTATTCAAGTGAAGGGTTACAATCCCGGTCCTTGTTTGGTTTAAGGGTTATGACCCGGCTACTTGAATGGTTCCCTCGTGCTCTATTTTGATGGTTGTTATTCTTTTACTTCAAGTTCCTTAATTGCTTTAATATCATTTTCTGATGTGCTGGTTTAAGTTCTTAAGAGAAGCTTCCTTTTTGGCACTTGCTCTTTCTGGGATCTGACCCAGCTGGTTTTGTGTGGCCAAATTTCGGAGCTACCTCAGAGGATCTACCGACCTTCCAGCCCGATGGTGACCATCAGACGTGACCAGGGCAACGAGTGGGTTTATTTTTGCTCTTCCACTCTATTAGAAAAAATTTATTTTAAGGCGTTTAGCCGGCGAGCACCTGTTAGCTCGTATTGCATACCTTATTATCGTCTGCCTACGGGCTGTAACATGATTGACAGATCCTAGGGTTGATCATGTATGACTAAACTCTTGCTAGTCCTCACATTTTGTAACGACTAGCTTCATGATCAGCTTAATATGTAATGTTTGGAACGCCTTGTTATTGTATATTTGGTGATCTTACATCTTGTAACTGTACTTGCTTGCTTGAGATTGAGACATTTAGGCTTATTACTGACCATAGGAGACTGATGGATTGTAGTTAAACCCTCATATATCTAGACAGCCGTGACCGTATAGTGGGGTGGATTCCATTTCATTATACGTAGCTGGCTATGTATGCCCCCGCTCTCCAGTATTCTGGTTCTGGGGCGTTACATGGTTTAAGTGGTGGCCCATGCAGGTCTTGTAAATCAAGATATATGAGGGTTTACCGAATAGATGTCTCAATCAGCACTCGTCCTTGATCTCTGCCTGACTTTTCTAATCCTCGAGATTCTCGACCTGATCACATGCTTGTATCGTTGATCTGTCTTGGTCCTTCCTTATTGTTCCCTATGTCATCTTCTTCAGCGGCATTGTTCCTGGACCTGCTGATCAGCAAGGCGAAGCACATCCTGTGGACCAGCAGCAACAAGAAGACCAGGTCCAGCACTCAGGAGCAGCCTCCAGGACCATGCCTTCTAGAGATCCAGAACCCCCGGTGCAGTCAGCCCAGCCCGCGAGGCAGAATGATGGAGTCTTGGTTGGAATTATCAGGGAGTTACTTGCATCGCATGATCGTCGAGGAGATGCCTTGCATCAGGCCGTAGCAGATGCTCTGGGCAGATGTGGGAGCATTGAGTTGATTGTGATGTTTCAAACCCCTAAAATCTGAAACTGTATTATGTTAATATTACACTCGTTTAAATGTTAGCGTATTTTCAGATTTTGTATGTAAATGCTGAACTAAAATTGGGTTTAACATTTCAATACTAAATCTATAACCCTGTACAAGGACACACACACCCCAACTTAGTATACACTGCCATGTAAACCTAACCGTTCCTCTCTATGTTATGTTAATATATCTATATAGGTATATATAGAGTTTATGCATACATGTTATAATGTATATAGATACATAACTAAATCTCTACCTCTTTACATGTTATAATGTATATAGTTACACTACCTCTTTATATATATATATATATATATATATATATGGTTATCCATGCATGTTATGAGTAAATATGTTGTGCATTGTAGATTGTTAACCAATATGCCATGAGTAGTGTAACTAGATAGCTATTGTTTTGAAACCCAAATACTCATATACACTTTCATGTATATTTCACATACACACATGCCTACTATCTAACCATATGAACATGTCCACATATACCCATGAACATGTCCACATACACCCATACACACACGAACCACGTAACCTTTACATAATGCTAGCTTTTTCCTCTCTAACACTCTCTCTCTCTCTATATATATATATATATATATATATATATATATATATATATATATATATATATATATATATTGTGATTGGATTTCAATGCAATTGACTTTCATTCTTTAACTTTTGATTGTGATTTTTCTTTGAATAGTACCACTTTATAGATAATTGGTAGTTATCTTTATTTTATTTTTTGATAAGTACCAGTTTTTATATAGGATGGTAGACTGTCTTACAGTTTTGATGATTTATTATTTTTGTATCTTTTCTAGTTTAGTACCCAAGATTGCTTGTGTGTTTTGATACCCTATGATTGTTTTGGTCTAGTGTGACTAGTATACCTAGATGAGACTTTCAACTGCCACCGTATGCCATGACCATGCATGCCATTCTTTTAAATTGTATGATTTAGGTAAGTTCTGAGACTTTGATTGTTGGGGACGAGACTCTAGAAGAAGTACGACCATCTTAATTTCGAGGACAAAATTTTCTAAGGAGGGTAGACTTGTAACAACCACTTTTCTAAAATGAGGGTAATTTTGAACTTTTGTAAAAGTTTATTATTTAATAATAGGATTTATGATTTATGGGAATTTTTTAATTAATTTAATACTATTTAAAATTGGTGAATTATAATTTTGATGTGTTAGCTAGTGAACCCTAGAACTGTTGAGCCTAGAGACTAACCATGACCATGTGGACCTAACCATGTGATTAGAATGACTATTTACAACTTTTTAGGCTAAGGATATTTTGGTTATTTTGTGACTTTTGAATTATTTAGGATTTTGATTAATTGGTGAATTTTAGATTATTTTAATAATATTTAAATTGATGTATTATAATTTTGGCCATTTTTCATATTTTAATATTTTGGAAAATTTTTATATTTTTAATATTGTTTTTATTGGATTTGTTTAGTCGGATTTGAGTTTCGTCTCGTTCCGACTTGTATTGTGACCCAGGTAGCTTAAACTCTAGATGGGACCCAATATTAAGTTAAGCATGACCCACAAAATCCAACATTTAAGTTAGTTAGACTAATTTTTATCATGTTAGAATGGTTAAGTTACAGACTCAAAACTAGATCCTTTTGACCCCAAACTTGAACCTAGTCTAGACTTAACCATATGAGACTAGAGAGGGACAATTAGGACATTTTCCATTATCCCTAATGGACTCTTTATGGCAGGCACCTTTAGGGGAGAATGATTCATTTCATTCATTACAATCTTGCCTCTTTTATTTTCCTTTTATTCTTCCCTAATTTTAGAGAGCCTTCCCTTTGATTTGATCTCTAAATCAAATCATTCCTTCACCAAATCTTCTCTCAATTATTCCCATTCTCCAAGGGAAGGTTGCTACCAAGGATTGGAAGAGAAGTGCAAGGAGGAGTGTCCACTTTGAGGGATCTTCGTATCGGAGTCGTGTCCTAAAGGATTTTATTGGGATTCCACTCCCAATAGGTAAAACCCATCCTCTAAATCGATTTCCTTACATATAAATTAGTTTTGAATCCGTAGAATCCATCCTCATGCATGTGTCCCCTTTAGATTCAAATTTGAGGCCGTTTAGAGCTCTCTTGAGGATTTTAGATATGTGTCTTGTGTCCTACTTGATAGATCCCAAATTAGGACACCCCATGTGTATGTTTGTATGCTAATAGTTTAAATAGATATTTAAATTCAATTTTAGAATGGTTAGAGAGTGGATTGACCTTAGTTAGGATGGTTAGAATGAGTTTCATTTGGATACCTATGTTGGTATCCAAGTATCTTGGCCTACATGTGTTTTTTTGTCCAAAACAACTCAAATTCGTCATAATATTCATCCACGTTTTTATTAACCAAAGCAACTTAGAAATGTCATAACTTTTAGCTTAGAACTCCTTTTAATCTTCCATTTTTTTAAAAGAAGCGTATCAAAGTTAGATTTCCAAATATATATTTTAATAAGCCAAAATCGTTCTGAAACTTTTTGTAAAATTATTTGAGTGTCAGTTGTACGAAAGACGAACATGTTTCGGTATTTTTGCGATTCCGGAAGTTTTCGGACACGAAAATGCGATCCGTTTGAAGTTTCGAAAAGCTAACACGAAGGACTACGACATACTTTAATCTTAAAATTTAGTGAAGGCCCAATTGGTACAATATTGATTTTAAGTAGAAGAGTGACTATACGACATAGGCATTTTGTGTAACCTATGAGCCTTTATAGTATGGATATTAAATAAATGTAGAGTATGTAATGCATAATATGTTAGATGAATAAAATAATATATATATGATATGTATCCTCTTTACATTAATGTATATATATATGGTTGAATGCAAGCATGTAGAATGGAATCAATGTAATGTATGTAAGCAATGCATAAATGCATGAATGAAAGAATGATATACAATGTATGCATGAAAGTATATAATGAATGCTAGATATGAATGCAAGGTATACATGTAATGATAGATATGAATGCATAATGTATACATAATGTATACATAATGTAATGCAATATATAATGATAACATGTATGGTAATGTAGAATATATGATACAAGCATGTATATGTCCACTGTTTCCCTTTTTCTTACATTTTTCCTTCATTTTCCTTTCCATTTCAGCTTTTTTTCCTTTTTTTTTCTCTTCTATTTTTACATGTTGTATACAATGTATATAATGTATAGATGCATGTAAGTATGTAATATGCATGAATGACATGTATGTAATAAAAATAAATATATGTATGCAACTTAATGATATGTGAATGAATATAATGCGTAAACTGAAGTATGCATGCATATGGGATATGAATGAATGATATATGTAGGTGTTAAGGTAATGTAATGTATGTATTCACATATATTTTGAGTTAAATATATGAGTTTGTATGCATATATTATATGTATGCATGTATGCAAGTATGAATGTAATATAATGTAGAATATGCATATATGAATATAATGTATGCAAGTATATAATGTATTCAAATATGTATGTATGTATCTAAATATGTATATAGTGATAACATGAATGAATGAATGTATAAATGCATGAATGAATGTCATATATGAATGAATGAATGAATGAATGAATCAAAGGTACAAGTAAAATATAATGCATTGTAATGAATGTTAACATATATAATGTATAAAAGTATGTATGTAAATGTGCATGAATGTATATTTCTATGTAACTATGCATGATGTAACATATGCCTATATATATATAAATATGTATGTAATGTGGATATGCATGTATGTATGAAGGTATGTATTTATATATAGTATCTATTTTATATTATGCATTGTTGTGGTTCACATTGTCTTGTGATTGTGTGAGTGCTAGCCTAGGCTTGGTTAGGCCTAGTGAGACTTGTTTGGGCTAGGACTTGACCTAGTTGACCTACTTTGACTAGTGTAGTTGACTAGAGTTGACCAAGGGTTGACTTTTACTACAACAAAAAGACCTATTAATGACGCTTGATAAGTGATTTTCATGACGGCTAATGTGGAAGCGTCATCAATGTTCAGCAAGACTAGAATCTATGACGGTTTACATTAAAAACGTTATTGATAGTGCTCCAGTGATAATAGTGCTCCCGTGATACGAGCGTTATAAAAGAAGCACGAAAATTTAAGTCGAAACCTCGACTCCCCCTCAATTCTTCCGCACTTACGAAAAATTCTAAACCCTCTCTCTTTCTCCTTCTCCTTCTCCTCCCGCTCCCCAACTCCCCTCAGCCCACTCCCCGCTCCCCAACTCCCTTCAGCCCGCTCCCCGCTCCCCAACTTCCCTCAGCCCGTTCCTCGCTTCCCTCGGTTACAGACTCCACCGCAGAGGGAAGGTTGTCACCGGCGTAGCCTTCACCACCGGTTTGTCCTAAAATCTCGATCATTGCTTATTTTATGCCCTAAATTCAAAAATATCCTAATTTTTGACAACCATACATGCATCCATCTCTCCAAATTAGGGTTCTTAATTTTATGGTTTCCCGACGTCTCCGTCCACGTCGGCGATGATCCGAAAATGGCTGCATCATCGTTGACTTCTCTTGATTAAGTGAGTGATTTTGGTTTGGATTTTTTTCCTAAAAAAGATTTTGTTGGGAGTGTAATTTTTTCCTAAAAATTAGGGTTCTTAATTTTTGATTTGGATTTTTTTTCCCTAAAAGGGTTCTTTAATTTTTTTTCTGTTTGTTCTTGTTCAAGGGAGTGTAATTACATTTGGGGAGCCAAGTCCGAAGCCTCTCCACAGTCACAGCCGCGACCCGGCGAGGTGCTGTACGTGCCTGCGAGCCGAGTCCGAAGCCTCCCTTCGGATTCTGACACTAAATTATGGGGTATAAATTCTAAACTCTTGATTGATTTCAGTTTTTGAGTTTATTTTATTTGTCGATGATGTTGTTGGATCTCGATCCCTACATAAAAAGGGTTTCGATCGACTGATACGTGTTGGGTTCGATTTTGGCTTGACGATCCTACGATTGTCTTTGTTTGTGAAGCACGAATGATCTTTAGATCATGTTCGGTTCTTTACTTGCTGTTGGATCATTTTCGGTTTCGGGTTACCTAGCTGCAGTTGGAATTATTTGTGATGCATGTATTGTTGGTTTGGGTTTCTTGTATAAATTGTTGCTTGGGTTCTCCTTCCTATACTTGCTGTGGGATGTTGGTTTAGGTTTTCCTTATTATACATGTTAGGTTGGGAAAGATTTCTTTGCTGTAGGAGATGTTTTGCTATTTGGATTAAAATTGTTGGTTGGGTATCTATTATGCATGATGGGTTTAACTTGGTACTGTGGGTATTTTTGTTGGGAGCTTTTCGATATAAATCACATGCGGGTATATATTAGTTGGAAGTTTTTCTATTTCGGGAATGACATCTCCATTAGCATGCCTGCATCGTTGATTTTGGGAATACGTCCCCTATGCCATTCCTAGATATTTTACTTTATTTGTCGGTTTCGATTTTTATTAGAGTACTCTAGTACTCTTAGTGATGGTCGTTCGACCAAATGAACCAAAGCGTTGCAGATCGTATCGGATACACAGGCTCCGTGTTGGGACGTGTCCTATACGTATTATGGCATGCTAATATAGCAGATGATGATTGATCCTTATCTGAGACATCTTATATATCTCATTCCGTTTCTTGTCGTTGGTCGTAGTTTGTATGTTGGTACTGTTGGGTTGTTCATTCTGGGTGCAGATACGCTCGTGTTTGTACGAGTCGATACTGGACACGGATGTGAGGATACCTTTGTGTCGATGATGTAGCCTCTCCACAGTTGCAGTCGCGGCCCGACGAGGCGCTGTGCATGCCTGCGAGCCGAGTCCGAAGGCTCCCTTCGGATTCCGATACCAAATTCTGGGGTATAAATTCTAAACTCTTGATTGATTTCAGTTTTTGGATTTATTTTGTTTGTCGATGATGTTGTTGGATCTCGATCCCTACATAAAAAGGGTTTCGATCGACTGATACGTGTTGGGTTCGATTTTGGCTTGACGATCCTACGATTGTCTTTGTTTGTGAAGCGGGAATGATCTTTAGATCATGTTCGGTTCTTTACTTGCTGTTGGATTATTTTCGGTTTCGGGTTACCTAGCTGCTGTTGGAATTATTTATGATGCATGCATTGTTGGTTTGGATTTTCTGTATAAATTGTTGCTTGGCTTCTCCTTCCTATACTTGCTGTGGGATGTTGGTTTAGGTTTTCCTTATTATACATGTTGGGTTGGGAAAGATTTTTTTGCTGTAGGAGATGTTTTGCTATTTGGATTAAAATTGTTGGTTGGGTATCTATTATGCATGATGGGTTTAACTTGGTACTGTGGGTGTTTTTGTTGGGAGCTTTTCGATATAAATCACATGCGGGTATATATTAGTTGTGAGTATTTCTATTTCGGGATTGACATCTCCATTAGCATGCATGCATCGTTGATTTTGGGAATACGTCCACTATGCCATGCCTAGATGTTTTACTTTATTTGTCGGTTTCGGTTTTTATTAGAGTACTCTGATACTCTTAGTGATGGTCGTTCGACCAAATGAACCAAAGCGTTGCAGATCGTATCGGATACACTGGCTCCGTATCGGGACGTGTCCTATACGTATTATGGCATGCTAGTACAGTAGATGATGATTGATCCTTATCTGAGACATCTTATATATCTCATTCTGTTTCTTGTCGTTGGTCGTAGTTTGTATGTTGGTACTGTTGGGTTATTCATTCTGGGTGCAGATACGCTCGTGTTTGTACGAGTCGATACTGGACACGGATATGAGGATACCTTCGTGTCGATGATGTAGCCTCTCCACAGTTGCAGCTGCGACCCGACGAGGCGCTGTGCGTGCCTGCGAGCCGAGTCCGAAGGCTCCCTTCGGATTTTGACACCAAATTCTGGGGTATAAATTCTAAACTCTTGATTGATTTCAGTTTTTGGGTTTATTTTGTTTGTCAATGATGTTGTTGGATCTCGATCCCTACATAAAAAGGGTTTCGATCGACTGATACGTGTTGGGTTCAATTTTGGCTTGACGATCCTACGATTGTCTTTGTTTGTGAAGCGGGAATGATCTTTAGATCATGTTCGGTTCTTTATTTGCTGTTGAATCATTTTCGGTTTTGGGTTACGTAGCTGCTGTTGGAATTATTTGTGATGCATGCATTGTTGGTTTGGGTTTCTTGTATAAATTATTGCCTGGTGTCTCCTTCCTATACTTGTTGTGGGATGTTGGTTTAGGTTTTTTCTATTATACATGTTGGCTTGGGAAAGATTTTTTTTGCTGTAGGAGATGTTTTGCTATTTGGATTAAAATTGTTGGTTGGGTATCTATTATGCATGATGGGTTTAACTTGGTATTGTGGGTGTTTTGTTGGGAGCTTTTCGATATAAATCACATGCGGGTATATATTAGTTGGGAGTATTTCTATTTCGGGAATGACATCTCCATTAGCATGATCGTTGATTTTGGGACTACGTCCACTATGCCATGCCTAGATGTTTTACTTTATTTGTCGGTTTCGGTTTTTATTAGAGTACTCTGATACTCTCGGTTTTTCGATATAAATCACAGACTCTATAATTGACAGACTCTAAAAGTGAGGGTTTTGCTTTCTTTTTCAGGGTTTTGCTATACGTACATGTGCTATGGACAGTCTTCATGTGACCAAGTTGAAGCGTTATATGTGTGCTTCTTCGCTACAGTATCTGTGAGATTTTTGATGTTGATAGTTTTGATGTAGCTAAAGTGTACTCTATATTGGATACTCTATATATTTTGAGAAGATGTATATAATGAAATGGAGAAATGTAGAATGGTAGCTAAAATACTCTATTTTGAGACAATAAAATGGAGAATGGTACTTTATTTTATATTTCAATGCTTTGTTGTGAATATGGTTCAAAGTGGTTGTTTTTGAATTGAATTGAGCAGCGTTTGGAATGTATAACATGCAGTATAGAGCGTTATAAATGTGATACAACGACCATATACATCGGTTTTTCATAACTATCCATAACGCTTTGAAAATAAAACGTACCAGAAATTCAACCTATTAATGACGGTTTTGGATGAATTATCTATAACGCTTTTAAAAACATTTATAACACCCGATTTTATAACGCTTGGACTGAGAAAAAAAAGCGTCATAGTTTGCAATTAATGACGCTTTTTAGCCATCATTAAAAGGTATTTTTGTTGTAGTGTTTAGCCTAAATTGACCAAAACATCATGTAGAATGTATTGTAGCAGTCTATTTTACTATTTTGGACATGTAGTGACTTGTACTGTTCTATAGGAGCCAGACACCACTCCTCGGACAGTATATTCTCTTCAGATATTCAGGATACCAGGCGAGTACATTCTCTGATCATTTCATATCCTGTTTAGGAGTATATTTCCTGCTTTAGATTACTTTACTTGATGCTGACACGTTGGTAACACGGATTAGTACTATATAGATCTTGTCATGCGATGTTATCCCCTTAGCGGATACATCGGGTATTTCGTGTTCGTGTACTTTATCATGAGCATCGTGTACTCCTTGTGTTCGTGTTTTTCGTGTACAAATCACGTGAAATCGTGTATATTCATGTGCTCACATGATCTTCGTGTACGACTATACTTCGTGTGCAATAACATATCTTGGCTAGATCCTTGTGTATTGATTAGGGCGGAAGAGTAGAAGTGGTTATGTAATCAATCCAGTAGATTACTCGTGTACAACCTCTATAGATTACTCGTGTACAACATCATGTCGTTTACATAACCATCTTGTGCTCTGAATCACTAGTCACTGATAGTTCTCTATATATTGTAGCTATTTACTTACAGTCTCTCTCTTTTACATCATGTTGTTCTTCAGTTTCCTGTATCTTACTCTCTAGCATGTTTATATTTCCTAGCCTATTATGATTTGTTGAGATGTACTGTACTCGCTTCTGTCCTGACTGGACCTGTTGATAAATTTTACAGATAGCTTGGAGGTTGCTTGCTAGCCTAGAGGAAACACAGTAGAGGTTGTATAGATAGCTAGGGTTTTTTTTATAGCTTATTTTCAGTTGTCTTGAGCTGTACTTACTTTATGGATTACTGTATTTGAGATTTGAGATGTTTTCTGGGTTTGTGTATCTTAGACACTTAGACTTCTATCTGCTGTATCTCTTTGTGAATTTCATATTTTATCTATCTTTTATCATGCTCTACCTTAGATGTGATTGAGACTGTATTTGCTATGTCACCTCCATTCGGAGTGTATATACTGTACAGGTACCTTTATATTGTTAGATGTTTGACCTAGGACAGTGTTCTACCGACGATACTGCGACGTAGGCTGGACGTACCCACGTCTCGTGCCCTTACTCTAGGGTACGGGTCATGACACAGAGTTATGTGTTCACTAAGATGGTACTCTCCGACATGGGAGACGTCTTTGTGTACCCAGTGGTGATATCAGACAGGAGATCATGACAGAGGCTCACAGTTCTCAGTATTCAATTTATTCCGGTGGTACGAAGATGTACCGAGATATCCGTCAGCATTTCTGGTGAAATGGCATGAAGAGGGAGATAGCTCGGTTTGTCTTTCGTTGTTTAGTTTGTCAACAAGTTAAGACTGAACATCAGAGACCAGCTGGACTTCTTCAACCTTTATCGATCCTAGAATGGAAATAGGAGCACATTACCATGGATTTTGTAACTGGGTTACCTAAATCCCCAGCTGGAAGAGATGCTATCTGGGTTATAGTTGACAGACTCACCAAGGTAGCTCATTTTCTTTCCTTCAGAATTGGTTAGTCGACGGATCAGCTAGCAGAGATGTACCTTAGGCAGATTGTCAGATTGCATGGAGTGCCAGTTAGTATTATATCAGACAGAGATTCAAGATTCACATCGCACTTTTGACGGAGTCTTCAAGGGAGCTTGGGAACTCGTCTCAAGTTCAGTTCAGCTTATCATCCGCAGACAGATGGTCAGTCAGAACGCACGATCCAGACTCTTGAAGATATGTTGCGGTCATGTACACTCGACTTCGGTGGTTCATGGGAAGATCACCTGCATCTCGTAGAATTCTCCTATAACAACAGTTTCCAGGCTAGTATCCAGATGGCACCCTTTAAAGCACTGTATGGCAGGAAGTGTAGATCCCCATTAGTATGGAATGATGTTGGTAAGAGGTAGATGCTTGGTCCAGAGATGATTACGCCAGACAATCGAGGTGGTCAGACAAGTCAGAGATCATCTTCGAGTTGCCCAAGATCGCCAGCGCCATTGGACCGATTCTCATCGGCGTCCCCTTGAGTTTTCAGTCGGCGACCACGTGTTCCTTAGGATCTCACCTATCCGTGGCATCATTCGATTCGGCGTACGGGAAAAGCTTAGTCCTAGTTACATAGGACCGTTCGATATCCTTGAGCGAGTAGGTGATGTGTCCTATCGTCTCGCTCTTCCACCGTCGTTAAGTGAGGTACATGACGTATTCCATGTATCCCAATTACGACGGTACATCCCGGATCCGAGCTATTTCCTTGATCATTCGGAATTGGTTGTTGGTACCAACCTTTCGTATGAGGAATGGCCCGTATCCATATTGGACCGAAGGGAGAAGGTACTCAAGAACAAGACTATTAGCTTAGTCCGTGTTGCTTGGGGTCACCACTCTTTGGGTGAGTCAACGTGGGAGGGTGAGGATGATATTCGTTCGCGATATCTACACCTATTTGACTCATAAGGTATAATGTCTTCCTTATGCCTTATACTTTTAATTCCTTGCTTGCATGAATGATTGCTTGATTGACTGCTAGTAGTAGCTTGCTTATGATTAATATAGCTTGTTCCGACATCTCTTGCCTCTTGATTAAATTTCGAGGACGGAATTCTTCTAATGTGGATAGAGTTGTCACTCCCGTTTTCCGTTATACGTATTTTCGTATGCGTATACGAGATTTCTGACATTTATCTGGTGGACCATAGTTAGACTTTTTTTGCTTACCCTAGTCTTGGTTTAATCTTGACTTAGTTTATTTGACTTGGTTTGTCTTGGCTTGGCTTGGTTTGAGATGGAGAGGGTTAATATATAACTCAACTACTTCTCTCTCTCTCCTCATTCACTTCTTCATTTACTTCTTCATCTTCTTCATTTACTCCTCTCACCTACCAAGTCCTAGGCAAGTGCAACTTGCTTCATGGAGGAACTCCATTTTTGTTGTTCCATTGTCTTCCTCACGAGATTCTAAGATACTTTAGTACTCGACATTTTTAATTTCTATGGTTTATTTCTTGTAGATCTAAGTTGGTTGTATTTTCGGTTTTCTTGGGTTTTGATCTACCAAACTTTATTATTTTTAAGTTTTTATTGTTCTATATTGTAAAGAATTCAATTTTACCTAAAATAGACCTTTGAAAAGTTAGATTTCGACTTGTTTTGAGGAAGTTATGGCCAAAATAAGATTTGGATATTTTCTAGTTCATCTGTCCTGATTTTGGCAGGGACGATGAATAGTGCCACAGCCGCAGAAATAAATAGTGTCGCATGAATAGTGCCGCAGCCGCATGAATAGTACCGCAGCCGCAGGAATGGATAGTGCCGCAGCCGCATAAATAGTGTCGCAGCCGCAGGAATGAATAGTACCGCAGCCGCATGGAATGAATAGTGCCGCATTGCTTGCATAGTGTCGCATAGTGACGCAGAAGACTGCATAGTGCCGTAGAAGGCCGCATAGGGCCTATTTTGGCTGTTTTTGGCTGTTTTAATTCCTATTTGGCTAAATTGTGGCCATAATTTCTCCCAACTCCCAACATGAAAGTTGTAGATCTTTTCTTTGGCTTCAAGAATATGTTACTAGCTATTTTATGTAAGTTTCTTTCATTCATGATAATGTAAGGATAGAACACGATAGTGGCCTGTTACGGCGCACTCTTAACCAGTAACAAGTAACATGACATGATAGTGGCCCGTCGTGGCGCACTCTTGACAAGCACCCTTGACATAATAATACATGATAGTGGCCTGTCGTGGTGCACTCTTGATAAGTAAACCCAACATGATAATCTCGATATGCTGTTGTGATGGCTATCTTGACTTGCTAAGTAACTCTTGTCTTGACACCGTGGGTGTTTGTGCTTGTGTAAGCTACATGTCTCGTCTTGCATCATGTCTAGGACATGAATTTCTGGTTACCATGGTCAGGGATTCATACTGAATCCGACTAGGATAAAGACTAGTTTGATCAAGTAGTTCATGAAGAGATTTTCCAGCTACATACAGTCCTGTTATCTGGGCACTCTAATTGGACTTGTAGCCTGCTGTCGAGTAGGGCACATTTCCAGTACACTGTCATGTGTTGCACCCCCAAGTCACCAAATCCATGTAGCACCCAGTTTCCCAAATGAGGGTAATTTTGAAATTTCGTGTTTAAAATTATTTTAATAATAATATTTAATTCATGATATGATTTTTGGTAATTTTAAATTATTTTAAAATTATTTAAATCAATGACTTGTGGTTTTGATATTTTGCTAGTGAAACCCTAGAGACTGTTTGACCTAGAGCCTAACCATGTGATTATGATATTTTAATGTCATTTTTGGCCTAAGAATATTTTTGCATTTGACCTCTTTGAATTATTTTGATATTATTTTATTATTTATGATATTATTTTGGGATTATTTGAGTCGGGTTCGAATTTCAACTCAATCCGACTTGAAACGGGGACCCGGGGGTAGTTTGACTCTAGTGGGACCCACACACTAGTTAGGCATGGCCCACATGATATTAATTTTACTCCACATGATAGAAATATTTTAGTTAGAGGTTAGACTAATTATTATGGATAAGGTTAGTGTGATTAGAGACTTTAGAATAACTAATTTAGCCCCAACCAATTAGCCCTTTCCTAATACTCATAGAATAGGTTAGTGGGGGAACTTTGGACCTTACCATAATGGGACAAATAGCCACATATGGCCAGCCACTTTGGGAGAGGATAGACTCAAGTTCATTTTATTATTCTCATCCACACTCTCTCTTGTTCTTCCCCAAATTCCTAGAGAGCAATCCCTAGCAATTTCTCTACCAAATTATTCCATTTCACCACCAAATCTTCTTCTTTCCTTCTCCATTCTATCCAAGAAGGAAGCTACCCAAGTTTGGGAGGATTCGGAGCTCGTTCGTGTCCATTTGGAATCTCTACGTGTCAGTGTCGCTCCGGAAAGGCTTTTCTTCGATTCGATCTAACGGAAGGTATAAATTCCTTCTCCTTTTCATTTCCTCATGCATATAGGTCTATTTTGAACCCATAGGAATGACCCCATAGTTGTATCTCCATTTGTGTCCATTTCGTGTCCATTTGGAGGTCATAGGAGTGTCCTTTGTGTTGTGGTTGTGTCCATGTGGGAAAATTTCAAATTTGGACACACTATGTGTTGTTGTTATGTATGAATGAATTATTACATGTTTAATCTCATATTTTTGTATTGGAGATGTGTTCTATAGTGTCTCATATATACACATTAGTGTAGAGAGTGAGTTCTTGATATATTATGTTATATACTTGTGTTCTTTTGTCTCAAACTACCTAAATCCGTCATGATTTTTATCCACGTTTTTAATTTAAGCCCTAACTTAGAAATGTCATAACTTCTAGCTCAAAGCTCGGTTTAATCTCCCATTTTTTAAAAGAAGCGTATTGAAGTTAGCTTTCCAAAAACATGTATTAATAGGCCTAATTCTTTCTGTAACTTTCTGGAGAATTATTTGAGTGTCAGCTGTATGAAAGACAAACGCGTTCTCGGTGTTTTCGCGATTTCGGGAGTTTTCGGAAATGAAAGCGCGATCCATTTAAAGTTTCGGAAAGCTAACACATAGATCTATAACATACTTTAATCCTAAATTTTAATTCATGCTGAGATGGTACAGTATTGATTATTAGTAGAAGTTACTATTCGGCATATTCATTTTGTGCACCCTTGTGTGTAATATAATATTCTATTTGATTTTAATCCATATTAATGTATATACATTATGTAATTTAATAGAGAATATAAGCATGAGTAAATGGTTAAATAAATGATGTATGAGGTGTAAGTATCCTATTTAATATATGTATGTATAAGTATGGCTTGTAATGAATATGTAGGTTCCATAGTATGTAATGTATGGTGCATATAGTGGTGCAAGAGAATAATAAATGATGAATGAATGCAAGCATGAATGTAATATAATAATAGATATAATGTATGCAATATACAAGTTAATGAGATGTAATGTTCTATGTTAACACAAATCCTATATTACCTCATGTACTCCCTTACACTATGTTGACACTATCACACTTGACACATTGTTCACTTACACTTTGACACTCTTTGATATGTATACACTATGTATGCCCATTTAACCCTCACTTGCCCCTTTGCCATGTTCACATACACACACATAGCCTCTTAAATAAGTATTTATGAATATAGTTAACTTAGCTATGTATGTATATTATATATATGTTAGCATATTGTGTTGTAATATATAAGTTTATATAACCATTTGAAATGCCATGATTATAGACCTAATGTTGAATACCAATATATGCATGTGTATATGTGTAGACAAATATAGCTTAAAGTAATAGATTACCTAGTGTATATCCAATATGAATTCTTGCCTATTTGAGTATTGAATAATTGCATACTATATAGAGTTGGGTGTATGTTGGCTTGTATAGCCTTGTATTGATGTGTGCTTGCTAGGATAGTCTTGGTTAGGCCTAGTAAGACTTACTGGGTTAGGACATGACCTAGTTTGACCTAGTTTGACTAGTGCAGTTGACCAGAGTTAACCAAGGGTTGACTTTGGCCTAGTTTGACCTAGATTCATGTAGAATGCATTGTAGTACTTTATATTACCCTTCTGGACATGTTGTGACTTGTGCTGTTCTAATTAGGAGCCAGACACCTTGTAACCTGTGTTGCTTTAAATAGGACTCTGTGGCTTCAGTTGGACCCCCTATACTTATCAGCTGTTCAGGTTATCAGACGAGTACATTCTCTGATAGTTCTCTCATTTATTTGTCAATTACTGTATTTCAGTTCTAGTTAGTTGTATGCGATTCTCTGTTACAACACGTGTGGATATTACTGAATTCATGTATACGACACACATTTATTTTTTGGCCTCTATTACTGGTATCATTATTTCCGGCTTCTATTACTGGAATCACCTGCTGGAATTATTTACTGGATTCATTTACTGGAATCATTTACTGGTATCATTATATTTTGGCTGGACTCATCTTGAATCATTGTGTCAGAATTCTGGATTCACTTGCTGGGAGGAGAAATACTAGAGTAAGACATGTAGACATACCCCATTACTGAAATCACCCCTACTGGAATCTACTGGAATGATAGCCATCTCTCGCCTGATCAGTGAGAGGTGTGCCGGATTACCCACAACCGTTTATATGTCGATCTCGGTATTTTAAAACACATTGTTAGAGTATAGGCTGGACTCATCCTGGAATCATTGATCACTATAACTGGAATCGTCCCTTACTGGATTCATCTTGTCTTAGATTTATCTTGTACTGGACTTACATTGGAGTTACACTAGTCTACATTGTTGTCTAGACTTCATATCATATTACCCTGGTTCAGCTAGTTCTATTTTTACAGACTTTATTTTTATGATTCTTCTCTTGTTTAGTTATTTACTTTCCTTGCACCTTATCTGTCTTTCTTACCATCACCTGAATATAAACTGTCATTTTCATCAATACAACTGCCTATAACTGCTTTATAGTTCTCTGTCATTTACTTGGGTTTTTTAGATGAGATGTGCTCGTTCCTGTCCTGACTGGACCTGTTGATAAATTTTACAGATAGCCTGGAGGTTGCCTGCTAGCCTAGAGGAGACACAGTAGAGGTTGTATAATTAGTTATTTCAGTTGTGTTGAGTTGTATTTATTCTATGGATTACTGTATTGAGCTTTGAGATATTTTTTGGGTTTGTGTATCTAGACACTTAGACTTCTATCTGCTGTATCTCTTTTGGATTTCATGTTTTATCTATCTTTTATCTTGCTCTACCTTAGTTGTGATTGAGACTGTATCTGCTATGTCACCTCCATTCGGAGAGTATATACTGTACAGGTACCTTTATATTGTTAGAGTTTGACCTAGGACAGCGTTCTACCGCCGACACTACGGCGTAGGCTGGGCGTTGTTACGTTCTCGTACCCTAACAGTGGGTGCAGATCGTGACACGTTTTTAGTGGTGGCCCATACAGGTCGAGTTTATGTAGTGGTATTCGAACTTGAGTACCACTACAGCCTGCAGTAGGAATAAGATATATCTTGAAGGTACTCAATCACAGTTAGGAACCTTTGAGAGATTCCCGGAACGACCCTTGAGAATCTTATTTTAACTTCGATTTGAGAACTTTTTTTCCTTGATTTGATTTATTTTTACTTACTGTTGTTAAATTTGATTTTGATGGATTATGGTTGAATTTGAGTTGTATTCATTAATTTTGATGAATGATTGTCGAATTTTGAATCTTGATGATAGTTGTTGCATCCGAGTTGTATTTTGATAGATTTTTGTTCATTTTGAATTTTGAAGTTCGTTGATAAATTTGATTTGATTTATGGGTATTCATTGTTGATTTAATTTAATTTTTTTGACAAGATGAAATTATATGGGCTAGGTCATCTATGTTATGGAATCTAGTCTTCTATAGTCACATTAGCCAGCATGGTGAGGACATATAGTCTGACTCTGGATATATTTTTCGGGTGTGGGAATTTAAGGTTTTCGCAGCCAAGCTAGCGGCACCGCAAAAATGTTAAATATCACGATTCTAGAGGTATGTGCATAAGTCAAGGACTCTGTGATTATCGTAGCCTTGCTTACTAGTATGACGGGGATTTAGAGTACCATGATTTTGGATAGACGCATATGATTATCAGATTGTACCTTAAATATTTTCAAGCATGTTTTCTCTACTTTGATGCAGTCCTTCAAAAAGAATTATTATTTGTTTTGCTTTGTTTTGCTTCTAATTATTTAACTTAGGAGTAGCTTGTGTAACTTCTTGCTATGAGTTTCTTCTTAATACAATGAATCGATGATTTCGCTAGACTTTATCTTGGATTTGATATTTAGCACTGGTTTCAAAATGGTTCCTTCTTTTAGGCAAATAAGCAAACAGCTTTTATCGTTATTTCCTTCTTGCTATTATTCTAGTATTGAATAATAATAATAAAACTGCCTTGATTTCGTCAATCACCTATTTTGCGATCTTGGTAGGAATCTAAATGTTGGTCTTAACGTAGAATTAATTTTTTTGGGACATAAGAATATATGAGTATATTTACATAGTGGACACTTGCCTGATACGTATGCATGCTATACTTGATTTTCCACCTATCTAAATACATATTAATATGTTGTTAATGTTAAAATTTTCAAAACCCCAATATTTCTGGTTTTCTGCTTTTCCAATTTAAATTCGTAATTTAAATATAAATTTCATGTTATTAGTTTTGTCTACATAACTGCACATGTATGATATCTGTAGAGTTTCAATTTTTAGAGAAATTGGTTAAGTTATGTCAAATTTGTAAAATCTGAGACTGCATTATGTTAATATTACACTGGTTTAAATGTTAGCTTATTTTCAGATTTTGTATGTAAATGCTGAACTAAAACTGGGTTTAACCTTTCAATACTAAGCTATAACCCTGTACAAGGACACACACACACCCTAACTTAGTATACGCTGTCATGTAACCTAACCTTTCCTCTCTATGTTATGATCACATACTTGTATAGATATATATAGAGCTTAGGCATACATGTTATAATATATGTATATACATAACTAAATCTCTACCTCTTATAGATGTTTATGGTTAGCCATGCATGTTATGATTAAATAGGTTGTGTATTGTAGGTTGTTAACCCATATGCCATGAGTAGTGTAACAGGATAGCTCATATACAATTTCATGTATATTTCACATGCACCCATACACACACAAACCACATAACATTACATAATGCTAGTTTTTCCTCTCTAACGCTCTCTCTGTATATATATATATATATATATATATATATATATATATATATATATATATATATATATATATATATATATATATATATATATATATATATATATATATATATATATATATTGTGATTTGGATTTCAATGCAAGTGATTTTCAATTCCTTAATTTTTGAATTTGATTTTCTGTACCCTTTTTCAGATAATTGGTAGTTGCCTTTATTTTGTTTTGATAAGTACCAGTTTCATATAGGATGGTAGACCGCCTTACAGTTTTGATGGTTTGTTGTTTCTGTAACTTCTCTAGTTTAGCACCCTAAATTGCTTGTATGTTTTGATACCCTATGACCGTTTCGGTTAGCATGACTAGTATACCTAGATGAGACTTCCACTACCACCGTATGCCATGACCCTGTATGTCGTCCTTTTGATCACATGATTTGTTTTAATCTGGGACTTTGATTGTGGGGGTTTGACCTAGAGGGAGTATGGACATTTTAATTTCGAGGACAAAATTTTTCTAAGGTGGGTAGAGTTGTAGCACCCAGTTTTCCAAATGAGGGTAATTTTAAAATTTTGTGTTTATAATTATTTTAATAATAATATTTAATTCATGATATGATTTTTGGTGATTTTAAATTATTTTAAAATTATTTAAATCAATGACTTGTGGTTTTGACGTTTTGCTAGTGAAACCCTAGAGACTGTTTGACCTAGAGTCTAACCATGTGATTATGATATTTTAATATCATTTTTGGCCTAAGGATATTTTTGCATTTGACCTCTTTAAATTATTTTGATATTATTTTATTATTTATGATATTGTTTTGGGGTTATTTGAGTCGGGTTCGAATTTCAACTCAATCCGACTTGAAACGGGGACCCGGGAGTAGTTTGACTCTAGTGGGACCCACACACTAGTTAGGCATGGCCCACATGATATTAATTTTAGTCCACATGATAGAAATATTTTAGTTAGAGGTTAGACTAATTATTATGGATAAGGTTAGTTTGATTAGAGACTTTAGAATGACTAATTTAGCCCCAACCAATTAGCCCTTTCCTAATACTCATAGAATAGGTTAGTGGAGGCACTATGGACCATACAATAATAGGACAAATAGTCCCATATGGCCAGCCACTTTGGGAGAGGATAGGCTCAAGTTCATTTCATTATTCTCATCCACACACTCTCTCTTGTTCTTCCCCAAATTCCTAGAGAGCAATTCCTAGCAATTTTTCTACCAAATCATTCCATTTCACCACCAAATCTTCTTCTTTCCTTCTCCATTCTAGCCAAGGAGGAAGCTACCCAAGTTTGGGAGGATTCGGAGCTCGTTCGTGTCCTTTTGGAATCTCTACGTGTCGGCGTCGCTCCGGGAAGGCTTTTCTTCGATTCGATTCCCCGGGAGGTATAAATCCCTTCTCCTTTTCATTTACTCATGCATTTAGGTCTATTTTGAACCCATAGGAATGACCCCATAGTTGTATCTCCATTTGTGTCCATTTTGTGTCCATTTGGAGGTCATAGGAGTGTCCTTTGTGTTGTGGTTGTGTCCATGTGGGAAAATTCCAAATTTGGACACACTATGTGTTGTTGTTATGTATGAATGAATTATTATATGTTTAATCTCATATTTTTGTATTAGAGATGTGTTCTATAGTGTCTCATATATACACATTAGTGTAGAGAGTGAGTTCTTGATATATTATGTTATATACTTGTGTTCTTTTGTCTCAAACTACCTAAATCCGTCATGATTTTTATCCACGTTTTTAATTTAAGCCCTAACTTAGAAATATCATAACTTCTAGCTCAAAGCTCGGTTTAATCTCCCATTTTTTTAAAAGAAGCGTATTGAAGTTAGCTTTCCAAAAACATGTATTAGTAGGCCTAATTCTTTCTGTAACTTTCTGGAGAATTATTTGAGTGTCAGCTGCACGAAAGACAAACGCGTTCTCGGTGTTTTTGCGATTCCGGGAGTTTCCGGAAATGAAAGCGCGATCCGTTTAAAGTTTCGGAATGCTAACACATAGATCTATAACATACTTTAATCCTAAATTTTAATTCATGCTGAGATGGTAAAGTATTGATTATTAGTAGGAGTTACTATTCGGCATATGTATTTTGTGCACCCTTGTGTGTAATATAATGTTCTATTTGATTTTAATCTATGTTAATGTATATACATTATGTAATTAAATAGAGAATACAAGCATGAGTAAATGGTTAAATAAATGATGTATGAGGTGTAAGTATCCTATCTAATGTAAGCATGTATAAGTATGGTTTGTAATGAATATGTAGGTTCCATAGTATGTAATGTATGGTGCATATAGTGGTGCAAGAGAATAATGAATGATGAATGAATGCAAGCATGAATGTAATATAATAATAGATGTAATGTATGCAATATACAAGTTAATGAGATGTAATGTTCTATGTTAGCACAAATCCTATATTACCTCATGTACTCCCTTACACTATGTTGACACTATCACACTTGACACATTGTTCACTTACACTTTGACACTCTTTGATATGTATACACTATATATGCCCATTTAACCCTTACTTGCCCCTTTGCCATGTTCACATACACACACATAGCCTCTTAAATAAGTATTTATGAATATAGTTAACTTAGCTATGTATGTATATTATATATATGTTAGCATATTGTGTTGTAATATATAAGTTTATATAACCATTTGAAATGACATGATTATAGACCTAATGTTGAATACCAATATATGCATGTGTATATATGTGTAGACATATATAGCTTAAAGTAATAGATTACCTAGTGTATATCCAATATGAATTCTTGCCTATTTGAGTATTGAATAATTGCATGCTATATAGAGTTGGGTGTATGTTGGCTTGTATAGCCTTGTATTGATGTGTGCTTGCTAGGATAGTCTTGGTTAGGCCTAGTAAGACTTACTGGGTTAGGACATGACCTAGTTTGACTAGTACAGTTGACCAGAGTTGACCAAGGGTTGACTTTGGCCTAGTTTGGCCTAGATTCATGTAGAATGCATTGTAATGCTTTATATTACCCTTCTGGACATGTTGTGACTTGTGCTGTTCTAATTAGGAGCCAGACACCTTGTAACCTGTGTTGCTTTAAATAGGACTCTGTGGCTTCAGTTGGACCCCCTATACTTATCAGCTGTTCAGGTTATCAGGCGAGTACATTCTCTGATAGTTCTCTCATTTATTTGTCAATTATTGTATTTCAGTTCTAGTTAGTTGTATGCGATTCTCTGTTATAACACGTGTGGATATTACTGGATTCATGTATACGACACACATTTATTTTCTGGCCTCAATTACTGGTATCATCATTTCCAGCTTTTATTACTGGAATCACCTGCTAGAATCATTTACTGGAATCATTTACTGGTATCATTATATTTTGGCTGGACTCATCTTGAATTATTGTGTCGGAATTCTGGATTCACTTGCTGGGAGGGGAAATACTAGAGTAAGACATGTAGACATACCCCATTACTGGAATCACCCCTACTGGAATCTACTGGAATGATAGCCATCTCTCGCCTGATCAGTGAGAGGTGTGCCGGATTACCCACAACCGTTTACATGTCGATCTCGGTATTTTAAAACACACTGTTAGAGTATAGGCTGGACTCACCCTGGAATCATTGATCACTACAACTGGAATCGTCCCTTACTGGATTCATCTTGTATTAGATTCAGCTTGTACTGGACTTACATTGGAGTTACACTGGTCTACATTGTTGTCTGGACTTTATATCATATTACCCTGGTTCAGCTAGTTCTATTTTTACAGACTTCATTGCTATGATTCTTCTTTTGTTTAGTTATTTACTTTCCTTGCACCTTATTTGTCTTTCTTACCATCACCTGAATATAAACTGCCATTTTCATCAATACAACTGCCTATAACTGCTTTATAGTTCTCTGTCATTTACTTGGGTTTTCTAGATGAGATGTGCTCGTTCCTGTCCTGACTGGGCTTGTTGATAAATTTTACAGATAGCCTGAAGGTTGCCTGCTAGCCTAGAGGAGACACAGTAGAGGTCGTATAGTTAGTTATTTCAGTTGTATTGAGTTGTATTTATTCTATGGATTACTGTATTGAGCTTTGAGATGTTTTCTGGGTTTGTGTATCTAGACACTTATGTAGGCCTCAAAAATGAAGTCACGCTGAGTTGATCAGAATAAGTCACGCAGAGTGATCCAAGAAGCAGCATAAAAGATACGCTAAGTTCTGCCTGGCCATCTCCTTTAGAAGTCACGCAGAGACAGCTCAGCCATACGTCAGAATCATAATGACTGACAATACAACAGTCGAGAAACGTCTCCTCGTATGCCACGTATGCACAGAACTCGAGAGATCACAGCCGTCTTTTGCGTGATTTTTGAAATCTTCCTTAGCAAGACTCACTCTTCACCAAGTTAGCGTGACTTTGGGTCTTGTCTTCATTTAATGCGGCTGACAATATAATCAATGTCAGAGATTTTGTGTCAGACGAAGCGTGGCAAATCAAGACAGCTGGCGGTTTGCGTGGATTCTGAACCTTTTCCTTCCTCAAAACATTGCGTGACTTTTGAGTTATTCTTCTCAAAGCCTGCATGAATTCTGAAGTATTCTTCTTCGAAGCTTGCGTGGATTTTGTCTTCAACGAGTCTGCGTCAACGAATCTGCGTGAATTTTTGCCTTCAGCAAGTCAGCGTGGATTTCATTTCAACTGGAGTACGTGGCAGCCATGCCACCGATCTCTCTCTCGCGTGCCCAGTAACTTGCACACGACCCATGCACTGATGCCATGTGTCCAACAGTTACGGGCCACGTCCAGTAACTACTCACTAACCCTGCGTGTATTTAGAGTTTGCGTGACTTTTCAAGTGCACCAGTGGTGAGGTAGTTATCTTTTCAGTTACTGTTTTGACTCTATAAATAGAGTTCTTTTTCTCATTCATTGGACAGACACATTGATATCTACTGTCAAAATTTTGAGAGCTTTTCTTCTTCGCATAGTCCAAGGGATAAAGCGATCGTCTTCTAGATCGGATTCCTACAGTTGTAATTTTTCCAGAAACACAACAAATAAAGAGAATTTCTTTATGGAAAACAAATTGGCGACTCTGCTGGGGAAAACCATCTCCTCTTCTGAGATGGCAACAACTCAATGCGACACTTCGTCAATCGGCTCGACGAAGAAGGTGATGACGATCAAATTCGATCAACTCGTCTATGAAGAAATGCAGCGGGCTAAGGGTGGCAAGTCCACTCCAGCCTCCATCATCACTGTCAAGTCGAAGGGACACTCTGTCTATGTCCCTAAGAATCAGTTGGCAGTCAATAGTGAAGTCTCTGCCACAGTGTCTGCTCCAAACACTGGCAAGAGCTCTACTGCAAGCACGCACACTCTTGTGCACTCGAAGATGACAGCAATCAAAGATCACGCTAACAGTACTGGCTCCTTAGCCAAATCTGTTCCAGTGTGTATCTCCAAAGTTGAAAGTCACGCTGACAGTACTGGCTCCTTAGCCAAATCTGTTCCAGCGTGCAAATTCAACTCTAAAAGTCACGCTGACAGTACTGGCTCCTTAGCCAAATCTGTTCCAGCGTGCAAATTCAACTCTAAAAGTCACGCTGATAGTACTGGCTCCTTAGCCAAATCTATTCCAGAGTGTAATTCTAAAATCAAAAGTTACGCTAACAGTACTGGTTCTTTAGCCAAATCTGTTTCAGCGTGTATTTCATCAGAGAAGAATAACTCCTTAGTTATCTCTTCTTCTTTACCGAGTTCTACTAGAACTGGGGGTGGTCTTCCACACAAAGTCCCTTCGAAAAGGAATAACCCTTTAGTTGTTTCTTCTGCTCCTGTAGTTTTTATTTCAGGAACAGCTTTGACTGATACTTTTGTTAGTCAAAGAAAAGGAGATGGTCTTTTGACTACTCTTCCTTCTGGACATTCTATGTCTCAAAATCTGAATGAGTCTAAGAAGAAATATTCCTTAATATCTTCTCCTATGACTTCTTCAAATTGGGCACAGAATCTGTCTATTAAAGAGGGTCTGTTACCAACTCCTAATCAAAGGAGTGGTTCAACTCTTCCTTCTCTGCAAATATCCAGATCAATGGAAGGAAAACTCCATGTTTCCAAAACCAATGTGTTACCTTCCACTGATTTAAGAACAAAACTCAGCACTTCTGGTGTTAAGAAACCATACCAATTGGATATGAAGATAAAAGATCCAGATGCAGAGTATACAAGAAATTATGTGGCTCACATTAATCACTCTTTGTATAATCAAGAGCCATCAAGACCCAAGAACAGGAAGTATACTCCTCAATCTTCACAAACAGATTTACGGGAATATCTTCAACAGAAGAGAAGGAGTAATTCTATATCAAAGGAACATGCTGAATGTGACTTCTATCCAAGAGTCATAATTCACTGCAGATGTCAATCAACAGTTCAAGACCATGGTGATCATGAATGTGACTTCCAGCCAAGAGTCACAATGCAATGCAGATGTCAAAATAAATGACAGTCTGTCTTCAATAGGATTCAGTATGAACCTATGCCTGATGAAGATGAGCCTTTGTTTGCCTCTGTCAACATGACTTCTCGGGACACCGGGGGTAGAGTTGATAGTCCAGATGGAGTATATAGAAACACCAGAGCAAGAGTCCTGGCTTCTAGTCAAAGAAATTTGATCCCTGAAATTGATTCTGAATTTCTTGGAGAATCTAACTTCCCACCTCTTCCTACTGAGGGTAATTCTCCTATAGTTGACTTTGATGCACGAAGCAATGATTCAGAGCATACAACATCTACTAGTTCATCAATAATCCCTCATACAATCACGACTTACATGGTTGATGGGAATACTGATGAACCTTCTTCTTCCTTGACTCCTCAAGATCAAAGAATTGCTTCTTTGGAACAGCAAATGAAGTCTATGACTGACACAATAAAGTCGATGTATGAACTCATGACAGCTCAGTTGCAAAATCGACAGACTGTACCAGATGCCATACCAGTTGATACTGATATAAGTCCAGTACAAGTTCCTCCAGCAGTACAATCCAATACTCCTGGACCAGCTCAACTAAATCCTAGTCTCTCTGGAGCTGGAGGTAGTGCTTACAATGCTGTTCCTCCTCCCAACTATTCTCTACAAGCCACAACTCCACAATCTTCGGGAGTTGTCTCTGAAGAATTGAAGAATCTCAAAACTCAATTCGAGGCATTCAAACAGAAGGATGGTTTACAAAGGTTAGGCATCAAACAGCCTTATCCGATAGAATGAAAGCAAGTATCATATCCTCCTAAATACAAGCCTCCTACTATCTCATTCTATGATGGAACCACTTCTCCAAGTCAGTTTATTAATCATTTTGAAGTGATGACTGATCAACTGCAACCAAGTGATGCCCTCCTTACTCGGGCATTTATTGGATGTCTCAAGGGAACGACTTATGAATGGTATAGGAGTCTCCCAGATGGGAGTATTACCTCATTTGCTGGTTTCAAACAGATGTTTCTTGAAAGGTTCTATGAAGGGCTTAATGACATGACTATGTCTGCTCTTATTAGAATCAAGCAGAAAAATAATGAATCTACAGAGGAATACATTGAACGGTTTCGAAGAGAAGCTCTGAAGATGCCTCTTGGAACTCCTGATGCTGTCATCATTGACACGTGCAAATCAAACTTGTTGCCAATCATCAGTATGTGGACAGGGTCTACTCAATTTCAAGATTGGCCTTCCTTCATAGTCAGTGCCAAAGCTGCAGAAATCAGTGCTGAAAACTTCAAAGGTTTAGGAGTGCAGATGACTCCTAAAGAAGCAGGACAAGGTGCTAACAATAAAAACAATGCTCGCAAAGGAAAAAAAACTCTTGAAGTTAATCTTCAGAGCAAAGATGCATCAAATGTTCAAACTCCTGCCTCTACAACTCAACAATCAAGAACACCTCGCCCCAAAGAAGAATATTCTTTTGATGACGACGATGTCCTTGGTATCTTTGAATGTCTGCTGAAAGGTAATAAAATACAATTACCTGAGATCAAGAAACCTGATGAAGCTGGTAAGACAGATCATCCCAAATACTGTCCATATCATAGAATGCTAGGTCATACAATTCGTACATGTTATGTACTGAAAGGAAAGATCCAAGAAATGATTAAATCTGGAGCTATCTCTCTTACTCCAAAAGAGAAGACCGTCACCTCCAACGTCGTCTCTATGCAATTTGGAGATTTCCCTCCTCAACTCCTTGAAAGTGGTATTGTTCCTATTCCCAAGGCAACTCTTGACATAGTGAATCTTCCTCCTCTACAGTCTGAAGGATTAGTGCCAATCACTTTGGAAACAGAGGAAATCATGTGGATCCATCCTGATCTAGTGGCAGATTTTGAATCGCCTTCTCCTCAAAAGATTTCTTCTCAAAAATCCAAGAAGGCTGGAAAGATCAAGTCATGTCATATGACTTCTCTTGGGTCTACCTCTGACACAGAGCCAAAAGACAAAGAAGAAGCACTTGTTAGTGCTACTCGAACGGGGAAACCTTACCTAAAGGATTATTCTAAAAATCCTGAAGATCTTACTGATATCCCTTCAGATGCTAAAGATGCTCCTAATGTTCCTCCTGAAAAAGAATCATCCACTGAACCTGTTCCTCCCAAGCCTACAGCTTTGGAGAAAGGCAAACAACAGGCTCGGTTTGATAAGCCAATCAAGAAGTCCTCTCCTCTTGGACTTCAGAAGCCTTATAATTTCGACATTTTAGCTCAGCTTGCTAATACTCCAGCTAGAATGTCCCTCTTTGAACTTCTACGTCTTTCCAAAGAAACTCGGGAGACGTTAAGTGAAGCACTTCTACAAGCTGACTCTTGTCTTGCACAATTGAAAAAGCCAGATGCGGAACCTGCCACTTGCTTACATTGCAACAGTGTACTGGAGATTATCCCAAATATTACCTTTACACAAGATAACATGCTACTGGAGGATAATCGACATGACCGACCTCTCTACTACACTGGTTATATTGATACGATGAAAATAGATCGTATCCTCATTGACCCTGGGTCTGCTATAAGCATAATGCCGAAGAGTCTGTTGGATGAACTAAAAATCCCTCTTCACAAGCTCTCCAAGACGGTTACTACTATCTTAGGATTCAATCAAAGCCGAAGCGAGCCTTTGGAAAAGATTCATCTGAAGCTTCAGATAGGCGATTTCAGATCTAAAGTCACTTTCTATGTGATCGAGATCGCAGGATCCTATAATCTTCTTCTGGGGAGGCCCTTTCTTCATAAAAATAATGTGGTGCCCTCTACTCTTCATCAATGTTTTAAATACATTGATAGCAATGGAAGAGTACAAAAAGAAGTTGCTGATATAAATCCCTTCCATGGGGTTGAAGCTTATTTCAATGATTCCCGAATGTACAAAGAAGAGTATACAAGGATCATACAAGCTATGGAGAAACAAGATGCACAAAGTGAGACTTTAATAATCCCTGTTAAAAGTCGAACTACTCAGCAACAATCTCTTAAACCCTCTGGAGAAGATTCTTTCATCATCCCAGTGAGTGGACGGATCTCTCCGTTACCTCAGTGATCTACTCAAAATACACTGATCATTCCTGTCAGTGGGCTTACTACAGTTCATGTATCTTCACAAGATACTCTGCTAATTCCAGTTGGAGGGCGGATTATTCTTCCATCTCAAACTTCAAGGGAGCTCACCTCTTCTGAGCCATTTGTTATCGATCTTAATCGAAACAAAGCTTCTTCTTCTTCTCCCCCTTTAGCCATTGACTTGGCTAAAATCTCTAAGGCTCAGCCTTCTCCCAATGTAAATATTGTTGCTTTTACATTTAATGAAAAGTCTCCACCTTTGCAGTACGTTGATGTGTGTAATTATGTTCATAGTTATTTACATCTGTTAGATGACTTGAACACAATAACCATAGGAGTTGTACAGACTGTTCATACAGATGTATCTCTAGAACCTGTACAATCTTCATACTTTCTAGTTCCCAGCAGAAAGCCAGGAGACATTCCAATATTCTTCTACAAAGGGCCTCAAAATCCTTCTGATCTTGAAGATGATGACAAAAATGATGATACTGGAAGATTACAATTACGTCGTTATAGTCAGCAATGCAAAGATATTATCAAGAACATGGACTATGACTTCAGAAATGGCCTCAATGAAGGTAAAGGAAGAAAAATGCCTGTTCGGATTCCTTCTCTGAAATATGGAAGGACAAAATACGGATTGGGCTACATCACTCCTACTCCTTTCATCAATATTATCCATGAAGATCCCGAGTCTGACGAAGATAAGAGATCTGATTCTTCTAGTACCACTTCTTGGGATTCCGATACGAGTATCGGTGACTTCTATTGCAACCTTCTGTCTTCCAACATGGTTTCCATTGACCATTCTGAAGAAAGTGATGAAGACGAAGAAGAGTTTAAAATCTCACCTGAATCAGAACAGTGGACCCAAAGATTAGATAATCAATGGGAGTTCCGTTTCGAGCAAAAAGAACCTCCGACTGAAGATAAACTTGTTCAAATAGATGTTGGTGAAGAGGGATCTCCCAAACCAATATTCATCAGTGAAAGTCTTTCAGAAACAGATAAGAAAGACATGATCAAACTCATTCGTGATTACATCGATGTCTTTGCTTGGAGTTATAAAGATATGCCAGGGCTTGATCCTCAAATTGCAACTCACAAGCTCAATATCTTGCCGAATGCTAAACCGATCAAACAACAACAGTGACGATTTCGTCCAGACATCATGGATGCAATTGAAGCTGAAGTCAATAAACTCATTACCTCTGGGTTTATTAGAGAGGAACAACATCCCGATTGGATGGCTAATATTGTTCCTGTTCTTAAAAAGACTGGCAAGATCAGAGTATGCATAGACTTTCGCGATCTTAATGCGGCATGTCCTAAAGACGAATTCCCTCTACCAATCACTGATGTCATGGTTGATAATACCTGTGGATTTGAACGAATGTCATTCATGGACGGGTATTCTGGGTACAATCAGATCAAAATGTTTCCAGAGGACGAGAAGCACACTTCTTTCAGAACGTCGATTGGTACATACTGTTATACAGTTATGCCATTCGGTCTCAAGAATGCAGGAGCAACTTATCAACGAGCTATGAGCACTATATTCTGTGAACATTTGCGAAAAATAGTCGAATGCTATGTTGATGATATTGCAGTCAAAATTCGACAAAAGGAGGATCATATCCAAGATTTGAAGACTATATTTGATCTAATGCGTAAGCATCAATTAAAGATGAACCCTACTAAGTCCTTCTTAGGCGTCTCTAGTGGTAAATTTCTCGGCTTCGTTATTACCTCTAAAGGTATACACGTGGATCCCGAGAAGATCAAAGCCATCCAAGAGATGCGTCATCCACGCACCTTAAAAGAGCTACGAGGATTTCAAGGAAGAATCGCTTATATCAGGAGATTCATCTCTAATTTATCAGGACGCTGCAGACCATTCAACAAACTTATGAAGAAAGGTGTCTCTTTTGTCTGGAATGATGAATGTCAGAAAGCATTCGATGATATAAAACAATATCTGATGAGCCCTCCAGTATTGGTACCTCCCGTCGCAGGAATACCGTTCCTCCTCTATACTAGAGCAATGAGTCATTCATTGGGTGCATTACTCGCTCAAAAGAATCAAAATGGCCATGAACAAGCCATTTATTATCTCAGCCGCACTATGACCGGAGCTGAACCTCGATATTCACCGGTTGAAAAAGAATGTCTAGCCTTGATGTTTGCTGTCCAAAAGACACGTCATTATATCATTGGCCAGACTATTCATGTCATCTCCAGGATCAATCCTATACGGATCATGATGAAGAAACCCAGTGTTTTGAATTCTCGATTGGCTAACTGGGGAATTCTACTTGCTCAGTATGACATGCACTATATTCCTCAGAAATCAGTTAAAGGACAAGCATTAGCTGATTTTCGGGCTGCTCACTCAATTCCAGAAAATTCAAAACTCTATGATGAAATCCCAGATGAAGTCCTAGATTCAAATCAAATTGCTGAAGAAGATCCTACTTGGCGTCTATTCTTTGATGGAGCATCAAGAATTGGTCCTAATGGCGATATTGTCGCTGGAGTTGGAATTGTTCTTGTATCACCAGAAGGTCTTGCTATCCAAAGAGCTTATTCTCTCGATCAGCCGTGTTCAAACAATGTAGCTGAGTATAACGCATTACTTATTGGTCTTCAACTCGCTAAACATCTGAATATTCAACATTTGGAGGCGTATGGAGACTCTAAACTTATTGTCAATCAGATCAGGGGTACTTATGAAGTTCGCCATCAAGATGTGGTTCCTTATCATAAAACAGCTATATCTATGGCTTCTTCGTTTAAAAAATTCTTCATTGAACATGTTAGGCGAGCATGTAACACAGAAGCTGATGCCCTTGCTAATCTTGCAGTGGTGCTGGCTATCCCAATCAGACGGCAACAAATGATTGTTGTTTGTAATCGAAAATTATTTCATCTTGAAAATAACCTGACTCTAGGACTTCCAGTTGACATTGAAGAATCAACATCTCATGACGTCAACACAATAAGAGGATTTGGATTCAGTCGTAAATCGATGTCATCTTCATCTGATTCCAGCATGGAATTCATCTTCAGTAACTCGACTGAGAATCAGAATACGGATAAAGATTGGAGACTTCCTTTCTTAGATCTCGTATTATATGATATTCTTCCGGATGATCCGAGTGAGGCAGCATCTATCAGACGACGATCACTCAGATTCTACTACAATCATACAACAAAGACCTTATATCGTCGAGCTTATGATGGCTTACTCCTTCGATGTGTTGCCGGTGACGAGGCTCAACAAATTATTCGTGAAGCACATGATAGAATTTGTGGAGCACATCAGCCAGGACCAAAACTTCAAGACCGTATTCGACGTATGGGTTATTATTGGCCCACCATGGTATCTGATGCTATCGAATACGCAAAGAAGTGTAAAGCTTGTCAAATTCATGCAGATTTTATTCATCAACCCTCAAAATTTCTACATCCGACGGCAGCATCATGGCCCTTCGAAGCTTGGGGCATGGACATTGTCGGCCCGATCAATCCACCGTCATCTAAAGGTCATCGGTTCATTCTCGCAATAACCGATTACTTCTCCAAATGGGCCGAAGCCATTCCTTTATCTGAAGTTAAGACGTCTAATGTCATCAGCTTTATTAAGCACCACATCATCTACAGATTTGGTGTTCCTCGACGCATTGTTCATGATAACGGACCACAGTTCGTCAGCCAGAAATTTACTCGATTCTGCGACGATCATCGGATTGATAATGTGGCTTCTACCGCATATAGTCCTGCCGCTAATGGATTAGCAGAAGCTTTCAACAAAACCATCATCAAACTCTTGAAGAAGTTTGTTTCTTCCAACAAACGAAATTGGAGTGAGAAGCTGGGTGAATGCTTGTGGGCTTATCGCACTACAGTCCGTAATGCTACTAAGTGTACACCTTTCTCTCTGGTGTACGGATCTGAGGCTGTTCTCCTATTAGAGATTCAAATTCCTTCTTTAAGGATAGCAATCGCTAATGAACTTACCTCAGAAAATAATGATCGTCTTAGACTTCAAGAATTGGAGGCTCTGGATGAAAAGCGGCTATCTGCTCAACAGAATATTAAATTTTATCAAGCTAGAATTTCAAGGGCTTTTAACAAGAAAGTCAGAATTCGAACATTTCAGAAAGGAGAACTTGTGCTTACTGTCAGACGCCCGATGACTCTGACACACATGAGTAAGGACAAGTTTGATGCAAAATGGGAAGGTCCATTCATTGTCAATAAGATCTTTTCTAATGGGGCTTATCAACTCACTACTCTAGATGGTAAAGCCACTATGATGCCCATCAACGACAAATTCTTGAAGAAGTACTACGTCTAATATTTCTATCAAGATTGTCCTCCCATCATTCTCCAGCTGTTTCATTGTTCTTTCCGAAGAATCATTCTGATATCTATTATCCCCAGTGGAGATAGGTATTCTACTTTGTATCGTTTTCTCAACAAATTTGATATCTAGAAAATCATGTCCATATTACCTCCGAATTTTCTATCTCAATATCATATTTATGAAAATGATATTTAGTCTTTCTAATTTCTGAGTCAAAAGATCAATGAATAAAGGCAAAAATATAAAGTGGGAAGGATATATCGTAAACAAAGTTTCCTTAAACGGAGTTTATTTGAGACAAATTCTTCAAGAAAAAGAGTACATCATCATGGAAGATCACTGTAATCCCTTTCATATTTGGGACGAGGACCACATACATAATCAGCAAAAGAATTGAGTACATCTTTTCCTGACCGCACCAAGAATTGACAGGCAGCCAGCCTCATTGCTTCTTCTTCTTCGGTTTCTCCTGGTTCGACCAGGAAGTCCAGGATATCTTTCGGCGGCTTGGGAGTAGACGAGCTTTCGCCCATTTCCTTCTTCTGCGGAGGTGGATGTTCTTTAACACCTTCAGTAGCTTCGGGGGCGACTTCAGCCTTCTTTGTATTCTCTTCAGAAGACATTGTGGATAAAATGCGATCCTTCTACTCAAATATATGCTCTATTTATAGGCATATGGTTACAAGGATCGAAGGGACGTATTCTTTCCCGATATTCATTTCATCCGTTCATCTATTACGTTCATCCGATGGTTCATCCATTTATTTCATCTAACGGTTCGTTCGTTCATAATCTTCTATCAATTCATTAAGTGGGGATTCGTTATTTATCATGTTTTCATAACCTCTGAATCAATTCCGAATCTACTTACTCATTTGTCATATTTTGACCTCTGCATAGAAATCAATCTATTTTCTTTTGAGTTCCTATATATTATCATGTCCATAATACCTCTGATAATATTATATACTCTAGAACAGAAAAGAAGATTTCATTGTCTATCATGTCCACAATTCATCCACAAATACAAATCATTGAGCATAGAAGAATTGTCATTTCCATTCTCATTTCACCACAAAAAAGTCTATTACATTTTCTTAGACTTTCTTACAAATCATAATGGAAATCTATTACAAATCTTGGATTTTCATTCTACACCACAACAATAACCTAATAGAGATCTATCTTCTTCTTTGGATCTTCTCCGTCGGACCTTCTCCGTCAGGTTCGTTGTTGGTGGCAATTCCTGACTGTCTGGGTCTCAGTCACGACCAGATCAGCAGGAATCAAACTCTGGTCTTCTCTCTCAGACGAGAGGAGAACCACAGAGTATGGCAGCCCGAAGTCGTGGTGCTGCCAATACAATTGGTGGATTGGGGGTAACCTCTCAAGGAAGACAGAAATATATCCAAACCTTGGGATACAATTCCTAGTTCTCCCATAAAAGGAACTCTACTACCCGATTTCTCGGTAGTAGAGTTGACTCCACCATCCAACACTCGTGTATAAAGGCTCTTCCTACCATCTAAGAAAGACCCTTCTATCCCACGAAGAGTTCTGAGTTGTCTGATTTACGCGTCAAAAGCGTATGAGCTCCCTGATGTAGATGTCAGCAGGATATTCTCCACAGCATCCACATCCCCAATGCCAGTTCTGAAGAAAATTTTCAACCAAGTTTCTGCAGAAAGATCAACAGAAATCATTCAGTATGCATTTATCAAACAGAGACAGGCGTGTATTGTTCAAATCAGAAACAAGAAACAGAAAGCCTATCTTCAACTGCAAAAATAAATATACGTATTACACTAACTTACCTTCAAGTTTGGTGCTAAGGATCGGCAAACTCATGTTTGATACAGTGCACAGAAGTCGAACATTAGAAAATATTGCTTTCCTGTTCGAGAGTGAAATCTCCCAAAAATTTCATTCTCAGAGAAGAAGAAGAAGAATGAGAGATGAGTATCTTTGAAACTCAGCTGCCTATTTAAAGGACAAAGTACAAGTCTATTCTTGGAAAAGATCCACGTAAATAGCGCTCGTAAACCATGGAATGAATGACACGTGTGCTTTGGAAGACAGCGTAATATTGGAAACAGTCAAAGAGTGCTAATTAACATTCTTCATTAATGCACGCTGTTCAATGCAAAAGTTGTACTACATTCTTCAAGACAGGCACTGATGGCCTTACAAAAGACAAGACAAAAAAAGTACAACAAAAGCATAAAAGTCACGCTCTATTTTCCAGAGCGACTGAGCTTGGTGCCTAGTTTTTCTACGCTCCTAACTCCCAGACAGTGCAACAGAGCTTTAAACATTTCACGCTGCTCTATGAAGCTGCGCCCATCAGAAGAGGACGAGCCATCCAAGCCAAAATAGCTCAAGAAATTCTTGGCTAGTTGTCTGGGGTCATCTTTGAGCTCGAAGACGAAGGGCTCCGGCTCTTCACCCCCAAAAGTGGGGTCACTATGGGAACAAAAGCCCAACTTGCGTGCTTCCTCTTCGGCTGCTTCCTTTGGGGTCATATTTTCGAAAGATGAATGTCAAAACTGAGAATCTCTTCCTGTTTATATAATAGATCTCGTCGACAGTTCATATTCCACCATAAATTGGACGCAATCAGTCTCGGAGAATGAAGAGTCATTATGATATTTAATAGGTTCATTCGGGTGTTTTCGAAGAACTTCAAAGTCTTTTCGACTTTCGAAAAATCATTTAAGTCATCTCAGCGTGACTTTAACTCATTTCATCATCTCTATTTCAAAGTATTTCGAAAATATTTTATCATTTTTCGAAAACTTTGAAGGGAGTTTTGTAGGCCCCAAAAATGAAGTCACGCTGAGTTGATCAGAATAAGTCACGCAGAGTGATCCAAGAAGCAGCACAAAAGATACGCTAAGTTCTGCCTGGCCATCTCCTTTAGAAGTCACGCAGAGACAGCTCAGCCATACGTCAGAATCATAATAACTGACAACACAACAGTCGAGAAACATCTCCTCGTATGCCACGTATGCACAGAATTCGAGAGATCACAGCCGTCTTTTGCGTGATTTTTGAAATCTTTCTTAGCAAGACTCACTCTTCACCAAGTTGGCGTGACTTTGGGTCTTGTCTTCATTTAATGCGGCTGGCAATATAATCAATGTCAGAGATTTTGTGTCAGACGAAGCGTGCCAAATCAAGACAGCTGGCGGTTTGCGTGGATTCTGAACCTTCTCCTTCCTCAAAACATTGCGTGACTTTTGAGTTATTCTTCTCAAAGCCTGCGTGAATTCTGAAGTATTCTTCTTCGAAGCTTGCGTGGATTTTGCCTTCAACGAGTCTGCGTCAACGAATCTGCGTGGATTTTTGCCTTCAGCAAGTCAGCGTGGATTTTATTTCAACTGGAGTACGTGGCAGCCATGCCACCGATCTCTCTCTCGCGTGCCCAGTAACTTGCACACGACCCATGCACTGATGCCATGTGTCCAACAGTTACGGGCCACGTCCAGTAACTACTCACTAACCCTGCGTGTATTTAGAGTTTGCGTGACTTTTCAAGTGCACCAGTGGTGAGGTAGTTATCTTTTCAGTTACTGTTTTGACTCTATAAATAGAGTTCTTTTTCTCATTCATTGGACAGATACATTGATATCTACTGTCAAAATTTTGAGAGCTTTTCTTCTTCACATAGTCCAAGGGATAAAGCGATCGTCTTCTAGATCGGATTCCTACAGTTGTAATTTTCCCAGAAACACAACAAATAAAGAGAATTTTTTTATGGAAAACAACTTAGACTTCTATCTGCTGTATCTCTTTTGGATTTCATGTTTTATCTATCTTTTATCTTGCTCTACCTTAGTTGTGATTGAGACTGTATCTGCTATGTCACCTCCATTCGGAGAGTATATACTGTATAAGTACCTTTATATTGTTAGATGTTTGACCTAGGACAGCGTTCTACCGCCGACACTATGGCAAAGGCTGGGCGTTGTTACGTTCTCGTACCCTAACAGTGGGTGCGGATCGTGACAATCCAACTCTCTCAACTTGTGACCGGATAACCTGGATTAAGACTGCAGAACTTGTGGCTGTTGGAATATCTCGATGCATCTTGTTAGTAACTAGGCTTATGATAACCCTAGTTAGCTAAAGTATCAAGCCGTACTCATTACTTGGCCGTGATTGATAGATGGAGTCTTGTCTAGTCTTGCCAAGATGAGTACATGGTTATTTCAACACATTTTTATTATGCTTTACTCTTGTCAATAATTGGTTAGAGACTAAGCTCTGTTCAGGTGAAGGGTTACAACCCCGGTCCTTATTTGGTTTACGGGTTGTAACTTGGCTACCGGAATAGTCCCTTAGTTGTCTTATCGTTTATCACCTTGTCTTCTCTTGTCACGCCCCAGAACCAGAATACTGGAGAGCGGGGGCAGACATAGCCAGCTACGTATATAGAAGTTCATCCCACCTCGCTATACGGCCACGGCTGTCTAGATACATAAGGGTTTAACTACAAGCCAACTGTCTCTTAGGGTCATGAAAAAGCCTAGTGTCTCAATCACAAGCAAGTAAGTAAATGTTACAAGATGTAAGATCACCAAATATACAATCGTAAGGCGTCCCAAACATTATATATTCAGCTGATCATGAAGTTAGTCATTACAAAATATGAGGACTAGCAAGAGTTTAGTCATACATGATCAACCTTAGGATCTGTCAATCATATTATAGCCCGTAGGCAGACAATAAGTAAAGGTGCAATCGAGCTAAACAGGTGCTCGTCGGCTAAACGCCTCTAAAAAATATTTGTACAATAAAGTGGGAGAACAAAATAACCCACTCGTTGCCCTGGTTACGCCTGGTGGTCACCATCGGGCTGGAAAGTTGGTAGATCCTCTGGAGCTGCTACGAAATCTGGCCATATAAAACCAGCTGGGTCATATCCCAGAAAGAGCAAGTGCCATAAAGGAAGCTTCACTTAGGAACTAAAACCAGCAATTAGCACAAGAATATAAATAAGTAGTAAGAACTGGAAGTATGAAAATATCAGGATGATATATGACGAGATAACCATGGGACTATTCAGATAACCAGGTTACAACCCGTAAACCAAACAAGGACCGGGGTTGTAACCCTTTATCTGAACGAAACTTGGTTTTCTACCATTTATCGGCAAGATAATATAAGTAATCAGGACATGTAAAAATCTTGCACAGGATCAAGACAAGACTAGACTGGCTATACCTCATCCATTGGCCAAGCTATGAGTACGGCTTGATACCTTAACTAACTAGGGTTATCACAGGCCTAGTTACTAACAAGATGCAACGAGATTATTCCACAGCCACAAGCCCTGCAGACCATCCAGGTTACCCAGGTCGAATATTAGGGGTTGAATTCAAGTAGGTACATCGTCCAGGAAACGCATGTACCCTTAAGTATCTTGAAGGGTGCAACACATGACAGTGTGTTGGAAATGTGCCCTACTCGACGACAGGCTACAAATCCCAAGCGCACCCAGGTAACGGGATCGCCTGTAGCTAGAAAATCTCTTCATGACTACTGGATTAGTCTAGTTATTAACCTTAGTCAATTTGGTAGGCACCCCTGACCGTGGTACTCAGGGGTCCCTGTCCTAGACATGATGCAAGACAATACTGGTTCATTTGTACAAGCATAATCATCCACGGTGCCCAGGTTATTTATACTAGTCATGTCAGGCTAGCTGTCGCAACAGCATATCAAGGTATATCATGTCAGGTTACTTGTCAGGAGTACGCCACGACGGGCCACTATCATGTCATGTTACTTGTCAAGAGTGCACTACTATGGGTCACTGTCGTGTTCATGGTACAAGTGCAGGATAACACAGTACAAGCATTCCATCAAGAGATCCAAGTTATACTGAGAGTCACAAGACATGGGTTAGCAATAATAATAAAATAATAATAATTAAATAACAAGGGTAAGGCACAGGGAGGAGCCATGCGGCTCAGAGGAATGAATCCATGCGGCTAGGTTGAAGCGGTTCATGCGGCCCAAAATTGGGTCTTATGCGGCCCAGACTCAGAAGTCCATGCAGCTCGCGGGGGAGGGGGCATATGCAGCTGGCGGGGGAGTGGGGCATATGCGACTGACGGGGGTGTCACGCCCCAGAACCAGAATTCTGAAGAACGGGGACGTGTACAGCCAGCTACGTATAACAGAACGGCAACCATCCCGCTATACGGTCACGGCTGTCTAGCTATGTGAGGGTACGCTACAAACCATCAGTCTCTTAGGGTTAAATCAAGCTATTGTCTCAATCTCAACAAGTAATGATAGTAACAAGATATCAGACCACCAAATATACAATTGTAAGGCATCCCAAACATTACATATCCAGATGATCATGAAGCTAGTCGTACAAAATGTAAGGACTAGCAAGAGTTAAGTCATACATGATCAACCTCGAGTTGCCAATCATGATTACAGCCCGTAGGCAGAGAGAAAGTAAAGTGCATCGAGCTAACAAGTGCTCGTCGGCTAAACGCCTCAAAAGAATATCAGTTAACAATACAGTGGGAGAAACAAAAAGAGAAAACCCACTCGTTGCTCGGGTTCCGTCTAGTGTTCACCATCGGGCTGGAAAGCAGGTAGATCCTTTGCTGCTGCTCCGGTATCTGGCCATACAAAACCAGCTGGGTCAGACCCCAGAAAGAGCAAGTGCCACAAAGGAGGCCACGAAATAAGAACAAAAGCCAGTAATCAGCACAATAATATAATTACATAATAAGAGACAGTAATTTAAGAAAAGGCATGATAGTTAGATATAAAAGACAAATCTTGTACAGAATCGATAAAAGACAGAACATAAGGAAAGACATGACAGGATGATATACGATGAGATGACCATGGGACTATTCAGATAGCCAGGTTACAACCCGTAAACCAAACAAGGACTGGGGTTGTAACCCTTCGTCTGAACGGAACTTGGTTTCTCTCACCATTTATCGGCAAGATAAAATACGCGAATTCAAGACTTGCAATTAAACATGATTAAGGTAAAGCACGAGTAATCATGTCATGTCATGACCTTGCACAGGATCAGGACAGGACAAGAGGGACTAGACTCCATCCAATCAATCACGGCCAAGCAAGTACTACGGCTTACTACTTTAACTAACTAGGGTTATTACAGACCTGATTACTAACAAAATGCAATGAGAATTCCAAGTCCGGTTACCTGTTTGTTACTACCTGAATGCTTCCAGCAAGAAAAGGAAAAGGTAGCATGATATAGCAGACACACTGTAGTAAGATACATGTGTCCTAAGGTACCACGCTCGACGGCGGGCTGGAAGTGCGCTCATCTCGACGGATAGCAACAAATCCCATGTATATATATATAAGGCCGGGACCAAAGGGGCAACAGGTAACTGGAAAATTCTCCATGAACTAATTGATCAATCTAGTCATTAACCTAGCCAGATTCAGTATGAATCCCTGACCGTGGGAACCAGGGAGTCACGTCCTAGACATGATGCAAGACAATACGAGTGGATTGCACAAGCAAGCAGGAACACCCACGGTGTCAAGATAGGTCATGCTAAGTTATCAAGTCATGTCAAGTCAGGAGTGCGCCGCCACGGGCCACTATCAAGTTATCAAGATAATTCATGTCGGGGTACTTGTCAGGAGTGCGCCACGACGGGCCACTATCAAGTCAGGTTGGTCATGTCAGGAGTGCACCATTACGGGTCACTGTCATGTTATGCTAGTTCCTTGTCATACCGTGCCATGTACAATAGTCATTCCAACATATTAAGTAAAATCAAGTTCATGACAAAAGGCGTAAGGATATAAAATAGGCGTAAAATATCTAATAAAATATCAATATACAGGGCTATAGAAGAGCCAAGCTCAAGAAATAAACAAATTCATCATAGACAAGTGGGTTGTGCAAGAGGGTCAGGGGTTGGGCTGCGCAGGGTATGCACTGCGCATGGAAGAGCTGCACAAGAGTTGCCTTACGCAAGGGTTACCTTGCGCAAGGGTAGACTGTGCATGGGGTCAAAGGGCACAGGGTTAAAGGGGCACAGGGGATGTACTGCACAATGGGTCATTGCGCATGGACCAAGGGTACAGGGGCTGCCTTGTGCATTGATTGGATTGTGCAAGGGAGGATTGCGCAAGGGTAGACTGCGCAGAGGTAGACTGCGCAGAGTATGGACTGCGCAAGATCAGATTGTGCAGGAATGGATGGCGCAGGGTCAGATTGTGCATGAGATGGATTGCGCAGAAGTGGACTGCGCAGGAGCAGATTGCGCATGAGCAGACTGCGCATGGGCAGACTGCGCATGGGCAGACTGCGCATGAATCCATGCGCAGTCGGGTTGAGCGCAGTTCGCCAAGGGGCAAGCTGCGCGGTCGGCGCTGTACTAAAGAGCGCTGGCCGACGGGGATGCGCAATCCAGCACTGCGCTAAAGAGCGCAGGCTGCTACTCCAGGCCGAGAAGAACACCAAGAACACCAAAAATTCAAATTTTCATATCTTTGTCAAATCAAAGCCAAATCTAGATTTTCAAAGTTCTAACTTGAGTAAAATTGAATTCTCTTCCACATGGAAGCATCAAAACCCACAAAAATCCAACCAAAATAGATCAAAACTATGTAAATCTAAAAATAGTTAAAACCTAGATCTAGAACAATGGAAACTCCAAATCACAAAATGTCAAGTTCTAATGTTGCTCTCCATGGCCTAATCTAGCTAGTGGATAAATAAAAAGTGGTTCTCATATGGTGGCAAGGTGCACTTGCCTAATGGGTTGGAGAGTTGTGTGGAGGAAGAAGAAGAAGAATTAATGGAGGAAAATAATGAGGAGAGAGAGTGTTAGGCGGGGATTTTAATAGGGGAGGATAAGTTGTGTTGAGGGTGGAGGTTAGCTAAGATGGTCCAATGCATAATAAACCAAACCAAACCAATTCCTTCTCCTATCCAAATAAAACCAAGCTCCATTAATCAGAATTAATCCAGGAATGATAAATGACAATTAAACTACAATGCTAAGTATGAAATATACCACAACTTAACTGGTCAAGAAAAAAAATAAAAAATACTGGTCAGAAATACGATCACATATAAAATATGTATCACGAATTTCGGGGCACTACATCCTACCCACCTTAAAATAATTCCGTCCTCGGAATTTAATCAAGAGGCTAGAGATGTCGGGACAGCTATACTATCGCAAGTAATCTATGCTACCAATCAATCATACAATCATACATGTAAGCAAGGAATCGAAGTGCAAGGCATAAGGAAGACATTACACCTCACGAGCCAAACCGATTGGGATAACGTGATCGGATATCATCCTTACACTCCCACGTTTGACTCTCCAAGGAGCGATGAACTCAAGCAACATGGACTTAACTGATGGTCTTGCGCTTGAGGTCTCTCTCTTTGGTCAAACAGGGACACGGGCCTCTCCTCATACGAAAAAGGTTGGTACCAATAACCGTTTTCGAATGATCTAGGACATGGCTCGGGTCCGGGATATACCGTTGTAGTTAGGACACATGGAACATGACATGTGCCCTCATAACGACGGTAGAAAAGCAAGATGAGAGGACACATATACCTCTCAGCCGATTCTGGGTCTGGGCCTGGGCCAGGGCGAACTGCTGAGGCCTCTGCTGCTGGAAGGCCTGGGCCTGAGTCGGCAATGGACCCGGGAACGGGAGCTGCTGTGGTTGGTGAACTGGAGCTGGTTCTGGTGCTGGTGCTGGTCCCATAACCGAGGGACTAGTTACTGTCGACGATGATCTGTTTCTGAACGGACAAGATCCTATCATGTGGTCCGGTGCTCCACAAGCCAAGCACAACCCCTGTGCTCTACGGCGTTCAGAAACAACGTGCCCTGGCTTCCCGCAATGAGTGCAGCCCATTGCGGAAGACTGCTTCTGCTTCCGTTGCTGGGGATAGATCGGGGCAGAATGCTGTAAGGAGGTGACCGAATCTGTCCTCGTAGCTCCAATGGTCAAGGCCCTAGCTGCTGGGGCCGGTGCTGACGATTGGTTCATCTGGTCGTGAGACCGCTTCCGATCTCCGGTCCGGTCCGTTATCCTTCGGGAAGTGTACTCATGCCTCCTCGCTGCTCGCAAGACGGCATCAAAAGTTGTGTGCTCGAACTGCTCGACTTCCAATATGATTTCCAAATGGAGCCCCTGCTGGAATCGCTGTGCTCTGTCTAGCTCGGTTGCCACCAAGGTGGGAGCAAACCGACTCAATCTTGAAAACTCGGCCGCATATCCGTCGACCGTCCTGCTCATCTGCCTGAGATTACTAAACCTGGTCTGCAGGTCATATCTAGCCACTGCGTCAAAGTACTTGGTCTGGAACATATCACTGAATATCGCCCACATGACAGGCATACCCAAACTAGCTGCTTGCATAGCCCACCAGCTGCGGGCTAAATCCAGTAACTGCAGGCGCACCACCGCCACCTTCTCTGCTTCAGGGGTCCTGGCTGCCTCTAAGATCACTTCAATGTCCTGTAGCCAGGCATCTGCAGCAATAGCATCCTCGCTGCCGTCGAAGAAGGAAGGGTTCAGGCGTTTGAAATTATTGACCGCACTGTTCCCTCGAGGACCACTTCTGTTCAGAGCTTCTTGTACTGCTTGCTGCAAGGCATCACCTCGACGATCCTGAGACGCAATCAACTCACGGATGAGCCCTATCAAGGCCCCATCCTCTGATCCTGCTGGCTGAACTGGCTGGACTGGGGGCACTGGTTCTCCAGAAGGTATGGCTCGGGAGGCGGCTGCTGAGGACTGATCTTGATCTTCTTGCTGTTGCTGGGCTGCTGGCTGAGCTCCTTCTGGCTGATCAACAGGAATGATGCCACTGAAGCAAATGACATCAGGGATATTAAGGAAGGACCAGGATGGAACAATGATGCAAGCATGTTATCAAGTTAGGAATCCAAGGAGATAAGAATTACGAGTGGAGATCAAAGGCGAGTACAGATTGAGACATCTATCCGGTAAACCCTCAGATTTCTTGATTGACAGACCTGCATAGGCCACCACTTAAACTGTCACGCCCCAGAACCAGAATACTGAAGAACGGGGACGTGCACAGCCAGCTACGTATAACGGAACGGCAACCATCCCGCTATACGGTCACGGCTGTCTAGCTATGTGAGGGTACGCTACAAACCATCAGTCTCTTAGGGTTAAATAAAGCTATTGTCTCAATCTCAACAAGTAATGATAGTAACAAGATATCAGACCACCAAATATACAATTGTAAGGCGTCCCAAACATTACATATCCAGATGATCATGAAGCTAGTCGTACAAAATGTAAGGACTAGCAAGAGTTAGGTCATACATGATCAACCTCGAGTTGCCAATCATGATTACAGCCCGTAGGCAGACAGAAAGTAAAGTGCATCGAGCTAACAAGTGCTCGTCGGCTAAACGCCTCAAAAGAATATCAGTTAACAATACAGTGGGAGAAACAAAAAGAGAAAACCCACTCGTTGCCCGGGTTTCGTCTAGTGTTCACCATCGGGCTGGAAAGCAGGTAGATCCTTTGCTGCTGCTCCGGTATCTGGCCATACAAAACCAGCTGGGTCAGACCCCAGAAAGAGCAAGTGCCACATAGGAGGCCACGAAATAAGAACAAAAGCCAGCAATCAGCACAATAATATAATTACATAATAAGAGATAATAATTTAAGAAAAGGCATGATAGTTAGATATAAAAGACAAATCTTGTACAGAATCGATAAAAGACAGAACATAAGGAAAGGCATGACAGGATGATATACGATGAGATGACTATGGGACTATTCAGATAGCCAGGTTACAACCCGTAAACCAAACAAGGACCGGGGTTGTAACCCTTCGTCTGAACGGAACTTGGTTTCTCCCACCATTTATCGGCAAGATAAAATACGCGAATTCAAGACTTGCAATTAAACATAATTAAGGTAAAGCACGAGTAATCATGTCATGTCATGACCTTGCACAGGATCAGGACAGGACAAGAGGGACTAGACTCCATCCAATCAATCACGGCCAAGCAAGTACTACGGCTTACTACTTTAACTAACTAGGGTTATCACATACCTGATTACTAACAAAATGCAATGAGAATTCCAAGTCCGGTTACCTGTTTGTTACTACCTGAATGCTCCCAGCAAGAAAAGAAAAAGGTAGCATGATATAGCAGACACACTGTAGTAAGATACATGTGTCCTAAGGTACCACGCTCGACGGCGGACTGGAAGTGCGCTCATCTCGACGGATAGCAACAAATCCCATGTATATATATAAGGCCGGGACCAAAGGGACAACAGGTAACTGGGAAATTCTCTATGAACTAATTGATCAATCTAGTCATTAACCTAGCCAGATTCAGTATGAATCCCTGACCGTGGGAACCAGGGAGTCACGTCCTAGACATGATGCAAGACAATACGAGTGGATTGCACAAGCAAGCAGGAACACCCATGGTGTCAAGACAGGTCACGCTAAGTTATCAAGTCATGTCAAGTCAGGAGTGCGCCGCCACGGGCCACTATCAAGTTATCAAGATAATTCATGTCGGGGTACTTGTCAGGAGTGCGCCACGACGGGCCACTATCAAGTCAGGTTGGTCATGTCAGGAGTGCACCATTACGGGTCACTGTCATGTTATGCTAGTTCCTTGTCATACCGTGCCATGTACAATAGTCATTCCAACATATTAAGTAAAATCAAGTTCATGACAAAAGGCGTAAGGATATAAAATAGGCGTAAAATATCTAATAAAATATCAATATACAGGGCTATAGAAGAGCCAAGCTCAAGAAATAAACAAATTCATCATAGACAAGTGGGTTGTGCAAGAGGGTCAGGGGTTGGGCTGCGCAGGGTATGCACTGCGCATGGAAGAGCTGCACAAGAGTTGCCTTACGCAAGGGTTACCTTGCGCAAGGGTAGACTGTGCATGGGGTCAAAGGGCACAGGGTCAAAGGGCACAGGGTTAAAGGGGCACATGGGATGTACTGCACAATGGGTCATTGCGCATGGACCAAGGGTACAGGGGCTGCCTTGTGCATTGATTGGATTGTGCAAGGGAGGATTGCGCAAGGGTAGACTGCGCAGAGGTAGACTGCACAGAGTATGGACTGCGCAAGATCAGATTGTGCAGGAATGGATGGCACAGGGTCAGATTGTGCATGAGATGGATTGCGCAGAAGTGGACTGCGCAGGAGCAGATTGCGCATGAGCAGACTGCGCATGGGCAGACTGCGCATGGGCAGACTGCGCATGAATCCATGCGCAGTCGGGTTGAGCGCAGTTCGCCAAGGGGCAAGCTGCACGGTCGGCGCTGTACTAAAGAGCGCTGGCCGACGGGGATGCGCAATCCAGCACTGCGCTAAAGAGCGCAGGCTGCTACTCCAGGCCGAGAAGAACACCAAGAACACCAAAAATTCAAATTTTCATATCTTTGTCAAATCAAAGCCAAATCTAGATTTTCAAAGTTCTAACTTAAGTAAAATTGAATTCTCTTCCACATGGAAGCATCAAAACCCACAAAAATCCAACCAAAATAGATCAAAACTATGTAAATCCGAAAATAGTTAAAACCTAGATCTAGAACAATGGAAACTCCAAATCACAAAATGTCAAGTTCTAATGTTGCTCTCCATGGCCTAATCTAGCTAGTGGATAAATAAAAAGTGGTTCTCATATGGTGGCAAGGTGCACTTGCCTAATGGGTTGGAGAGTTGTGTGGAGGAAGAAGAAGAAGAATTAATAGAGGAAAATAATGAGGAGAGAGAGTGTTAGGTGGGGATTTTAATAGGGGAGGATAAGTTGTGTTGAGGGTGGAGGTTAGCTAAGATGGTCCAATGCATAATAAACCAAACCAAACCAATTCCTTCTCCTATCCAAATAAAACCAAGCTCCATTAATCAGAATTAATCCAGGAATGATAAATGACAATTAAACTACAATGCTAAGTATGAAATATACCACAACTTAACTGGTCAAGAAAAAAAATAAAAAATACTGGTTAGAAATACGATCACGTATAAAATACGTATCATGAATTTCGGGGCACTACAGGGGGAGTGAGGCATATGCGGCTGGCGGGGGAGGGACAAGCCATTACGCATGCGGCTAGGTTGGACAGGAGCTTATGCAATTGGGAATGAGTTGAACCCCATGCGGCTCAGAGTGACTGAGGGCTTATACGACCAGGAGAATTTCAGGCATATACGGTTCCAAAAAATTCAGGCATATGCGGCTCAAATCAAGTTCATGCGGCTCAAATCAATCCGAGTCATGAGGGAAAGCTTATGCGGCCAGAAGTTCGTCCTAGTCATGCGGCTGAATTAGTCTGAATTCCATGCGGCTGAAGGGTTCAGGATCTCATGCGGCTGAAATGATTTACGCGGCTCAGGAGAACACTTGCCACATGAAATAGTCATGCGGTCAAGTGCTGCCATACGGCCAGAGGACTGTTCTTCTTCTCCACTTTCCGAGAAGAAGAACGCCATGAAGCCATGCTTCCAAGCTCCATAAAATCTTCATCCAGAGTCCAAATCCGAACTTCCATAGGTCAAAATAGAGTAGAACGAAATTCTCTACAACATGGAACCATCAGAACTTGATAATAATATGATTAAACAGATCAAAACCCAAGAAAATTCAAAAATACAATAAACTTAGATCTACATGAATTTAGCCATGGAATTTAAAAATGCTAAGTACTAAAGTGGGTTAGAATGCTGTGAAGAAGAGAATGGAACAATAAAATTTGGGTTCCTCCATGAAGCAAGATGCACTTCCTAAGTTCTCCCTCTCTCTCTCAGGTAGGTGAGGAGTTAATGATGGGGAAGAAGAAGAGTAATGAAGAGAGAGAAAGGAGAGGGGTCTAATAAATGGAGATGGTGGCGGTAGGTAAGGGTTCTTCCCTTGGTTCATGATGAACCAAGGCAACCCAAGCCTAGCTGAACCAACCCAAAATAAACCAAGCCATGATATACCAAGATAAGCAAAGTAAGGAATCATGCAATACAAGATAAAATACGTACATGTATTCTAAAATACGTAATACGAACAACAGGCATTACAACTCTACCCACCTTAAAAGAATTATATCCTCGGAATTTAATTAAGAGGCTAGAGAGACTAGAACAAGCTATACTAATCACAAGCAAGCTAAATCTAGGCAATAAATTAAGCAATCAATCATGCAAGCAAGGAATCGAAGGCATGAGGCATAAGGAAGATATTATACCTCACGAGTCAAACAGATCGGGATATCGTGATCAGATATTATTCTCACGCTCCCATGTTGACTCACCCAAAGAGTGATGACCCCAAGCAACACGAACTAACTTGATAGTCTTGTTCTTGAGTATCTTCTCTCTCCAGTCCAATATAGACAAGAGCCTCTCATCATACGAAAGGTTGGTACCAACAACCAATTTCGAATAATCCAGGATGTGGCTCGGGTCCGGGATATACTGTCGCAATTGGGATACATGGAACACGTCATGCACCTCACGTAGCAACGACGAAAGAGCGAGACGATAAGATACATCACCTACTCGCTCAAGAATATCGAACGGTCCTATATACCTAGGACTAAGCTTTCCCCGTACGCCGAAAAGAATGATGCCACGGTTAGAAAAAATCCTCAGAAAAATATGGTCGCCGACAGAAAACTCAAGAGGACGCCGATGAGAATCGGCCCAATGATGCTGGCGATCTTGGGCAACTCGAAGATGGTCCCTGACTCTCCTGACCACTTCAACTGCCTGGACAATCATTTCCGGATCGAGCATCTGCCTTTCTCTAACATCATCCCAAGCTAGCGGAGATCTGCACTTCCTACCATACAGTGCCTCGAACGGTGCCATCTGGATACTGGCCTGGAAACTGTTGTTGTACAAGAACTCCACCAGGTGTAGGTGATCTTTCCACGAACCACCAAAGTCGAGTGTACAGGACCGCAACATATCTTTAAGAGTCTGGATCGTGCGTTCCAACTGACCATCAGTCTGCGGATGATAAGCTGAGCTGAACTGGAGGTGAGTTTCCAAACTCTCCTGCAGACTACGCCAAAAGTGCGACATAAATCTTAAATCTCGGTCCGAGGTGATACTGACGGGCACCCTGTGTACTCTGACAATCTGCCTGAGGTATATCTCTGCCAGCTGAGCCGTCGGCTGACCAACTCTGAACGGGAGAAAGTGAGCCACCTTCGTGAGCCGGTCAACTATAACCCAAATAGCATCTCGACCAGCTGGGGATCTAGGTAATCCAGTCACGAAATCTATGGTCACAGGCTCCCACTTCCATTTCAAAATCGGCAAGGGCTGAAAAAGTCCAGCTAGCCTCTGATGTTCAGCTTTAACCTGTTGGCAAACCAAACACCGAGAGACAAATCGGGCTATCTCCCTCTTCATGCCATTCTACCAAAAGTGCTGACAAATATCACGGTACATCTTCGTACCACCAGGATGAATGGAATACTAAGAACTGTAAGCTTCTGCTATGATCTTCCGTCTGATATCTCCACTGGGTACACAAAGACGCTTACCATGTCGAAGTGTACCATCCTCATGGATGCATAACTCTGGTCTTCGTCCTACCTCACACGCTGCTCTGAGTCACTGAAGCTTGGAATCTGCTGACTGTGCCATCCGGATCCTCTCGACTATAGTGGACTGAACTTGCATGCTGGCCATCAATGCCACACTGACAGAAAGGACAACTTCTATTCCCATCTTCTGAAGATCTGCTAACAGCTCTGGTTGTGCTGTTAGGAAATAAACTCCGGCTCTCCTGCTTAATACATCTGCGACAACGTTGGCCTTCTCAGGATGATACTGCAGGTTGACATCATAATCCACAAGTAGCTCTAGCCATCTCCTCTGACGCATGTTAAGATCGTTCTGGATAAAAACATACTTCAGGCTCTTATGGTCGGTGAAGATCTCCACCCTATCTCCGTACAAGTAGTGTCGCTACAACTTAAGTGCAAACACTACTGCTGCCAGCTCCAAGTCATGGGTTGGATAATTCCTCTCATGATCACGAAGTTGATGTGACGCATAAGCTATTACCTTCCCATGCTGTATCAAAACATATCCTAAGCCTCTGCCTGAAGCATCACAATACACTGAGAATCCCCCGGTCCCATCTGGAAGCGTGAGAATGGGAGACGTCATCAAGCCTCGCTTCAACCTCTTAAAAGAATCCTGACACTCTGTTGTCCAAGCAAATGGCACATCCTTGCGGGTCAACTGGGTCAATGGCGCTGAGATCTGAGGAAAGTCCGAAATAAATTGCCGGTAGTAGCCTGCCAAACCAAGAAAACTGCGAACTTCTGCAACTGTTCTGGGTACCGGCCATGCCTCAATGGCCACAATCTTCTGGGGATCCACTTCCACTCCTCCTCTGGTGATGATATGACCCAATTACGAAATACGATCGAGCCAGAACTCGTATTTACTAAACTTGGCATATAACTGTTGCTCTCTGAGAATATGGAGGACCATACGGAGATACTGTTCATGCTCCGCTACACTCTTGCTGTAGACCAGGATGTTGTCTAGGAACACAATCATGAACTGATCCAAATAAGGCATGAAGATGCGATTCATGGGGTCCATAAATACGGTCGACGCATTGGTTGCTCCAAATGGCATAACAAGGAACTCCCAATGCCCATACCTCGATCTAAAAGCTGTCTTCGGGATGTCCTGCTCTCTAACTCTGATCTGATGGTATCCTGAGTGCAAGTTAATCTTCGAGAGTACTGCTGCCCCCTCGAGCTGATCAAATAAGTCATCTATCCTCGGAAGAGGGTATCTGTTCTTGATTGTCACTGAGTTCAAGGTACGATAATCAACACATAACCTAGACGTACCATCCTTCTTTTTCACAAGAAGCATCGGGGCTCCCCAAGGTGATCCACTAGCATGAATGAATCCCTTGGTCCTGAGTTCTTCAATCATCTTGTACAATATCTCCAACTCTGACGGCACCATCCTATAGACTCTTTCTGATATTGGAGCTGTCCCGGGGATCAAGTCGATGGTGAACTCGATCTTCCGTTCTGGCGGCATCCCTGGAAGTGATTCTGGGAAAACATCTGGAAATTCTTCAACTATCCGAGGTAAGTGCACTGCTGAGACTGCCATCCGTAATACTGGAGGAGAATGTTCGACTTCGTCTCGAAAAAACAAAACTCTGGCTCACCTGGAATATTAAAAACAACCCTGCCAATATGGCAGTCTATTCTAGCATACTGGTTCCTCAACTAATCCATCCTTAAGACCACATCATAATCGGCCATCGGAAACTCGATCAATCTAGCGGGAAATTCTCTACCGCTAACTACGATCCGATACGAGAAAAATATTCTATCTACTCCCACGAGTCCGTTACCAGTAAGTATATTGAGCCTTACTGATAATGACTCGGGCTCTAATACTATTCGTGTCGTGAATCGTGCAGACATAAATGAATGCGATGCACCAGAATTAAATAAAGCTGAAGCTGGAAAGGAGTTGATGAGAATAGTACCTGCCACTACCTCTCCTGGTGCCAATCCTTCCTCTACGGCCATCACCATAGCCTGACCATGCCCTCGGGGTGCTGGTTCCCTCTGCTGAAATCCTCGCTGCCTGTTCTGACTCAGGACTTGGGCTTGTGCATACTGCTTAGGGTGTTGCTACTGGAATGCCTGGGACTGAGACGGCAAGGGCCTCTGAGGCTGATACTGCTGCTGCTGGACTGGTACTGGTCCTCTCACCGAAGGACTAGAAAGGTTGGACGATGATGAACTACCAATATTCGGGCAGGATCCAACCTTATGATCTGCTGCTCCACAAGCCAGGCACAATCCCTGCGTCCTGCGATATTCTGCCACCACATGTCCTGGCTTTCCGTAATGAGAACATCCCACCGCGAAAGAGGGCTTCTGTCTCTGCTGCTGAGGGTACGTCGGGACTGAATGTTGAACCGACGTCACTGAGGCCGCCCGTCTCAGAGATCCAATGGTCAAAGCCCGAACTGCCGGGGCTGGTGCTGAAGACTGATTCATCTGGCCGTGAGATCTTTTTCGACCTCCGGCCCTATCCACGATCCTCTGGGAGGTATACTCATGCCTCCTAGCTGCTCTCAAGACTGCATCGAAAGTCTGATGCTCAAACTGCTCAACTGCCAATAAATTTTCTAGGTGAAGCCCCTGCTGGAATCGCTGGGCTCTATCAAACTCGGTCGCCACCAAGGTGGAAGCAAACCGACAGAGCCTGGAAAACTTGGCCACATATCCGTCGACCGTCCTGCCCATCTGCTTCAGATTGGTGAACCTCGTCTGTAGATCGTATCGAGCTACAATATCAAAATACTTGGTCTGGAATCTCTCTCTAAATACTGTCCAAGCAATGGGTGCCACTAATCCTACGGCCTGTACCGCCCACCAGCTGCAGGCAAGATCTAATAACTGCAGGCGCACTATGACCACCTTCTCATTCTCTGGAGTCCTGGCTGCTTCTAGAATCACCTCTGTGTCCTGAAGACATGCATCAGCTGTAATTGCATCTTCGCTACCATCGAAGAATGGAGGGTTCAAGCGCTTGAAGCTGTTGGCCGTGCTGTTACCCTGATGACCTCCTCTGGTCAGAGCATCTGTCACTTCCTGGTGCAAGGCATCTTCTCGACGATCTTGGGAAGCTATCAAGGTCCTGATGAGACCCACCAAAGTGCCATCATCAGGCTCTGCAGGCTGAACTGGCTAGACTGGTGGCTCTCCTCCAATAGGTACGACTCTGGAGGCTACTTCCGAATGCTGGGCTTGATCTCCAGGTTGCTGCTGGTCCGCGGGAGGTGCTCTGCCTCGCTGATCGGCAGGTCCAGGTACTATGCCACTGAAGAAGACGACATAGGGAACAATAAGGAAGGACCAAGACAGATCAATGATACAAACATATGATCAGATCAAGATTCTAGGGATTCAGAGGATACGAGTAGAGATCAAGGGCGAGGACTGATTGAGACATCTATTCGGTAAACCTTCACATATCTTGATTTACAAGACCTGCATAGGCTACCACTTAAACCATGTCACGCCCCAGAACCAGAATACTGGAGAGTAGGGACAGACATAGCCAGCTACGTATATAGAAGTGCATCCCACCTCGCTATACAGTCACGACTGTCTAGATACATAAGGGTTTAACTACAAGCCAACAGTCTCTTAGGGTCATGAACAAGTCTAGTGTCTCAATCACAAGCATTTAAGTAAATGTTACAAGATGTAAGATCACCAAATATACAATCGTAAGACGTCCCAAATATTACATATTCAGCTGATCATGAAGCTAGTCATTACAAAATGTGAGAACTAGCAAGAGTTTAGTCATACATGATCAACCTTAGGATCTGTCAATCATATTACAGCCCGTAGGCAGACAGTAAGTAAAGGTGCAATCGAGCTAAACAGGTGCTCGTCGGCTAAACGCCTCAAAAGAATATTTGTACAATAAAGTGGGAGAACAAAATAACCCACTCATTGCCCTGGTTATGCCTGGTGGTCACCATCGGGCTGGAAAGTCGGTAGATCCTCTGGAGCTGCTCCGAAATCTGGCCATACAAAACCAGTTGGGTCAGATCCCAGAAAGAGCAAGTACCATAAAGGAAGCTTCACTTAGGAACTAAAACCAGCTGGGTCAGATCCCATGTCGACTTCATGTCAAAGGGAAGTACGTCTTCCTTGGTGAAACTGTACGGCATCTTTCCAGGCTTCAACCTTATTGGCCAGTGAACTAAATACAAGTCCAAGTAGTCTAGCCCAAGATTTCTGTACACACATACATAGTTATGCCAAACAAATTATATGAGACAAGAGTGGTGTGTGTGTGTGTGTGTTTGTATTATTACTTGAGAGATTTCTGCAGAGCAGGGAGGACAAGTTGGGGATCGGCATCACTGTACCAGAGCTTCGAGGTGACGAAGAGCTCGTCGCGAGACGCGATGAGGCCTCGTCTGATGGCCTCCGCTATGGCACGGCCGAGAGCCTGCTCGGTCCTGTAGACCGAGGCGGTGTCGAAGTGCCTGTACCCGGCTTCAATTACATCTATCAAAGTCGAGGCGAGGTCCGTCGGGATGCTGGTGCCTGCGGTCCCCATGCCGAGCACCGGCATGGCTCGGCCGGAGCTGAGGGTCACCATGGGAATTGATACTTTGCCCATTTTGTTTATTTTTTTGTCTTTGGTTCCACAAACACATTATGTTGTCTTTGGTTCCACAAACACATTTATAAGGGTCATTCTTTATTGTCATGCAATACGTCAGACTGTTGACAACCTTGTTAATAGAGGGTCTACATTGTCTTCTTAGTAACTCAAGTCAATAACAAAAGCTTGCTGGGGGGACGGCTTAGTAAGCAAGAAGCCTTTTACGTAGGCGCCAATTAAATGGTGGACGTTTATCAGCAATTATTATAGGGTTATTTGGTTTTAGGGTCTCGTGGTGTAACATTGTAAATTTGGATTTAGGTTTCCAAATTTTAAGTGGATTTGTGTCTCTTCCTAATGGTTGATTTGGACTAATTGATCCAAAATGGAGACCTAAACACAAATTTTGAATATTATACAAAATCTTAAAACTAAAGGTAAAGTGCAAAAAATTCCTCGTTAAATTTGCACCTTTTGCGTAGAAAGACCTTTTAGTCAAATTTAGCAAATAAAGACCCCCGCAATCTATGACTTGCTCGAAAAGCCCCCTACCTTCTGTTGACCATTAGAAATGGCCGTTAATGCCATTTTAAAAAAAAAAACCCCTAAACTACCCTCTTCCCTTCCTTACCAGCTCCCTCCCCATCCCTAACTTCTCCAATCCTCCCTCCTCCCTCCTCCCTCCGGCCAGCCCCTCCTCCTCCCTCCGGCTAGCCCCCCCTCCTCCCCGCCCCCCCTTCCTCCTCCCCGCCGGCCACCTCCTCCTCGCCGGCCAGCCCCCTCCTCCTCCCCATAGGCCAGACCCCCTCCTCCCCGCCGGCCTCCTCTTCCTCGCCGGCTAGTCCCCTCCACCTCCTCGCAGGCCACCCCCCCATCCTCCCCGCCGGCCAGCCTCCCTCCTCTCCCCCTCCTCCTTCCTGCGTCTCCTCCTCCTCCTCCCTGTCGGCCTCCTCCTCCTCGCCGGCCAGCCCGCTCCATCTCCCCGCAGGCCAGCCCCCTCCTCTCCGCCTCCCTCCTCATCCCCGCCGGCCAGCCTCCCTCCTCCCCGCCCCCTCCTCCTCCTCCCCGCACCACCGGAGAGAGAGGGCGGAGAGAGAGGGAGGAGAGGGATAAAATGGTCATTACATATCCCACTTAACAGCAGTTAACGGAAAGGGGACAAAATAAACAGATTTCAACTTTTAGAAATTTTAAGAGCATGGGATCTTTTGTACAAAAAGTGGGAATCTAACGAGGGATTTTTTGTACTTAACCCTAAAACTAAATATGTGAGAGTTGTGTGACTTTGATTATTTAGTTTTGTATGGTGAGAGTTATGTGACTTGAATTATTTAGTTATTTTGTTGAGAGTTGTATGACTTGGGTTATTTAGTTTTTTTTGTTACCAATCGAGAATAAGACTTGTGATACTGTTGTTTGCATCTATTCTAATAAATGCTTGCTTAAATGGTTACTTAAATGTTGGTTTAGGCGAGTGGGTTGGATTCTGCTCGCCAGTACATAGATGATGTGCTGACCCATGTTTTTCGTGGGCAGGTGGTCGTGTTTGAGATATTCTGTACACGAAGATTGGATTGATCGGTCCCGCGGCATCGAAGATTTGTTGGGCATGCAGAAGATCTCTTTGCACAAGATGGTGTCTTCAGTTTATAAAGGACATATTGTATGGAGCATCGGATATCAGTTGGGACAGTGAGTTGTAAGTCAAGTCGGTATCGAGTTGTAATTCAATGTATTGAGTTTGAAATGTAAGCTTTACATCATTTGTTCAGTTGGCTATCAATGTAAAGTGAGATGTGTTGTAAGCAGTGTACTTCAATACAAGTCTTGTACTCTTCTTCAATTATCAATAAAGAGAATAAAGTTTTGCATATCTCTCTGCGACTGCAAGTTATCTTCTCATTTCCGCTGTTACAAATCAAATGATGTGTTCCCATTCGATAAGAAAGAATGTCCTCGTTAACTTCAATTTGTCTGCTTCTGCCGCTGCAATGTGTTTCTATTTGAAGATAATCAATTATATACCATCTTTGCCTTGTACAAGTGCAATACCAGACTTGTACGGCATCACGCCCAAGCGAGGACGATCGATTCCAAGAGATAAATATGTGAGTAAATGACTCTATGAATCGGGGTGTCACTACAACAAAAAGGTCTATTAATAACGCTCGATAAGACGTATTGATGACGTCCGATACCTAAGCGTTATCAAAGTTCGAAATACCTTTTTTCTATGACGGTTTTGGGCTAATTCTGGACTTTTTATGACGTTTATAAAACAAAGCGTTATTAATATTTTAGAGCGGTGGCAAACTTGTAATATTTTGCAAACTTATTAATATTGAGCGTTCGAAATATTAGGGTTCGGTCCAGCGTCCTCTTCCTCCGCTCCTTCCATTTCCCCTCTCTTCCTCCTCTTCCTCTTCCTCCTCCTCCTCCTCCTCCTCTTCCTAGGGTTAGGTTTAGGGTTTCTCCTCCTCCTCTTCCTCTTCCTCCTCCTCCTCCTCCTCTTCCTAGGGTTAGGTTTAGGGTTTCTCCTCCTCCTCTTCCTCCTCTTCCTCTTCCTCTTCCTCCTCCTCCTCCTCTTCTTCCTAGGGTTAGGTTTAGGGTTTCTCTCCCCACTTTCCATTTTCCTCCTGCTATCAGAGTATAGACATGCCGACTCCGTCCCCGCCGCTGTCCTCCTCCTCCTTCATCTCCATTCCGCTCTTTTCTGCCATCGTAGGCGGAGTCCTCGTCCTCCTCTTCTTTGCCGAATACTTCCGCCGTAAGCGAGCCGAGGTCGCCACCGTCGCCTCGCCGGAACCCAATCCCGCCGCTGCCTCCTCCCAGAAGTCATCGAAGCCTCTTCCTTCCTCCAATAGGAAGCCCCATCCCAGATCCCACTCTTACGCCGCCGATAAGGTCAAATCTTCTCTCTTCTCCCCCTTCTCCTCTCGATTTTGAGTCATCGATCGACCGGTCACTCACTTTTTTTGTGTGTGGAATAATTTCAGGACCAGAACAAGAAGCACCACCCTCTCGATGCCAACACGCTAAAAGGCTACAGCGATTGTGTCACCGTGCTATGTTTCTCTTCCGATGGCCGTAATCTCGCCACCAGTGAGCACGTTAGTCTTTTTTTATGTATTTTTTTTACTTGTTTAACTTATTTGTGTCTTGATGTGGAGATGTGAATTTTTGTTCGTAGGTTGTGCCGATGGAGTGGTCAGAGTGTTTCGGATCGACGACGTCTCCAGTAAAAGCTTCAAGTGAGCTCGTCATACAAGTTTGATTTCCTATTTTGGGTTTTTTTGATTTTGATAATGTTTATAGCATTTCCAGCGTTTGGTTTGATGTAACTACTGCTAATTGCTGCAACATAGGGCCTCTCCGAAAACTCATTTACATGTTTATAATAACCTGCAAAGAGGGTAATGACTAGTGCTTAACCTTGAGTTGGCATGTGGTTATGGGAAATGGAGTCCCCTCCAGTTGTTCTCACATGGTTTTATTGGCAATGTTCATGTACGTTTAGATCATCAAATTATCATCTTCTGATTGGAGGTTGACTACACTTTTGTTGCTTACAAGACATGCTGAATGTGTGAAATTTGTGAAAAAATTAATTTGCCTTTATTGGTAAGTTACCGAGCTTGGTGATAGTCTCTGCTATCCCTATATGGTTTAGGTATTGAAGTACATACTCTCATACTACAGGTACCTGGAGGTGGTGGAAACACAAAAGAAAATGTAGCTTGTTGTTGGATCGTCGAAACGGAAGTTCTGTTGGACACAGAGCTTCCAAATGGTATGCATATGATTTATAATTTGAAGATTATATTATAATCATCTAGAATTTCTTTTAAGTCATGAACAACATACCATATTATGATACAAGTTTGCTAGTATAGGCTAAAGGAGTACAAAAGGTTTGGATGAAGATTGTGGAAAAAAAAAATTGTATACGAAGGTCCAAAGTATCAATAGGCTGGGACTCAATAATGATCATGTAAGTAATCCAATGGTAATAGGGAATGGGATAGTATATTCTCACATAGTTTGCATGGTCACTTTAACTCTATCAAACTTTGAAATTTCTATATATATAGCTGCTAACATTGAATTTCCATCTTGTAGTTGATCCGAGTAATGAATATGTACAGTCCTTAAAATATTTAAAGTAATCAATATGTATATTCATTAAAATATTTTATGTATTCAATATGTTGAACCCCTTGGTCTTCGCCTGATTGTCTTACCCTTGAATAAGGGGTCGAGGAAAATATGTTAACTACATTCTATGTAGTTTTTCATCTTCTACATCTTTTTTCCTAACTACATTAGCTCTAACAGCTAGCATGCCTCTTCATTTGTTCAATAGTTGCACATCACGTCATAATACAATGTATCATTATCTAATATTGATAGAAAGCAAATGAAGAATTGCTGCAAAAAAAAAAGGATTGGTATTGAAAAGCCCAAATGGCTCCAACTTCAGATATATAGGACCTATGAGTGATGTGGATTCCACAACCACTTCACACCTCAGAAATAGAGAGAAGAACGAAGACCAAAGAAAGAAGGTTCTACATACTGCTGCAAAAGAAGTACAAATTAGAAAATGTTAATGCATGCTTCATTCTGAAAGTTGTCTGAGGACTTCACATAGCAGAGGAATTCTTGACATGAGAACTTAGAGTTCTATAAAATTTTTTCCATTTATGAAAGTTTTGGCTTCTGGGTTTTCTGAAATTCACTTGAGCTTGTGTTTTTTTCTCTTGAATTTTGTAGTGACTTGAAGTTTTTTTTTCTTTCCAGTTTTCGGTCTTTCAAATATAATGTGTCATTTATACCTGGTTCTAACTTGATAACATCTAAATTGTGGATATAGGTGGGGTGAGGATTTGGAACACGAGACCTCCATTTGGTTGGCATTTTAATATCATTCTATTTTTAGCAATTCTCCATTTGCGCCAAGTGCAGTCAGTCTAATAAGTGATGCTTTCTTACTTATGCAATTTCGATTTTGATTTATAATATATAAATTTCTTGTTAACTTTATTTAATTTATTGGCTTGGTAAAATCCAGGTTGATTGCTAGGCTCACATTTCAGCGTTGTACTAAAGTGCTAAGCTGACATTTCCGATTTTTTGCAAAAAGGGCACAACGTGACGCTGAGGTGCATGCAGGCGCTGGTGAGGGTTCAGGCAGGAGTAAGGGATCAGAGGATGAGGCTCTCCCACAACGGCGTCGGCTGCAGCAGCACCAAGTCGTCGCTCAGCTGCGACACTACTTCTCTTTGGGACTCCCGATATCTTCAAGAGATGGCAGAGAGAAGATCCATGGTCAGAATCTACTTAAGTAAATATTTCTAATAATTTGGTTAGCAAAAGAGAGATTTATTCCTATTTTTTGGGTACATTCTGTATTTGGATATTCAATGTAATGAAGATGTTGATATGTACTCTATTTTGAGAAATGTAATAAAGATGGTGATATATAATGTTAAGTTTTTGGAATGTAATATATACTGTGCAGTATAGAGCATAATAAATATGCTAATTTGAATAGTATAAAGTGTTATAAATGTGCTGCATTTAGTCTATACATATTATCTATTCATGACGTTTTAAAATTGTTCTGAATTGTACACTATATCTTAACCATTCATAACGCTTTTATAGAAACTATTCATGACGGTTATTTTATGACGCTTTTAAAAAACATTTATAACACCCGTTTTCATAACGGTTGTTGTGGAAAAAAAAGCGTCATGGTTCATCATTAATGACGCTTTTTAGCCATCATTAAAAGGGTTTTTTTGTTGTAGTGTGTGACACCATGCTTCTTCCTCTGCATTCTTATCACCCTGTCTTGCTCGAGGCGAGTACCCCTACAAACTCTATCTTACTGCATATGATAATGAATTGCGTATGAACTATGTTAATACAGTTACTTAAATGGAAAATCGTATCTTACTTGTTTCTATGTATCTTCCGTATGCTTCACATGCTTCTCACAGGCTTGACATGCTTTAAACTGCTCTTAATATCTTTCACATGCTTTAAACTGCTCTTGTATCTCTCACATGTTATAGCTTGGGTTATGTTGAAACTGATAGCTGAGTACGTGTTCATGCCCCCTTCTCCCGTATGTATGTACCGAGCAAGGTCGCATTACATGCATACCTTGTCGTAGGCCATTATCCCGTATTTCTGTATGTATGTACACCTATGGTTGTAGACTTGTACGTACGTACATTTTATTACATGTAGACTTATACACCAGTACATTTACACCTATTGATCGATCACGTGCCTGCTCCAGTTTTAAATATTACATATACATCTGTCGCCATGATAAATGTATCCTCTACATGATAGACGGAGATATGACATGATTCTTATTTATTACATCTTTTTTTATTCCATGCTCAGTATGTTTAGTTTGTAGAACCAGTACTTGCTCCCGTTCATACAGGATAACGTTGTAGGCATACTTTTGAAGAAAGATTTGCTCAGTGATCTTTTCTATGGACCCACTGCAGATGATCGATCCATTGCTCCCGAGGAAGTCCCCGCAGGGAACTTCACTTGGTAATCTCGCTTAGATTATTTTTTTGGCTTAGATATTGAACTGTTTAGACTATATCTTGTAGTCACTGGACTTTGTCTCCAGTTTAATACTTTGAAAGTGTATTATTAAGTCTGTACTTATTTTACTTTCGCTTGTAGATGCTGTGTTGTGATGAACCTTTTAAATGTGATATTAGAACTGTTAGCAGCTTAGATCCTTTATTGTTTATTCTTAGAACAGCTTACTACGCTTTAACCAAGCGTAGGATGGACATGGCTCGGTCCGGCCCAGTCCAATAATTTGGGTAGCGGGTCATGACATATTTTTAGTGGTGGCCCATGCAGGTCGAGACTTAAGTTGTTTGGTTACATTATTGTACCAAACATGCCTGCAATTAGGATCTTAGGACAACTTGATAATACTAGGGATAAAAATTAGAACACCTAGAGGATTTCTAGGATGCAACATAGGAAAACTCATCGTAGCATAGGACCGTTAACTATATTTAGTCTCTTGCTTGAAATTCAGTGGATTACAATTTTGACCAAGATAGTACCCTTGGGATGACCCCTGAGGATCTCACTCTAAATCTTACCTCAAAATCTGTTTCCACTTGTTTCCATTTACTCTTTCTTAATTCGTTGTTGAATTTGATTCCAGATATTCGTTGTTGACTTTGATTTTGCATCGAGATAAATCACTACCAGAATAAGTCGTTTTAGCGACGCCTAAAGACGTCGCTAAAACGACAAATTTTGTCGCTAAAAATATTTACCGACGCAATTACAGACGTTTTGGACTTGTCGCCGAAACGTAAGTCGCTGATCTTTAAAACGTCGCCAAACGTCGCAAGTATCGACGTTTATCGACGTATATATACGTCGGTATATTACCGACGTCTACCGTCGTGTCGTCGGTGTATTAGCGACGTGTTTAACGTCGCTACGCGTCTGTAAAATCTTGGGAATTTACCGACATTTACCGTCGTTTAAAATGTCACTAAATATCGATAATTTCTGGGATTATTACCGACGTTCACCGACGTTTACCGACGTTCTCCGACGTATCAGGACGTCGGTAAACGTCGGTACCCTAGAAAATTTTGCAGATTTACCGACGTTTACCGACGCAAACGTACGTCGGTGGACGTCGGTAAACGTCGCTAAATCTGAAAAAAAATAAAAAAATAAAATACAGAATGTCCTTTTCTTTCTGCAGTTTAAAAAGATAACCATAACCAACAGGAATGAACACTCAATAACACACATGGTTCCTGCAACATTTGGTTCCCTGTTTTGCTGAACACAGGCCATATACACACACACCCATGTGAATGACACACAATCACACACACTATTTTCCCTCACTGTACACAGGTTTCAGTCCCTACATACACAGGTTTCAGTCACTCCTACACACACACACTCACTCTCTATCACACACTTGTCACTTTCCCTTTACCTCACTCTTTCTAACTCTCTATCTTTCTATCTTCCTATGTATATATATATATAATGTAATGTATATAAATATGTATGTGTATGTAATATGCATCTAAGTATATTATGTATATATGTAGGTATCCTATATATTATATTATGTGTGTGTACCATTATATATATATTATATATATGTATGTGTGGTATACATATAGGTAGCCTATATGTATATATATATGTATGTAATATGTGATTTCCATGTGTAGGCCTAGATGCAATAATAGGTTGTGTGATGTTGGTTTTGACTTTGTATTGTATAGGTTGTATGTGCTTGATATACTAGCATAGGCTAATTTAGCCTTAATTAGACTAATATAGACTTGTTAGGACTTAGAACGATTGTTAAACCTAGTTAACATAACCTAGACTTGTTTAGACCTAGAATGACTTGTTTGACCTAATTTAGACTTGTTGGACCTAGTTTGACCATAGTTGACCTAGTTTGACTTCTAGGGTTGACCAGAGTTGACTAAGAGTTGACTTTGGCCTAGATTGACTTCTAAACGTAAACCACAGAAGCACATTAACATCCAATTGAAACGAATAATAGCATAAACAACAGTATAACACAATGTAGCAGGCAACAAATAGAATGGGATCCAACAAATAGAATAGGATCCAACAAATAGAATAGGCAAAACCAACAAGTATCCAAATAACCAAGTCTACACCAAATAACAAAGTCTACAACCAAATAACCAAAGTCTACACACAACCAACAAATAGAATAGGATCCAAACATCCAAGTCTACACAACCAACAAATATCCAAGTCACAAACAAAGGATCAAACAAACACAAACAAACAGTCCTAACTAGGACTACTAGGGATCTGGTACAGGAGGGGCACCGCCGCGACGAAGGGATAAGAACAACTCATACTCCTCAAGTGAAATCGATACCGATGGAGCAGGCAGTGACGTCGGTGGAGTCGGTGTCGAAGAAGAAGACGGTGGAGGCGACGGAGTCGACGACGATGAAGGCGCACCCGGAGGACCAGCACGCTCCAACGCTGTAAGTCGCTGGTGGTATGAATCCACGATAGATAACATTCTATCACTGCTCTGGACCATCGAATCCTGCGCCAATCTCAGCCTCTCGGCCATGGTCACCTGTCCTGTCTGCAGCTCCGTCACCGTGCGCTCTAACCCTCCAACGCTGCGCTCTGTCCTCTCAGTCGTCTCTATGAGCTCCATAATGCCGCGGTCAAGCGCATCCAATCGTGCTAGCAGCGCAGGATCGTCCGTAGGGTGCTGAGACTGCTCCTCGATCCGTCGTAGCAGGTCGTCACGAAGAGACTCCATCATCTGGTGGACTCGGGCAGACTCCTGGGACGGCTATGGACCATGCACACAAGCAGGAGATGCCCTAGAGGACTGGGTCACAACTAGGGCGCCATAGGATCCTGTACCGTAGTACGTACCCCTACGGAGTCCACCAGCGGCGGTGATCCACAGCTCGTCCGCCGACGGAGCTTGAGTGGGCTGCAAGGAAGTACCGGCCTCTCCTGCATCAGGTGAACTAGCAGCCGCCCGTTCCCGCAGCCTCTGATACTCGGCCAAGAAAGTATGGATAGTACTCTATCATTTCTAATTTCTAATTAATGTACTTATTATTACTAACTACATGAATATTTATTTGTATCATATTTACTAAGTTATATTAAAATTGACACGAAGTATTAAACTAAGATAACGTATTGTAATACTTACATAGGTCTGCTCGGCCCTTTCGTCAATAAGGTCTTCGCCCTTCCGATGGGTGGCCAGGAAGACGGTCACCATGTCGGCATTACCGACCTTCTTTACCTGTAATTAAATATATTATCTTAGTAATAATTTATCGGTTTTGTATTAAAATAATATTTCTAAAAGAGAAAGACATACCAGACGACGGAAATGTTCCGTCATCGGAATCGACCCACCGCACCACTTCGAGGCATGTTGCCTAGCCGCCTTGGCCTTCTCCGACTTCTTCTTGTACCTTGGCTCGTCGAATCGAGCCTTCATCGCATTCCACTGATCAGGGGTGATCCAACCTTGGGTCGGCTTTCCGGTACGATCACGATCCTTCTGATCATTAATAGCGTCGCGGATCAGCTTGGCAGCGACGGCAGGAAATATCCCCTCGATAAGCTCGGCCCGGTGCGGTGGATAGAAAAATATATCTTAGAAGAGCGCAAACCAAATATTTATCAGTTATATATAATATACAAAAATTATATGGTTCATGTTAAAAGCAAATATATTTTAACCTTGAAGCGCGCAAACCAGTATGCCTTCCTCTCGTCCGGAGCATCAGAGTAGTTAATCCAAGCACCACCATAATTATGCCTCAGCTTGTGGCCTAGACGTCTCTGTACCTCTGGGGGACGATATCTATACAGACATATTATATTCATGAAAAAAGTTAATTTATGATAAAAACAGAAATAAAAATTATAAACCAAAACACCTACTTTGTACCGTCGGCCCAGATCTCCGTCCTCCTCTCCTCTGGAGGTGCGTACGCATCATCTGCATGATGTTGGTCGGCCGTCGGCACAGCCTCCGCCATCTGCTCATCCGTCTCCATCGTCGTATCAGCAACAGGAACGCTAGACGAGCGAGCACTCTCAACAGGCCTGGAACTACTCGTCCCAGGAGATATGCCACGTGACGTCATCCCAACAGGCCCAGCTACTGTCCGATATGGAGGAGTAATCGGCGACGAGGATCCAGAGCCGATACCAGTAGGAGGTACCGAAGGAAAACTCTGTCCTCTAGCAGTACCTGTAGGAAGTACCGGAGGATCATGACCTTGTCGTCCCCCTCGGAATGATCCGCGACGACCTGCCATACCTGATAACAGCATATGATAATACAACAAAAATAGAGACTAGAAATATGAAAGTACAATAAATAATAGAGACTAGAAATATGAAAGTACAACAAAGACAAGATAATAACCAAGACAACATATGATGATACATTCTACAATAAACATCTAAGTCCCGATAATATATTCTAGAAGAAACATCTAAGTTTAGATAAGTATATCTCTCTCAATCATCTTCAGAATAATCATCTTGTTCGTCTTCCTCGACCTCATCTTCCTCTTCCTCCTCATCTTTACTTTCCTCTTCGCCTTCGTCGGCTTCGTCTTCCTCTTCGGATAATTCTACATCTTCTATATTATGTGTCGTGTAATGCGTAACTTCCGTGGAGTCCACATCGACAATATTGGTTACAAGAGGTAGCTCGTCCTCCTGGTAAGCTTTTTCGTCAACATCAAAAGTATCTCTAGCTTTAGTCTTGCATACTGCCCACCAGTCAGACTTCGTTGCTCCCCGTCTCGGATAAGCTGTGAAGTACACGAGCTGAGCCTGAGTTGCTAGGACAACCGGTTCGTAGCCTTGATATCTACGCTTGTAGTTTTTATCCACAAGACCATGCTTGTCAATTTTCCAACCTTGATTTTCAATCGGATCGAACCATTCACACTTGAACAACACGAACTTTGCAGGTTCTCTGCCATTATTATATGACAACTCCACTATCTCTCGCAAGATGCCAAAGAAATCATTTCTTGGATCGACGTCTTTATAGTTCGAAGACTTGATACACAAACAACTGTTTTTCGTAGAATCAAGATCCAGGAAGCTGTCTCTGATCGGAGCATTTGTTGTCACGCCCCGCTCCCGTAGGAGCGATCGTCCTCGCTAAGGCGTGATGCCGCACGGGCCTAGGTTGCGCCCGTACAAGGCCAAGTCCAGAAACGGCCAATTTGCTAGGCCACAGAGTCGCAAAGAGTGTCCCCATTTGCAGCAGAAAGTAAATGAACACAAGTTGAATACGAAATCAAACTCTTTATTGATATTCAAAAAGTTACAAGCGGTGCTAGGCCGATATTACAAATCGCTCAAGCTCTCTCTCCCTGAAACATAAAAGGCGTGCCAAGTGGCTTACAAGATGGAATGATTCATGGCGATGTTTCGATACATTATGTCCTGTATAGGGTGCTTCAGCTCCTTGCAACGCTCCAAGGCTCCAGAGATAGCTCCGCGCCTTAGCATGTTTGATGGAAGCTCCGCACCCGCCGACGATACCTGCATCCTGCAAGTAGACTGTGGGGTTATCAGTACATTGTTATGCACTGGTGGGGAGGCTAGCTCGCCCACAATGCCATCATTACCGAACACGTTCCATTTACTTGTGTGCATCTCTATCATTCATTGTCTTTCTAATCTTGCCTTAGGTTCAATTTCATGCCATATGTCATAACCTATCTCGTGTTACCGATTTCAGAGTGTCGTATGGAAATACATGCACAACTTACCCATACTTACCGTCCGGCCTTCCCTGTTCAAGTAAACCAAGTTAGATAATATTTCATGTGTAATAACATAACACGATTCATGTACGCATTCAATATCAAGTGCGTGTCCCTGTCTCGGGTCTAGCGCGTCGTAGGCGTATTCTTTAACTCATTGTACAAGTATTCTTGATCATTTGGTGTATTACATTCAAGCCAGTTCAGGAGGTGCATTATTCAGTTAACATTAGTTTACTTTGATTTCAATGCAAAGACTTGCACGTGGATTACCACCAACAAAGCCCACCTATTCTATATGCACTTGGTCGCTGGCATGACTAGCCATCTGGACATTTCCCCTATGGCAATTCTCAACTTAGCGTAGGGTGATGGCTGGTACACCCCGTTAAGTCTCTTGAATATACCCTGCACTTACGTCCCTTGGTGCCCAAGCCCGCACCCAAGCAGACCGTAAGCCCCGTTTTGATTTCGCCTAGGCCGGCCACGGTTTACCCCCCCCAACGCCCGTGCCGCAGAATCCTTCCACTCGACGGCCACGGTTTACCCCCCCATCGCCCGTGCCGTTTGTCCACGACCATTTCGAATTATCTTGTCTTTTACTTAACGGCTATCTCCGCCGTAGGCTAACCCTTAGCCACAATGCGTTATCGACCAGGTTGGCGTCCGTGCAGCACGGGTAGCGAGCCCCGTTGTACGTGCCCGTCACACCTGTCGCTAACCATTCTTTTCTTTCTTATCTTTCATTCATTCTTTCTTTTCTTTCTTTCTTTCACTTGTTCGTTCGTTCATTGGTTCTTTCACATATTCGTTCATTCATTCGTTGATTCATTCGTTCACTTATTCATTCATACATTTTGTAACTCCCTGTGCGGGAGTCGCCTTGGCGACCCATTGGTCCCATAGCCTTTCAATGTTGCTAAACTCTACTTGGAACGACTATGTTGATAGTCTTCCCGTTTCATTGTTGTAACCTATTCATTGTTTCATTGTTGAACGCAAGCTTGTGCCTTAGCACGAGCGTGGAGTGCAGTGCGAGAGTTCTCATGTTTTCCATGTTCTTTTCTATATTCTATACAAGCATACAAGATGGGATTATTCCCTTAGCTAGGTGCGTTGAGTCTTTTATTAGCATGCGGGGTGTTGTCGCCTAGCAATTTCAGTGATAGTGTCCGTATTATTATGTGTCTAGGCTAAGCACAGACGGGTTCATCGGAGCCACCCACCTTAGCGATGTTCGTATCGGCCGAGCGATACTCCGAGCGCGCCTTTGATAGTCTAAGTCTGGATTCATCTTTGATGGGCCATTGTAAGTCTTGCATCGATTCGCATCGATACTTCATCGGGTCGAAGCAACTCTTCGGGTCGACGGCTCGCTCTTGAGTCGTTGCACTTGCCGTTTGAATCGGCGTTCCGCTAGGGCGGAGCGGGTCATTACATAATACACCACTCAAAACAAGTCTCGTCCTCGAGACTTCCTGAGTGCAGGTCATCCTACCATTCCTTAACTCGTGTCATCGTGTTTCATAGACAATTCTATCGAACGGCCCTATCGTTTGATGGCATCGAACCATGCTCGGTACTTTTCCAAGTCCCGTGTTGCATACGTTTGGTCGATTTCATTGAATAACTTTTCATTCATTTTTGAGTTGATGGTACTTATTCAATTCATGCATTTCTTCGACTCGGTTGCTACTTCGACGTATCAGAGGACTGAACGGTCGCACGAGGTGCGTTGTATTTTATCAAACTCGAGAGTCGTAGGCTGAGGCTAACTCACTCATTCGTTCATGCGCATCGCAACATCCACTTGCAGTTGCATTCGAGTTCATCACATCGCTGAGTTTGGATCGTGCACATATTCAAGGCATCCCCCGAATACGTACATTTCAACCAAGCTTAGCGATTAGCGAAGTCGGACAAGCTACTCGTGATAGTTTCGATTTGTCGATCGTTCGCTAACTTCGATTTGAAACCGAACTCATGTGTATCTCACTATCGTTTATCTCGGTCCTCGAGATGATCCGGTTCGCTTCTCAAGTGTTCTTGTCAACGAAATCAATACGATTTCTTCTTAGCGGAGTCGATCAAGTCTAAGTAATTTCCGTCCGATTCATGACCAAGTATCGCACCATCATCGAGTATTTCTTTCTATCAACGATTCAATTCGTTATCCCAACTTTACTTACGCATCATCCATTCCTATCATTCCCTTCGTTTGGGGCCATTCTCGCCGTCGTTCACGCACACTCCCAGTTCCCCGTCCTACTCTAAGTCTTATTGTCCCAAGTCTATCGTCCGTCCAGACGATACTGTAAATGCCATCGCACAGGTTCAATCACTCGGCATAGGGTCGTCCGCCTATCCGCTTGGTCGGCTCACAAGGTCATAGTTACAAGTCAAGTCTGTCGCTCATCGTACAAGGTCGTTGTACGACGCTCGCCCCAAATCCTATGGTCAAACCATTTGTTCGTTTGTACGGGAGTTTCTACCCAAGCTCGCATCACTCAGATTTCTAAACATCGAGCACGATCACCTAATTTATATCAAGACTTACGCTGCACCTACTCAATTCCGTTCAATCACCAGTTCTAACCAATTCGTGCATTCGATCACGAGGTCATCCAGCTCGTCAATACATTGCGCCCCAATCTCACGCGAGTCCGATTATCCACGGCGGTTCATGAATCACCATGCACGCTCCCGCGAAATAATCATTCTCATCGGGGCGTAACTCTTATTTGAGTTTTAGACTAACCCATTCTCGATACGCGGATTGGACCTACTCAATCCTCAAGTTCAATCTTTCAAGCACATAAATTCATTCTCGAGTCCACCTTCGCGTCAAACCACAAGTCGAAGCATACGAATTGCCACGCCATGCAAGTGCCGATCACTCCCGCTGTACGAATTACCATACCAGCGCTCACGCGGAGTGATAGCCCTAGTCGGCGTGATGCATGTGCGAGGCTGAAGTTGCGCTCGCATAAGACAAGAACGTCAACGTTGTGGTTATCGACGAAGCAAATCCAAACATTCCATTTCCTCCAAGCCAAGATCTCTATTCGATAGTCCGACCGTCATGCGTTCAATTAGAAAATCCTCGAGCCAAGTCTATCTTTTCCTCGACACATTTTTAACATCCCAAGTATAGCATCCAACGGAACAATGACATTTGCACGACCGTCATTCGCCGAGTCAGAGTGCCCCCGAGTTATCGCATATCGATCTTTGATACGCCTCAATACCATCGACGATATGCGTAACCTGACGATCTTCCTTTGCAACCAATTTCGAGTCGTGCGATGATGCCGTTGTCCGAGTTGGATATTCCACAATTTCATTTAATATTCAAGATCAAGTTCCGTCGCTCTTCCTCAAGCTCATTTCAAGATCGTTGTTCTAAACCCAAGTCACACTTTCTTTGAATCAATCCGAAATCGTACGCGCGATCCTCTAGGTTTCCTCGACCAAGACCATTCACTTTCATTCATCGTTCTGAATCGTTTTCTAACATGCGTTGCCCATTCACAAGTTGTCTGAACGACATCTCGTTCGGGACATTCGAAGTCACGATCAACTAAGCGTGACGCGTTCTAATGCTTTGCGCGATCGCATCGCCTCGCCGACATACCCGTTTTATCCGTATATCTTGTAGTCTCGCTCGAACAATTTCTATAACGTCCATACACCACTCAGAGTTCGAGCCACTCGACTAGTCATCGACACTCATTTTTATTCTTCTTCGAGCCTATCACATACACCACTCGGATTCAAGCCATACGATCTAGTCCTCAATCACGTTTGCGTCATGTGCTAAGACATCCTTCAGATTCGTTTGACGAATCTCTAGTGTAATCGCTCACGTCGCCTCGACGTACTAAGTCGTTTGCACAAATCCTCAAAATCCAAGCCAATCTTTTGGGTATGCCTAAGCGTTAACTCGATAGCGTTCCTATCGATAGACACTCGAAGTGTACCTCCGTTCTCGATCGAGCGATACTTGATATCGCTCGCAACCCGATTGCACCCAAAAGTTGAGGTGCGCGACACGCGGACTAAGTTGTGCCGCATAACCATCTCGTGCGGACTACATTCCGAGTTTGCATGCTCAATTGCTAGGGTCATCGTAGGACTAGTTAGGCATGCACGCGACATGTTAACTTTGCATGTGTTCTCTATCGCGTCAAGTTTAACATCGTTCGGCACAAAGGCCGTTACCTATCGATTCCGTTCAACCGAGCACTCGTACGAGCTTTTGAAAGTATTAGACTTATTATATGGAACATCCCAAGGCACAACGAGAGAGAGCGCATACTTCTTTTGTATCCAACGAGCTTTCAAAACTGAGAGAATCGAAATGAAGTCCAAGGACGTGAAGCCGTGCTCTGATACCAATCTGTCACGCCCCGCTCCCGTAGGAGCGATCGTCCTCGCTAAGGCGTGATGCCGTACGGGCCTAGGTTGCGCCCGTGCAAGGCCAAGTCCAGAAACGGCAGATTTGCTAGGCCACAGAGTCGCACAGAGTGTCCCCATTTGCAGCGGAAAGTAAATGAACACAAGTTGAATACGAAATCAAACTCTTTATTGATATTCAAAAAGTTACAAGCGGTGCTAGGCCGATATTACAAATCGCTCAAGCTCTCTCTCCCTGAAACATAAAAGGCATGCCAAGTGGCTTACAAGATGGAATGATTCATGGCGATATTCCGATACATTATGTCCTGTATAGGGTGCTTCAGCTCTTTGCAACGCTCCAAGGCTCCAGAGATAGCTCCGTGCCTTAGCACGTTTGATGGAAGCTCCGCACCCGCCGACGATACCTGCATCCTGCAAGTAGACTGTGGGGTTATCAGTACATTGTTATGCACTGGTGGGGAGGCTAGCTCGCCCACAATGCCATCATTACCGAACACGTTCCATTTACTTGTGTGCATCTCTATCATTCATTGTCTTTCTAATCTTGCCTTAGGATCAATTTCATGCCATATGTCATAACCTATCTCGTGTTATCGATTTCAGAGTGTCGTATGGAAATACATGCACAACTTACCCATACTTACCGTCCGGCCTTCCCTGTTCAAGTAAACCAAGTTAGACAACATTTCATGTGTAATAACATAACACGATTCATGTACGCATTCAATATCAAGTACGTGTCCCTGTCTCGGGTCTAGCGCGTCGTAGGCGTATTCTTTAACTCATTGTACAAGTATTCTTGATCATTTGGTGTATTACATTCAAGCCAGTTCAGGAGGTGCATTATTCAGTTAACACTAGTTTACTTTGATTTCAATGCAAAGACTTGCACGTGGATTACCACCAGCAAAGCCCACCTATTCTATATGCACTTGGTCGCTGGCATGACTAGCCATCTGGACATTTCCCCTGTGGCAATTCTCAACTTAGCGTAGGGTGATGGCTGGTACACCCCGTTAAGTCTCTTGAATATACCCTGCACTTACGTCCCTTGGTGCCCAAGCCCGTACCCAAGCAGACCGTAAGCCCCGTTTTGATTCTGCCTAGGCCGGCCACGGTTTACCCCCCCAACGCCCGTGCCGCAGAATCCTTCCACTCGACGGCCAAGGTTTACCCCCCATCGCCCGTGCCGTTTGTCCACGACCATTTTGTATTATCTTGTCTTTTACTTAACGGCTATCTCCGCCGTAGGCTAACCCTTAGCCACAATGCGTTATCGACCAGGTTGGCGTCCGTGCAGCGCGGGTAGCGAGCCCCGTTGCACGTGCCTGTCACACCTGTCGCTAACCATTCTTTTCTTTCTTATCTTTCATTCATTCTTTCTTTTCTTTCTTTCTTTCACTTGTTCGTTCATTCATTGGTTCTTTCACATATTCGTTCATTCATTCGTTGATTCATTCGTTCACTTATTCATTCATACATTTTGCAACTTCCTATGCGGGAGTCACCTTGGCGACCCATTGGTCCCATAGCCTTTCAATGTTGCTAAACTCTACTTGGAACGACTATGTTGATAGTCTTCCCGTTTCATTGTTGTAACCCATTCATTGTTTCATTATTGAATGCAAGCTTGTGCGTTAGCACGAGCGTGGAGCGTGGTACGAGAGTTCTCGTGTTTTCCATGTTCTTTTCCATATTCTATACAAGCATACAAGATGGGATTATTCCCTTAGCTAGGTGCGTTGAGTCCTTTATTAGCATGCGGGGTGTTGTCGCCTAGCGATTTCAGTGATAGTGTCCGTATTATTATGTGTCTAGGCTAAGCACAGACGGGTTCATCGGAGCCACCCACCTTAGCAATGTTCGCATCGGCCGAGCGATACTCCGAGCGCGCCTTTGATAGTCTAAGTCTGGATTCATCTTTGATGGGCCATTGTAAGTCTTGCATCGATTCACATCGATACTTCATCGGGTCGAAGCAACTCTTCGGGTCGACGGCTCGCTCTTGAGTCGTTGCACTTGCCGTTTGAATCGGCGTTCCGCTAGGGCGGAGCGGGTCATTACATTTGTCGACTTGAACCGGAAGCCATTGACACAGTAACTTGGCCATATTTTAACAAAAGTAATTGGTCCCTTGGCAAGAGTTCTAATTAATTCAATCTCGGGTGAAATTAGACGATCGACCTGAATATCAAAGAAGAGATAATAAGTTATTTATTACGCAGTTGCATTAGAAGAGGCCAGTAATTATCGAGCTACTTACATATTCGCTCAACCAAGAAAGAAAATGACGTCTTATTTCTTGTTCTAATGTTTCGTCTGTTAGGTAGGGTCTAACCAGCCTCAACTCATCATTATATGTGCTGGAAAACAATGAAACAATCGTCGATTAGTACAATAATATTAGCTTATACTATTACATTGAGATGACGTAAACTCATCATCCTGAGTTACTTACCCCTCTAGCTTCTCCACTTCATCCTCGTCGCAATTGAGTAATACATACAACTGAGTAGCCCTTAGCTCTTCGTCATTCAAATATCTCTTCTTCATTTTCCCCGAAGGTTTTTCGGACGCATTGAATACTTTCAGTATTCCATCATTAAATTCTTGATATCCGTCGTCGTTTCTCGGAGCCCTCGTTCTATTCGTAGCAACATGAGGTTTGAAATAGGAGGAGCAGAAATTTGTAATCTCCTCGAGAATATAGGCTTCACAAATAGAACCCTCGACCCGAGCCTTATTTTTTACCTTTCTTTTTAGGTGATTCAAATGTCGCTCGAACGGGTACATCCATCGATATTCGACGGGTCCACCAACATGTGCCTCGTAGGAAAGATGAATCGGCAAATGCTCCATAGAGTCGAAGAATCGAGGAGGGAACACCCTCTCTAGCTTGCACAGTATTACCGCAATGTCCTTATCTTGCTTTTCTAGACGATCAACGAGCAATTTCTTAGAACAAAGGTCCCTGAAGAATATGCTAAGCTCCGTCAATGGATCCCAAACTACCTGCGATAAGAATTCCCGAAATGCAATCGAAATTAACCGCTCCATGAATACGTGACAATCATGGCTCTTCATACCTGTCAGTTTGTTCTCCTTGAGGTCGACGCATCTTCTCAAGTTCGAAACATACCCATCTGGAAATTTCAGACCTTGAATCTCACCCATAAAGCCTCACTTTATCCTCCTTCTCCAGTAAGAAAATTGCCTTAGGCTGCTTCAACTTCCCATTCCCGTCCTCTATCAAATGCAATGCAGGACGTCCACATATTTCTTCCAAGTCCAATCTAGCCTTTGGATTGTCTTTCGTCTTCCCCTTTACGTCCATTACAGTATTAATTATGTTGTCAAACACATTCTTCTCGATATGCATGACATCAAGGTTATGTCTAATCAGATTGGTGCTCCAATATGGAAGAACCTAGAATATACTCCTCTTCGTCCAGTTATGAGTGCGACCAAATCCGTCACACCTGTAGCCCGTAGCAGGCTGCTCAATAGCTCTTGGTAAATCTTTTACCTCTTCCCATATCGTGTATCCGGGCCACCTTGGCGGGAGATTAGCCTTCTCCACAACGCCAGCACGAAAAGCATTCTTGTTCCTCCGGTACGAATGATCCTTCGGCAGGAATTGTCGATGACAATCGAAGAAGCACGGTTTGCCTCCGTATTTCAAACGAAAAGCCTTAGTGCTGTCCATGCAATATGGACATAAAAGACGACCATGCGTGCTCCATCCAGATAACATTCCATAGGCCGGAAAGTCGTTGATGGTCCACATAAGTGCTGCCCGCATCTGGAAATTTTGTTTTCTAGATACATCGTACATGTTAGAACCTACTTTCCACAGCTGATTCAACTCATCAATCAACGGTTGTAAATACACATCGATGTCCCTTTTCGGATTGTTCGGACCTGGGATAATAACGGTGAAGAACATATACGGAGTCTTCATGCACATCCAAGACGGTAGATTGTACGGGGTGACGATCACAGGCCAACACAAATACTGGGATCCCGAAAGTCCGAATGGGGTAAAACCGTCGGAGCAGAGACCCAATCTGACATTACGCGGATCAGAAGCAAAATCTGGATACTTTCGATCAAAGTGCTTCCATGCTTCTCCATCAGATGGGTGATCCAACACTCCTTCGGTATGTTCCCGCTTATGCCAACTCATGTTTTCTGCAGTTTCCTTCACCATAAACAACCGCTGCAACCACGGCGTTAACGGCAAGTAGTGCATCGAAGAGGTAGGCTTCCTGGCACCGACAGACTTTCCTCTACCACATACCTTGTAGCGATCGACACCGCAAAATCTGCAGGCATCTTCATCCTTGTCATCTTTGTAGTATAACATGCACCCGTTGCGACAGGCATCGATTTTTTCGTATTCCATCCAGAGCGATCTAACCATCCTCTTAGACCGGTAGAAGTCTTTAGGCAACTTCGCACCCTCAGGCAATATTTCTATAAGCAACTCCATAAGACGGTTGTAGCAATCTTGCGACATATTAAAATCGGACTTGATGCTCAACAATCTTGTAACCACCTCCAACGGTGAATGATCCTCAAAACCAGGATATAATGGAGTCCTTGCATTCTCCAGCAACTCCATGAACTGTGCAGCATCGGGGTTCGGTGCCTCCTCAGGTGCATCATGATCATCCGGATCGAAACTAGGCCCGGCCGCATCAAAAACCATGTTCACCAACCCATCGTCGTAAGGAGCGTTATTGTGGACATCCACATAAGGCTCGTACTCCGATGCTAAAGACACAAGTTCTCCGTGCTTGCTCCACTGATAGTAATTTGGCGTGAAACCCTTCGAGTATAAATGATACGTGACATCCACTTCTGGATGATATTTCAAGTTACGACATCTCACACACGGACACTTAATTTTGGTACCGTCCATGTACTGAGGGAACGCCTTGGCAAACTGCAGGAACTGGTGTACACCCTCTATGAATTTATCCCGCACACCGCATGTGTCATCAGGATGACGGTTGTACATCTACGAACGATTCCGCAGATAGTAATTCAGCTCCATATCCATTTGAGGATAATTCTGTAAGATAGATACATGCACATCGTTTAAACACTTGTAAAAGTAATCATGATACAATAAGTGGTAATAGATATGATGGATCCTATGTAGTTTCTTTCCCTCTCTTTACTGTGAACCTTGGTTAACATTAATATTTCCACACTTCTCTAGGGTGAGGTTGAGGTAGATATCCTATGATACGGAATAGTCGACTGAATGACCTGAATGAGAAGGAAGGAAGTAGGGTGGCTCACTCTATACACTCTAGGATTGACTTATTTCGTCGTTGATTTGACTTATTTTGGTAGTGTGAAATGTCAACAATATCCGATACGGTACCTCGAAGACCTAAATATAGAATATTAATGTCAATTGGTGTTTTGGAATCATAAACATGATATACTAGGTCAATTCTAGGTCTCCAAGTCATTTCTAGGTCACACTAGGACAACTGGGTCAATACCTTGCCAAACTTGGTCAAACTAGGTCACACCTAGGTTTTTAGGGCCATACGTTGCCTTACCAAGGTATTCTAGTCTATACTAGGCTAATACCCTATGTATTTGCCCTACCAATATCCTATTCACATAGGTAAAACCATTACTATGGCCTATTTACCTAATTACTTATACACTAGCCTATCCTTAACTCTAGTAAAAACCAATACCCAAACTCAATACCCCATACACTACAACATAGGTATCTCCCATACCCATGTGTCAACCCATTACCTAAACCTATAGGCTTCCTAAACCTATATATTACCTAGTCACTTTAGGTAAAGCCATTACCTATACTCATAGGTAAAACAATTCCTATCTTGAAGTTACCTATACTTATTGTCCTAGTCCTTATCTATACACATTATCCTAAGTGTTTCACACGCTCCTACACTAAGGCCTCGTTTGGTTCACCGATTTAAGGAACTAGAAAAGGAAAGTTGTTCCTTTCCTTTGTTTGGTAACCACAAACTTGAGAATCAATTTCCTCACAAGGGGGAAAATTGAAGGGAATATGGTTCCACTCATGACCCATGGGATTCATTTTCCCTCCTCCTTTTCCAACATTTATTACAAAAGTAACCATGTGTTATTACTTATTTTACCATTAATGCTTATTTTACCATTGTTATATTTTTGCTTCCCTTTCCTACACCAACCAAACAACGGAAAGGAAATGTGACAGGAATCCTACTTTCCGATTCCCATGGAAAATACAAAGGAATACATTTCCTTTCCGTGAACCAAACGAGGCCTAATAGTGTCAAAGTGTCCACGTGTTGTCAAAGTGTCAAAGTATCAAAGTGTCACAGTGTGTGTCAAAGTGTCCACTTGTGTGTCAAAGTGTCCACGTGTGTGTCAAAGGGTCATGTCTGTGTCGCATCAGAAAAAGGGAGATAGGGTTAGGGTTTACCGACACAGCGTTGGGGTTGGGTCGGGGTCGCCGGGGCTGGAGCAGCGGCGGAGGAGACTGGTCGGGTGGTCATCGGAGGGAGTGAGTCGTTGGAGGGAGTGGGGTCGTCGGGCAGGAGGTCCTCGCGGGCAAAGGTAAGGGGGAAGAGCGGGAGATTAGAAAAATTTGGGTAAAAAAATGAAAAATCGATCGGGCCAGAAACCTATATGAAATGTTTTAGCGACGTCAGTTAAAGACATCGCTAACCGTCGCTATTTATTAAAACCTGGCGACGTCGTAAAAGTGGCGTCGCGAAATGTCGCTGAATAAAAAAAAACAGTGACGTTTTGCGACTAGAATGCGACATCAGTTGTCCAAAACATAATTTGTGTCGCTAACTGTCGCTCAAACGTCGCTGATAGTGACGTTCAGCGACGTATACATAAAATATCGCTAAAAGCACAAACTTTAGCGACGTATTTGTCTGGAGTCGCTAATTTCGTCGCCATTATGACTTATTTTGGTAGTGAATTTTATGGATTGAGTTAAGGTGTATTCTGATAACATATTTGATGATTAAAGTGAGAATGGTAAATGTCTGCTTTAGTTATGGAGTTTAGAATTCATCGCAGCCATATTAGCTGGTATGACAAAAACATAGGGCATGATTTTGGGTATACTTATCTTAGTTATGGAATTTAGATTTTCTCGCAGCCATACCGGTTGACGTGGCAAGAATTCTAGATAACATGATTATATGGTGTATACCTTAGTTATGACTCTATCGTTTATTGCATCTAAGCTTACTGTGTGGCAAAAATTCTGGCAACATGATTTCAGGAAGACGTGTATGGTTATCAGATCACATCTCAACTTGGTTTACTTTGTTATGACCAAATGAGCAAGAATAAATTCTTATCATCATTCTTTTCCGTCTTGATTAACTCTTTTCTATCTACATCCACAACTAGGATTACAGGTTCTCTAGGACTCTCCAACAGGATTGCTTTCATGTTATCTTTTTGGACATAATTATTTTTGTGTTCCATCTTTCCTATGACTTGACTAAACTCTTCTTCGTTAACCTCTTGGGTAATTCTTCTCATCTTTCTCGGTAATTGTTGGAAACGCCTTATAGATTGATCCAAGGAAGGTTCGTGAAAGTAGATTTTAACCTTGTATTACGGAATTGAGAGTTTTGCAGCCAGAGAAATACTAGGGAGGCAGGACTTCAGATGACGGCATCATGGTTATATATGTTTTACGGATCTTACTTGAACCATACCCTGTGTATTTGATTAATATTTCATGGATTTAGTCAAGATAAGTTCAAGAACCTGTACTATCTGGCATGGCAACTGTGCACTGCAGCCATCCGTCGTATTATGGAACAAAGAAGTTATTTTAGCCAGATGCACACTGACTTGGAAATAACTTCACGTGACCTAATTGCGGAGGTATATGGTTCTCGAGTTTTACCTCGACTACGTCCTATGCATCTCGTTGTCCTTGTCACGCCCCGACCCGGAATCACCCGAATCATCGTCCTCGCAGGGGGCGTGATGCCGTACGAGCCTGGAGTTGCGCTCGTGCAAGGCAAGATGACAAGTTCTCAAATGGTTATCTTTTGATTCGATATTAACAACGAAAGAAAAACAGAGGATACGAAACAATTCTCTTTATTGATACCCGAAACTGAGATTATAAAGGCTTTCGATAGCCTAATAATATATGCCAGATTGGCTCCAACACTCAGGTTCTCTCTTGCCTTCAAAGGATTATACCGTTCCTGTCACGCCCCAGAACCAGAATACTGGAGAGCGGGGGCAGACATAGCCAGCTACGTATAATGAAATGGAATCCACGTCACTATACGGTCACGTCTGTCTAGATATATGAGGGTTTAACTACAATCCATCAGTCTCCTATGGTCATGAACAAGCCTATTATCTCAATCACAAGCAAGTAGTAACAGTTACAAGATGTCAGAGCACCAAATATACAATAGTAAGGCATCCCATACATTACATATTCGGATGATCATGAAGCTAGTCGTACAAAATGTTAGGACTAGCAAGATTTTTAGTCAATACATGATCAACCCTAGGATTTGTCAATCATGTTACAGCCCGTAGGCAAACAGTAAGTAAGGATGCAATACGAGCTAACACGTGCTCGTCGGCTAAACGCCTCAAAAGAATAATTTTACAATAAAGTGGAAGAACAAAAAGAAACCCACTCGTTGCCAGGGTTACGCCTGGTGGTCACCATCTGGCTGGAAGGTCGGTAGATCCTCTGGTGCTGCTCCGATATCTGGCCACACAAAACCAGCTGGGTCAGACCCCAGAAAGAGCAAGTACCACAAAGGAGGCTTCACTTAGGAACTAAAACCAGCATATCACAAACAAATAGTTAAGGTAATTAAAAGATACTGATAATAACTGAGATAACAATAATATATTGAGCACGGAGAAACCATTCAAGTAGCCAGACTGCAACCCTTAAACCAAACAAGGACCAGGGTTGCAATCCTTCGCCTGAATAGTAACCCGTCTCAATTACTATTGATAAGGTAACAAGACAATAAACAAAGAGAGGACACAGAACTGATCCGGGAGCCAGGTTACAACCCTTAAACCAAACAAGGACCGGAGTTGTAACCTTCGCCTGAACAGAACTGGACCCCTGACCTTTATTGTTAAGGCCAGTATAAATAATCATGGTATTGAAGTAAGGTAAAACATGACAAGCATGACAGGGGTTGCAAATAAGACAATAAACGAAGAGAGAACACAGAACTGCTCCGGGAGCCAGGTTACAACCCTTAAACCAAACAAGGACCGGGGTTGTAACCCTTCGCCTGAACAGAACTGGACCCTCGATCATTATTGTTAAGACAAGCGCAATAAGCAGGACGATATATGATAAGATAACCATAGAACTATTCAGATAGCCAAGTTACAACCCTTAAACCAAACAAGGACCGGGGTTGTAACCCTTCATCTGAACAGAACTTGGTATCCCATCATTTATCGATACAAGAAATCATGTCATGTTACAATCTTGTACAGGATCAGGATAAGACTAAGCTGGAATAAACTTCATCCAATCAATCACGGCCAATCAAGAGTACGGCTTGATGCTTTTAACTAACTAAGGTTAACACAGGCCTAGTTACTAGCAAGATGTAATGAGATTATCCCAACAGCCACAAGCCCTGCAGACCATCCGGTTATCCAGGTCGAACGTTTATGAAGAATACAACACGTGACTGTGTGCTGAAAATGTGCCCTACTCGTCGGTAGGCTACAAGTCCACTGAATGCGCCCAGATAACGGGATTACATGTAGCTGGGAATCTCTTCATGACTACTGAATCATTCTAGTTAATTAACCTTAGTCAATTTCAGTAGGTATCCCTGACCGTGGTACTCAGAGATCCCCATCCTAGACATGATGTAAGACAGTACTGGTTTATTTGTACAAACACAATCGTCCACAGTGTCCAGGTCCTTCATACTTGTCATGTCAGGCTACTGTCATAACAGCATGTCGAGATATATCATGTCAATTTACTTGTCAAGAGTGCGCCACAGCGGGCCACTATCGTGTTCTATTCTTACCTTATCATAAATAAGAAAAACTTGCATAAAATAACTAGTGGCATTTTCTTGAAGCCAAGGAAAAGATCTACAACTTTCATGTTTTGAGTTTTTCAAGATTCTAGCTACGAAACAACTTAAACAAGCAAAAACAGTGAATTCCTGCACAATCGGCGCATGAGATTCCTGCGCAATCGGCGCATGGGATTCCTGCACCAATTGGTATATGGGATTCCTGCACAATCGGTGCATGGGATTCCTGTACCAATCGGCGCATGAGATTCCTGCGCAATCGGCGCATGAGATTCCTGCGCAATCGGCGCATGAGATTCCTGCACAATCGGCGCATGGGATTCCTGCACCAATCGGCGCATGGGATTCCTGCACCAATCGGCGCATGAGATTCCTGCACAATCGGTACATGGGATTCCTGCACCAATCGGCACATGGGATTCCTGCGCAATCGGTGCATGGGATTCCTGTACCAATCGGCGTATGGGAAACTCACGTTGCGTCTTCAATACATGCGCGTAGGGAACCTACGCGCATGACACGTTCGGAGTTAAGGGATGCGTTGCCGGGACTTCACGGCGCATGGCCTCCCGGCGCATGGCCTCCCGGGCGCATGAGGTTCCCGGCGCATGGGGTTTATCGTTCCCAAACAGCAAGTTCAGCCATGAAAGTTCCGAAAACTTGCCATGGCCATAACTTCCTCATCCGAAGTCGAAATCAAGCGAAACAAAAGCCAAAACTGCATGAAATTGAATTCTCTACAACATGGAACCACTAGTTTTTGGAAATACCAAGTTTTTAGAGATCAAAACCAAGAAAACTAAACAAGAAGGAACTTAAAACTTAGATCTACAAAAATATAACCATCAAAACCGAAAACTTCCAGTTCTAAAGAGGCTTAGAATCTAGTAAGGAAGAGAATGGAACAATAAAACATGAGATCCATCATGAAGCAAGTTTGCACTTGCCTAAGCTCTCTCTCTTCCTGGTAGGTGGAAGAGTAAATGTGGAGAAAAAGAAGAATAATGAAGAGAGAGAATGAAGGAATGGGTTAATAAAAGATGATGGGGGTGGTAGATAGGGGTTCTCCCTTGGTTCATGATGAACCAAGCAACCCAACCCGAACCAAGCCAACCCAAACTAAACCGAGCCAAGCCAAGAGATATGTAATACAAGATGAAATACGTACACGTATTCCAAGATACATAATACTAACTACAGGCATTACAACTCTACCCTCCTTAAAAGAATTCCGTCCTCAGAATTTAATCAAGAGGCTAGAATTACAAGGACAAGCTATAATAATCGTAATCTATAACAAGCAGTCTACCATGCAGTCATTTATTCAAGCAAGGAATTGAAAGCATAAGGCATAAGGAAGACATTATACCTTACGAGTCAAACAGGTCGGGATATCGCGATCGGATATCATCCTCACGCTCCCACGTTGACTCACCCAAAGAGTGATGACCCCAAGCAACTCGGACTAAACTAATAGTCTTGTTCTTGAGTATCTTCTCTCTCCGGTCCAATATAGACACGGGCCTCTCCTCATACGAAAGGTTGGTACCAACAACTAATTTCGAATGATCCAGGATATGGCTCGGGTCCGGGATATACCGTCGTAGTTGAGTTACATGGAACACGTCATGCACCTCTATTAGCGACGGCGGAAGAGCGAGACGATAGGACACATCACCTACTCGCTCCAGAATATCGAACGGCCCTATATACCTAGGACTAAGCTTTTCTCGTACGCCGAAACGAATGACACCACGGTTAGGCGAAATCCTCAGGAATACATGGTCGCCGACTGAGAATTCAAGGGGTCGCCGATGGGAATCGGCCCAATGACGCTGGCGATCTTGGGCAACTCGAAGATGGTCTCTGACTCTTCTGACCACTTCAACGGTCTGAGCAATCATTTTCGGACAAAGCATCTGTCTCTCTCCAACATCGTCCCAGGCTAGCGGGGATCTGCACTTCCTACCATACAGTGCCTCGAACGGTGCCATCTGGATACTGGCCTGGAAACTGTTGTTCTACGAGAACTCCACCAGGTGCAGGTGATCTTCCCACGATCCACCGAAGTCGAGTGTACAAGATCTCAACATGTCTTCGAGAGTCTGGATCGTGCATTCTGACTGGCCATCTGTCTGCGGGTGATAAGCTGAGCTGAACTGGAGGCGAGTCCCCAAACTCTCTTGCAGGCTACGCCAAAAGTGTGACGTAAATCTGGAATCTTTGTCCGAGGTGATACTGACTGGTACACCGTGCAATCTGACAATCTGTCGGAGATACATCTCCGCTAGCTGAGCCTTCGACTGACCAACTCTGAACGGGAGAAAGTGAGCCACCTTCGTGAGTCTGTCTATGACAACCCAAATAGCGTCTCTGCCAGCCGGGGATCTGGGCAATCCCTTCACAAAATCCATGGTTATATGCTCCCACTTCCATTCTGGAATTGGCAAGGGCTGAAGTAGTCCAGCTGGCCTCTGATGTTCAGCCTTAACTTGTTGGCAAACCAAACATTGAGAGACAAACCGGGCTATCTCCCTCTTCATGCCATTCCACCAAAAGTGCTGACGAATATCACGGTACATCTTCGTGCCACCGGGATGAATGGAATACTGCGAACTGTGGGACTCTGCCATGATCTCCTGTCTGATATCTCCACTGGGTACACAAAGACGCTTACCATGTCGAAGTGTACCGTCTTCATGGATACATAACTCTGGTCTTCGTCCTGCCTCACACTCTGCTCTGAGTCGCTGAAGCTTGAAATCTGCTGACTGCGCCATCCGGATCCTCTCGACTATAGTGGACTGGACTTGCATGCTGGCCATCAATGCCACACTGGAAGAAAGGACTACTTCTATACCCATCTTCTGAAGATCGGCTAACAGTTCTGGTTGCGCTATTAGGAAATAAACTCCGGCTCTCCTGCTCCATGCATCTACAACAACGTTGGCCTTCCCAGGATGATACTGCAGGTTGACATCATAATCCACCAGTAGCTCCAGCCACCTCCTCTGACGCATGTTGAGATCCTTCTGGGTGAACACATACTTCAGGCTCTTGTGGTCGGTGAAAATCTTCACCCTATCTCCGTACAAGTAGTGCCTCCACAACTTAAGTGCAAATACTACTGCTGCCAGCTCCAAGTCATGGGTTGGGTAATTCCTCTCATGATCACGAAGTTGCCGTGACGCATAAGCTATTACCTTCCCATGCTGCATCAGAACACATCCTAAACCTCTGCCCGAAGCATCACAATACACTGAGAATCCTCCGGTTCCATCTGGAAGCGTGAGAATAGGAGCCGTCATCAAGCCTCGCTTCAACTTCTCAAAAGAATCCTGACATTCTGCTGTCCAAGCAAACTGTACATCCTTGCGGGTCAACTGGGTCAATGGCGCTAAAATTCGAGCAAAGTCTGAAATAAATCGCCGGTAGTAGCCGGCCAATCCAAGGAAACTGCGAACTTCTGCAACTGTGCTAGGCACTGGCCATGTTTCAATGGCCACGATCTTCTGGGGATCCACTTCAACTCCTCCTCCGGTGATGATATGACCCAAGTACGAAATGCGATCGAGCCAGAACTCGCATTTACTAAACTTGGCATACAGCTGGTGCTCTCTGAGAATCTGGAGGACAACTCGGAGATGCTGTTCATGCTCCGCTTCACTCTTGCTATAGACCAGGATGTCATCTAGGAACACAATCACGAACTGATCCAAATAGGGCATAAAGATGCGATTCATGAGGTCCATGAATACAGCCGGCGCATTGGTTGCTCCAAATGGCATAACAAGGAACTCCCAATGCCCATATCTCGATCTGAAAGTTGTCTTCGGGATGTGCTGCTCTCTGACTCTGATCTGGTGGTATCCTGACCGCAAGTCGATCTTCGAAAATACTGACGCCCCTTTGAGTTGATCAAACAAGTCATCTATCCTCGGGAGAGGGTATCTGTTCTTGATTGTCACTGAGTTCAAGGTACGATAATCAACACACAATCTGGACGTACCATCCTTTTTTTTCACAAGAAGCATCGGGGCTCCCCAAGGCGATCCACTAGCACGAATGAATCCCTTGGTTCTGAGTTCTTCAATCATCTTGTACAATATCTCAAGCTCTGACGGCGCCATCCTGTAGACTCTCTCTGATACTGGGGCTGTGCCGGGAATCAAGTCGATAGTAAACTCGATCTCCCGCTCTGGCGGCATCCCTGGAAGCTCTTCTGGGAAAATGTCTGAAAACTCTTCGACTATCCGAGGTAACTGTACTGCTGCTACTGCCATCGGCAATACTGGAGAAGAAGGTTCAACTTCGCCTCGGGAAAAGGAAAACTCTGGCTCGCCTGGGATGCTAAAAATAACCCTGCCAATGTGGCAGTCTATCCTAGCATACTGGTCCCTCAACCAATCCATCCCTAAGACCACATCATAATCGGCCATCGGGAACTCTATCAATCTAGCGGGGAATTCTCTACCGCTAACTACGACCCGACACGAGGAAAACACTCTATCTACTCCCACAAGTCCATTACCAGTAAGTATATTGAGCCTCATTGATAATGACTCGGGCTCCAGTCCTACCCGTGTCGTGAACCGTGCTGACATAAATGAATACGAGGCACCAGAAGCAAATAATACTGAAGCTGGAAAGGTGTTGACGAGAATAGTACCTGCCACCACCTCACCTGGTGCTATTCCTTCTTCTTCCATGGTCAAAGCCAGCACTTGACCATGTCCTCTGGGTGCGGGTCCCCTCTGCTGAAAATTCCTCTGCCTGCTCTGGATCAGGGCTTGGGCTTGGGCATACTATTGCGGTCTCTGCTGCTGGAATGCCTGGGCCTGCGTCGGTAACGACCTCGCGAACGGGTACTGCAGCTGCTGCTGCTGCTGGACTGGTGCTGGTCCTCTAACTGAAGGACTAGAGAAGGCCGACGAACTCCCCCTGTTCAGGCAGTTCCCAACCCTGTGGTCCGGGGCACCACAAACCAAGCACAAACCCTGTGCTCTACGATACTCTGATACCACATGTCCTGGCTTCCCGCAGTGTGAACATCCCACTGCGGAAGACTGCTTCTGCTGCTGAGGGTGCATCGGGGTGGAATGCTGAACCGACGTCACTGAGGCCGCCCGCCTCGGAGCTCTAATGGTCAAAGCCCTGGCCGCCGGGGCTGGTGCTGATGACTGATTCATCTGACCGTGAGATCGCTTTCGACCTCCGGTCCTATCCACGATCCTCTGGAAGGTATACTCATGCCTCCGGGCTGCTCTCAACACTGCATCAAAAGTCTGATGCTCAAACTGCTCCACTGCCAACAAGATCTCTAGATGGAGCCCCTGCTGGAACCGCTGGGCTCTATCGAACTCGGTCGCTACCAAGGTAGGAGCAAACCGACTAAGCCTGGAGAACTCGGCCGCATATCCGTCGACCGTCCTGTCCATCTGCTTCAGATTGGTGAATCTCGTCTGTAGATCATACCGAGCTACAACATCAAAATACTTGGTCTGGAATCTCTCCCTGAATACTGCCCATGAAATAGGGGCCACTAATCCATCGGCTTGCACTGCCCACCAGCTGCGGGCAAGATCTAGTAACTGCAGGCGCACTACGGCCACCTTCTCGTTCTCTGGAGTCCTGGCTGCTTCTAGAATCACCTCTGTGTCCTGAAGCCATGCATCTGCAGCGATCGCATCTTCACTACCGTCGAAGAAGGGAGGGTTCAAGCGCTTGAAGCTGTTGGCCGCGCTATTACCCTGATGACCTCCTCTGGTCAAAGCGTCTGCCACCGCCTGGTGCAAGGCATCTCCTCGCCGATCCTGGAAAGCTAATAGGGACCTAATGAGACCCACCAAAGTGCCATCATCAGGCTCTGCTGGCTGGACGGGCTGAACTGGTGGCTCTCCTTCAGTAGGCATGACTTTGGAGGCTACTCCTGAATGCTGGGCTTGATCTCCAGGTTGTTGCTGGTCCGCGGGAGGTGCTTCGCCTTGCTGATCGGCAGGTCCAGGAACAATGCCGCTGAAGAAGACGACATAGGGAACAATAAGGAAGGACCAGGACAGATCAATGATACAAGCATGTGATCAGGTCAAGATTACAGGGATTCAGAAGATACGAGCAGAGATCAAGGGCGAATACTGATTGAGACATCTATTCGGTAAACCCTCACATATCTTGAATTACAAGACCTGCATGGGCCACCACTAAAACCATGTCACGCCCCAGAACCAGAATACTGGAGAGCGGGGGCAGACATAGCCAGCTACGTATAATAAAATGGAATCCACGTCACTATACGGACATGGCTGTCTAGATATATGAGGGTTTAACTACAATCCATCAGTCTCCTATGGTCATGAACAAGCCTATTATCTCAATCACAAGCAAGTAGTAACAGTTACAAGATGTCAAAGCACCAAATATACAATAGTAAGGCGTCCCATACATTACATATTCGGATGATCATGAAGCTAGTAGTATAAAATGTTAGGACTAGCAAGAGTTTTAGTCAATACATGATCAACCCTAGGATTTGTCAATCATGTTACAGCCCGTAGGCAGACAGTAAGTAAGGATGCAATACGAGCTAACACGTGCTCGCCGGCTAAACGCCTCAAAAGAATAATTTTACAATAAAGTGGAAGAACAAAAAGAAACCCACTCGTTGCCAGGGTTACGCCTGGTGGTCACCATCTGGCTGGAAGGTCAGTAGATCCTCTGGTGCTGCTCCGATATCTGGCCACACAAAACCAGCTGGGTCAGACCCCAGAAAGGGCAAGTGCCACAAAGGAGGCTTCACTTAGGAACTAAAACCAGCATATCACAAACAAATAGTTAAGGTAATTAAAAGATACTGATAATAACTGAGATAACAATAATATATTGAGCACGGAGAAACCATTCAAGTAGCCAGACTGTAACCCTTAAACCAAACAAGGACCGGGGTTGCAATCCTTCGCCTGAATAGAAACCCGTCTCAATTACTATTGATAAGGTAACAAGACAATAAACAAAAAGAGGACACAGAACTGCTCCGGGAGCCAGGTTACAACCCTTAAACCAAACAAGGACCGGGGTTGTAACCCTTCGCCTGAACAGAACTGGACCCCTGATCTTTATTGTTAAGGCCAGTATAAATAATCATGGTATTGAAGTAAGGTAAAACATGACGAGCATGACAGGGGTTGCAAATAAGACAATAAACGAAGAGAGAACACAGAACTGCTCCGGGAGCCAGGTTACAACCCTTAAACCAAACAAGGACCGGGGTTGTAACCCTTCGCCTGAACAAAACTGGACCCCCGATCGTTATTGTTAAGGCAAGCGCAATAAGCAGGACGATATATGATAAGATAACCAAAGAACTATTCAGATAGCCAAGTTACAACCCTTAAACCAAACAAGGACCGGGGTTGTAACCCTTCATCTGAACAGAACTTGGTATCCCATCATTTATCGATACAAGAAATCATGTCATGTTACAATCTTGTACAGGATCAGGATAAGACTAAGCTAGAATAAACTTCATCCAATCAATCACGGCCAATCAAGAGTACGGCTTGATGCTTTTAACTAACTAGGGTTAACACAGGCCTAGTTACTAGCAAGATGCAATGAGATTATTCCAACAGCCACAAGCCCTGCAGACCATCCGGTATCCAGGTCGAACGTTTATGAAGAATGCAACACGTGACTGTGTGCTGAAAATGTGCCCTACTCGTCGATAGGCTACAAGTCCACTGAATGCACCCAGATAACGGGATTACCTGTAGCTAGGAATCTCTTCATGACTACTGAATCATTCTAGTTAATTAACCTTAGTCAATTTCAGTAGGTACCCCTGACCATGGTACTCAGGGATCCCCATCCTAGACATGATGTAAGACAGTACTGGTTTATTTGTACAAACACAATCGTCCACGGTGTCCAGGTCCTTCATACTTGTCATGTCAGGCTACTGTCATAACAGCATGTCGAGATATATCATGTCAATTTACTTGTCAAGAGTGCGCCACAGCGGGCCACTATCGTGTTCTATTCTTACCTTATCATAAATAAGAAAAACTTGCATAAAATAACTAGTGGCATATTCTTGAAGCCAAGGAAAAGATCTACAACTTTCATGTTTTGAGTTTTTCAAGATTCTAGCTACAAAACAACTTAAACAGGCAAAAACAGTAAATTTCTGCGCAATCGGTGCATGAGATTCCTGCGCAATCGGCGTATGAGATTCCTACGCAATCGGCGCATAGGATTCCTGCACCAATCGGCGCATGGGATTCCTGTGCAATCGACGCATGGGATTCCTGCACCAATCGGCGCATGAGATTTCTGCACAATCGGCGCATGAGATTCCTGCGCAATCGGCGCATGAGATTCCTGCACAATCGGCGCATGGGATTCCTGCACCAATCGGCGCATGGGATTCCTGCACCAATCGGCGCATGAGATTCCTGTGCAATCGACGCATGAGATTTCTGCACCAATCGGCGCATGGGATTCCTGCGCAATCGGCGTATGGGATTCCTGCACCAATCGGCGCATGGGAAACTCACGTTGCGTCTTCAATACATGCGCGTAGGGAACCTACGCGCATGACACGCTCGGAGTTAAGGGATGCGTTGCCGGGACTTCACGGCGCATGGCCTCCCGGCGCATGGCCTCCCGGGCGCATGAGGTTCCCGGCGCATGGGGTTTATCGTCCCCAAACAGCAAGTTCAGCCATGAAAGTTCTGAAAACTTGCCATAGCCATAACTTCCTCATCCGAAGTCGAAATCAAGCGAAACAAAAGCCAAAACTGCATGAAATTGAATTCTCTACAACATGGAATCACTAGTTTTTGGAAATACCAAGTTGTTAGAGATCAAAACCAAGAAAACTAAACAAGAAGGAACTTAAAACTTAGATCTACAAAAATATAACCATCAAAACCGAAAACTTCCAGTTCTAAAGAGGCTTAGAATCTAGTAAAGAAGAGAATGGAACAATAAAACATGAGATCCATCATGAAGCAAGTTTGCACTTGCCTAAGCTCTCTCTCTTCCTGGTAGGTGGAAGAGTAAATATGGAGAAGAAGAAGAATAATGAAGAGAGAGAATGAAGGAATGGGTTAATAAAGGATGATGGGGGTGGTAGGTAGGGGTTCTCCCTTGGTTCATGATGAACCAAGCAACCCAACCCGAACCAAGCCAACCCAAACTAAACCGAGCCAAGCCAAGAGATATGTAATACAAGATAAAATACGTACACGTATTCCAAGATACATAATACGAACTACAGGCATTACAACTCGCATGTACTGAAGCAAAGATCTTCTTTCCAAATCGACATTATAGTATTTATGTTTATCATGCAACTTAGCTTATGATCTTGCTATGTTCTCCTTAGGGTCAATTTTATGGCATCTTCAAAAACGTAAAGCATGTTATCATAGCAGCATGTTATCGAATTGAATAGGCAAGCAAACAAGCAATCTCGTGTTTGATTCGTAGCGCGACTTCTTACCAAGTCGATGCACTCGTCCTTGCACTGACGCAAGGTGAATGCGCCCCATTCCTTCCCTGTCATATTATATGTGCATCTCTAAGCAGGATCTATATACGGGACGCATATGCGCCTACACTTTCAACCCATCGTTCCTTATCTATATGAAGGCCGTTGGCGTATCCGCGTCGGAATGGACTAAAGGAGTTTCTTTCTTTTCTTTCCTTCTTTTCTTAATATTTGTTGGGCTGCCCGGCGTTTCACGGATTGGGTCACTGTCCCAAACAACCGAAACATTCCGCTGCATACCATCATTTGTAGCTTTTCCCATCAATAGCGAGAGCTACTCGACTTAAAGATGTGCGCCTACAAAGATTATTCGAATCCCTCACAGGACAAGCAGTTCCGGGGTGCATCCGACATTTAACCGTTTGGGGGAAACACTCATGCACGAGTTATTATCACATTAATCTCGAGTCCATCCCAATCGACCATGCAACGCCCTTATCATTCAAGCAGTCAAATTCAACCAACCAAACATAGTCTTGAGTCTGAGACTCAGACTTTATCATCTCGTATTTCTTCCATTAACTTTATGTGTTCTTACGTTTCATACTTCATTTCAATGATTCAATGGCATCATGCCTCAACTCAATGCTCGTCAACCGAACGACCCGAAGGTCTCGAACACCTTTCGAGGCATCATGTCATATCCGACAGTTCCGCCACATTCATGACACAACTGTATTCTCTCGTAACGAAGCCATCTTTTATGATCCCATGCACGTAGGCACGTTTTGACGGTATTCTCATGTTCTATAACTTAGTATTTAATGTTCGGGGCTTGCGCGCTAGGGCGCTCGCCTATTGTCTTTTAATGTTCTAGCCTTTCTAACTCGTGCGCGAAGGCACGGTATGGTTCGTGCACTAAGGCACTCGCCGATTATAGTTATCCCATGTTCTTGCAGCTTGTGCACCGAGGCGCTTGCCTTTGCGATATCTAATGTCCCATAGCGACTCGTGCATATGATGCACATTTCATTTCAATTGTTCTAACTTAGTGTTCGACTCACACTATAATTTATCTTCGATCGGACCACGTCCGTGGCATCGATAGGTTAACTTAGCATACAAGGATATATTTGACTTATCGCATGAAGGAGTAAAAAGAAGTCAATCCTCCCACCTTGAGTCGATACGCCTTTGTCGTTTCGCTGAGCCGATGCGGCTCGATTTCATAACTCTGTTGCACGGCCACTCTCCTGACTTAGCCATTCGAGCACTTCGTGCTTCATTGAATCATACGTCTAATTTGCCTTAGCGTGTCCTAGTCTCAGCCCGTCATAAGGCGACAATTTGATTTCGCGGACCCCTTACTAAATACTGCAAAAGATTGACCTCTAATATTTTTGCGTCAACGTATAACCTGCACACGAAACCAACTAAAATCAATACTTACATCGATTAGGACTTGCGCCTTGGTCGATTCGATTTCTTAGAATCTTTGAGCCGATTCAACGCACTCATCCTTCAGGGCAATGCGGTACTTTGCATCGATTCAACTCGATGCATTCTTTCGGACAAGGCAACTCTTCGCATCGACTTAGTTCGATACGTTTGCTCGGGACAATGTAACTCTCATATCGATTCGCATCGATACATTTGATTCGGTCAACGCGACTCGTTGAGTCAATGTCTCAGCATAATGCACCGTGCGGAGTGGGGCATTACAGAATATACCACTCAAAATAAGGTTCGTCCTCGAAACAAAACCAATACTCCGACTAAGTGTTTTATAGATCGTTTCACGATCTCGTCCCACCAATGTTGTTCAGTTTCACTCTATCTCGCAAGCTTTTCATTAACATTTCAAAGTCTTTCCTGCAGCTTGATTTAAATTTTGTATACAACTCGATTTAGATCCATACCTATATTCAAGGCGTCCCGAAGATATATGTATTTTGACCAATTCCAGTGGTAGCAAATTGGAACAAAGTTGACAGGTAAATTTCAATCCTATGCTTGCCATCTAGTACTCTCGATCGAACTTGGACTCTAGTGCTTGTTCTCGCAATTTCATTACATATGCATATTGATACACACGCGATTATCCAACAAAATTCAAGGCACACGATGCGATTCAAAATCACATTTCTCATTTCGTATGTTTCATCGGAACTATCAATTCTATGCATTGCGTCGAGCCGTCGTGCTTCCGATCGCAACGATCCTTCGCAACACCTTGCGTTCGAAGTCGCCACCCAACTATTTCCGAAGTCTGGCTATACAACTTATCTCGATACGATTTCTTTATCAACATTCGGGACTATGCCCGCTAGGTGACTTACCTAGCACCGTGCTTAACTTCTTCCGACGCAACTTTAAAATGACATTGCACAAAGGCCACAATCTATCCGACACGAAAGTTTTACATTCAAGGCGACGGTGCTGAAGGCAACGATCGCCTTGACACGAAGGTCTTTACGATACGCCTTACGTTCGATTCCTATTGAGTAGAAAATTCACTAGCCAAATTCCTAACTTATCCGTCTCGCAACATCGAACATAAGTTCGATTCACGCAAGCTAAATTGCAAGGTGAATTTGAATCTAACGACATGACTCGTAAGTCATTCTCTTATCGTTCCCTCTCATGCATAGCACAATTCTCGCACTCGCCTATCCGAATCACCAAGTTCGTTGGTGAATTTCAAGTTCGATCGTCGACCAACATAACCATTCGAGCATTCATCCGACGAATACTCAAAAATCTAACTATATCACTCTCAATCGAAAGCTATTCCAACAATTCTCGATCGCCCAGACTTATCGTCAACATGCACCATGTTATATTTGTTATCGGTGCAATCTCATATGCGATATCGCATGGGTCATTTTACGGTCTGCAGCATTCAATTTGATTTGGCGGTCAAGTCTTCTAGGGTCAGCTACCCCAAAGCTACGCTCGATAATTGTGGATCATTAACGAAGGACCGTTTACTACGAACCATGCTATATCTTATTTTGGAGCCAAATCACGTTCCGACCATTCTATCGGACTAACCCAAATCCGCACACAACCATTTCTATCGACACAACTGATGCGCAACTATCCTCCGAGTCAAGTCATGCACTACCATCGATGATTTTGTAATTTACGAAACATCTACTCGTATCGAGTTCGAGTCTATCTTATTCGCGGTCGACACACGAGATGCTATACGCATCGAATAATCGTCGATGACTTATAGTCTCGTCTTGATTAATCACAAGGTTCATGATCAACCAGTTCGTTTCATTCTCGTATTGTTATTTACAAAAATTTGATAGCACAAGGCGCACTCCATTTCGTATTCCCACTTCGTGCTTACGTTTTCTTACGTATCGATCTCGATACATCGTATCAATTTCGATAGCATAAGGATCATCTTTGAATCTGTTTCAACGTCGACAACTTGCATTGCATACGTCCAAGTTTACAACGAACTTTTCCATACGCATCAACTCATTTTCTGATTCGTCGCATCCCGCTATACTTTGATCGCGTAACTGAGTTACCGATTGTCCAACATCGAACCCTCAAGTCATACGATCTCTCGCCCTCTAAGTTTTGCGTGTTTTTCAGTCGTACTCAAATGAGTTTTCGCCGTAACGTAACCAACTATTTCTTAGGCACGATTACTCGCGTCAACCAACTCTTCATCGAAGTCGCACATCGTACGATTCGATTATAATTTGTATCGCCCAACATTTCTATCAAAATCGCAAGTCGTGCGATTCGATTCGTCTCACCCAACATTTCTATCGAGATCGCAAGTCGTACGATTCGATTCGTAAGTTCGAGTTTTCCCTACCCGTCGATCCGATTATTGCCTCAAGACATAATCGTTCCGCTAGTCTCGGTCGTCCGACCGACTTATAAATTTTGTCCGACGTATCATTCATTGATACGAGTCTCGTCTTATCGTCCCAACCAATTTTTGAAGAACACTTGCATCAACATACCGTCATACAAATTTTCTAATCGAGTTCTGATACTCTCCCGTCCGTTGCGGACAAATCTTCCGTAATGCTCACAACGCGTCGATGTAATTCATCGCACAAGTGGTACACCATATACCACTCAAAATCGAGTCATTCACCGCCTACGTGGTATGGCATATACCACTCGGAATCAAGCCATTTCCCTCGTATGACACTTAGTATAAACCAACTATCTCTTCCAACTCACAATTTTCGCAGTGATCGTGCTTGATCACAACCGTAACTTTGATTCTATCAAAATTCGACACAACTCGGTCAATGTTCTCGTTTGCCAACCTAAGTTTGTGTGCAACCGAACGATTCATTCTATCAATTTATGATTTTAATTCTTTCCTTACGTTGCATCTCGTGCAATAATTTATTTAGATATGCGTTGCACCCTGTGCAACAAATTTTACTTCCGATACGTGTTGCACATCGTGCTACGATTTTATTTCCGACATTTCATTTTACCTTGTGCAACGATTTATTTCCAATCTACTTTGCATTCCGTGCAATGATTAATTTGATATGCATTGCACCACGTACAATGATTTTACTTCCAATACGCATTGCACATCGTGCAGCAATTTATTCCAGACTTTCCAAGTCAATGCCCAAATCCGTTTAACATATTCGGTATTGGCTTATCACTTCTCACTTTCATTTTAACGCATATTCACCATTAACTCGTTGCACTTCGTGCATCATTTTATTTCTCTTTCAACATGTTATATTGCAACAACAACATCCCAAATCGTATTTCACAATTTGTTGCGCTTGCAGCAACTAACATTTTTACGGCTCGTTGCATTCAATGCAATATACCCTTCGCGACTTTCTTAGCAAACATCATGTAATTTCCAAAACACATGCGGCAAAATTACACGATTTGTATTAGACTTATTGTATGGAACATCCAGTACGACATCGAGTAGAGTCAAGAGTGATATCAAGTGGTGGTGGGCAACTTTTAGAATTATAATGAAGCGAGCGTCCAGAGAAAATTGAACCTAGAGCTCTGATACCAATTTGTCACGCCTCGATCCAGAATCACCCGAATCATCATCCTCGCAGGGGGCATGATGCCGCACGAGCCTGGAGTTGCGCTCGTGCAAGGCAAGATGACAAGTTCTCAAATGGTTATCTTTTGATTCGATATTAACAACGAAAGGAAAACAGAGTATACGAAACAATTCTCTTTATTGATATCCGAAACTGAGATTACAAAGGCTTTCGATAGCCTAACAATATATGCCAGATTGGCTACAACACTCAGGTTCTCTCTTGTCCACAAAGGATTACACCGTTCCATACATCATGCCTTCTATATCTCGGCCGCATCAATCCTGTTGCATAGTCCGAGCGTCAAACGATCGCACGCTTCAATACGCTTCGGCATTCCAAGCCTCAACGCGTTCAAGCAACGCTTTGTCGCGAGCAATCCATTCCCTGCACCCTGTATGAAACTGGTGGGGGATCAGTACGTTCGTCCTCGCATGTACTGAAGCGAAGATCTTCTTTCCAAACTGACATTATAGTATTTATGTTTATCATGCAACTTAGCTTATGATCTTGTTATATTCTCCTTAGGGTCAATTTCATGGCATCTTCGAAAACGTAAAGCATGTTATCATAGCAGCATGTTATCGAATTGAATAGACAAGCAAACAAGAAATCTCGTGTTTGATTCGTGGCGCGACTTCTTACCAAGTCGACGCACTCGCCCTTGCACCGACGCAAGGTGAATGCGCCCCATTCCTTCCCTGTCATGTTATATGTGCATCTCTAAGCAGGATCTATATGCGGGACGTATATGCGCCTACACTTTCAACCCATCGTTCCTTATCTATATGAAGGCCGTTGGCGTATCCGTGCCAGAATGGACTAAAGGAGTTCCTTTCTTTTCTCAATATTTGTCGGGCTGCCCGGCGTTTCACGGGTTGGGTCGCTGTTCCAAACAACCGAAACGTTCCCGCTGCATACCATTATTTGCAGCTTTTCCTATCAATAGCGAGAGCTACTCGACTTAAAGATGTGCGCCTACAAAGATTATTCGAATCCCTCCTAGGCCAAGCGGTTCCGGGGCGCATCCGGCATTTAACCGTTTGGGAGAAACACTCGTGCACGAGTCATTATCACATTAATCTCGAGTCCATCCTAATCCACCATGCAACGCCCTTATCATTCAAGCAGTCAAATTCAAACAACCAAACATAGTCTTGAGTCCGAGACTCAGACTTTATCATCTCGTATTTCTTCCGTTAACTTTCTGTGTTCTTACGTTTCATACTTCGTTTCAATGATTCAATGGCATCATGCCTCAACTCAATGCTCGTCAACCGAACGACCCGAATTAGGTCTCGAACACCTTTCGACTCATGTCATATCCGACAGTTCTGCCACATTTATGCCACAACTGTATTCTCTCGCAATGAAGCCATCTTTTATGATCCCGTACATGTAGGCACGTTTCAACTGTATTCTCATGTTCTATAACTTAGTGTTTAATGTTCGAGGCTTACGCGCTAGGGCGCTCGCCTATTGTCTTTCAATGTTCTAGCCTTTCTAACTCGTACACGAAGGCACAGTATGGTTCGTGCACTAAGGCACTCGCCGATTACAGTTATCCCATGTTCTTGCGGCTTGCGCACCGAGGCACTAGCCTTTGCGATATCCAATGTCCCATAGCGACTCGTGCATATGATGCACGTTTCATTTCAATTGTTCTAACTTAGTGTTCGACTCACACTACGATTTATCTCCGATCGGACCACTCCCGTGGCATCGATAGGTTAACTTAGCATACAAGGATATATTTGACTTATCGCATGAAGGAGTAAAAAGAAGTCAATCCTCCCACATTGAGTCGATACGCCTTTGTCGTTTCGCCGAGCCGATGCGGCTCGATTTCATAACTCCGTTGCACGACCACTCTCCTGACTTAGCCATTCGAGCACTTCGTGCTTCATTGAATCATACGTCCGATTTGCCTTAGCGTGCCCAAGTCTCAGCCCGTCGCAAGGCGACGATTTGATTTCGTGGACCCCTTACTAAATATTGCAAAAGATCGACCTCTAATATTTTTGCATCAACGTATAACCTGCACACGAAACCAACTAAAATAATACTTACATCGATTCGGACTTGCGCCTTGGTCGATTCGATTTCTTAGAATCTTCGAGCCGATTCAACGCACTCATCCTTCAGGGCAACATGGCACTTCGTATCGATTCAACTCGATGCATTCTTTCGAACAAGGCAACTCTTCGCATCGACTTAGTTCAATACGTTTGCTCGGGACAACGTAACTCTCGTATCGATTTGCATCGATACATTTGATTCGGTCAACGCGACTCGTTGAGTCAACGTCTCAGCGTAATACACCGTGCGGAGCGGGGCATTACAGTCCTCGTACCATTCTTGGAGATATTCCGACAAACTTTTCTGTCTTGCTTGATCCTTAACTTATTTAGATACTGTTATGGATTGCTTGACCCAGTCTTCGGCCTTGTTACCTTTTATTTGATAGACGATTGAAATAACCAAACCTCGTTAACTGATTCTATAGTATAACTATAAATGTTATTGTGTGAATGTGATGAGTACATTTCCTAGGAATTGGTTAGATTAAGCTTATAGGAAAAGTATGAGTGACTGACTATAGTAGACTTGAAAACCATTAAGAACGATTGTATTGATAGTATACCTTGATGATAGGGTATCTAAGATGGAATAATGAGATATTATATTGTTGTGACTATGGATTGAGGATTAGAATCTTGTGCTTAGAGTTTGAGGATTGAGCATTCGTAGGGCATTGATGACCAAGTAATTATTGGTTATCTATAAGCTAAGTACATGTGATTAGAGGGTAGATCGATATGTGGAATGATATAGAATAAGTTAGAATGAGATATAATATTGCGTACGAGATCGGGAAGATATCAGTTAAAACGACAAGGAACAAGGCAAAGACATATGTACATTGGTAATTAATAAATCAGGAGTTTGAAATAGAGGATTTATATTCGGAGGAGTTGTTGAGTAAAAAGATGAAGGCTCTACGCCAAGGATATGTATTGAACGTATAATTTCAAGGAGAAGCTGTAGGAAAGGATTGAAGACAAATAATACAAAGGGCCTGTGGATTGATAGAATAAGGATACTTAAGATATGATAAGGAAATCAAGTATTTACAATTGAGGTTGGAAATATGATCGATGATCAAGCATTGTTGGCTTATAAACATACCCAGAGAATGACCTATATTTTAGGGTATACATAAAGGTTCCATATTAGTATTGGAAGATTCTAAAGGATATATGACGTAGTTTATGATAGAAGGACCTTTGTTAAACTTGAACCAAAAAGATTGTAAAGAGAAACAGAAGAGATGATCACAAGGGTAGCAGATTGAGTATTGTAGCCAGAGCAGCTACATGTTATAGTTTGACCTATTAGATGATTTTAAATTTCGAGGACAAAATTCTTGTAAGGTGGGTAGGATGTAAGCCCCTTGAATTTTAGGGTTTATTTTAATTTTTTAAATGAATTATTTTTAATAAATATTTTATTATAATTATTTTGAATCATTAAATGTACTTTTTTATGATTTTGATTTCTGGAGCGTCAGAGATGTCAATCTCTAAAAACTCTCTTTATGAGTTTTGTAGTAGACCAGGTTATCTTTATTTTGGTATAAGGTGTCCCACTCAAACTTGTTCCCTTGTGCTCTTTTGCATCACATAACTTTTGGGTCTATTTAGGCCAATTGATTATCTACCGTAAAACATGATCCAATTTTTAATTTAATTTCAGGGCCCGACAACAGTCCAATCTAATTGATCCAATATACGATTTTGATTTATTTTGAGCCTACTATGAACGTGCCACTTGCGTGCCACCCAATTGATCTCCCATGTCCTCCAATTTCATCCATGATTATAAATGATTTAAATTTATAATTATGATCAAACCTTAGTCCAAACTTGACCGAACTTGATCCAACACCCAACCAGATTTTATGTGACCCCTATCAAGACTACCCAAACATCCAACACAATTTCTCTCTTTTTCCTACTCTAAAAATATCTTTTTTTCTCTCTATACTTATTTAAATATCTCTTTCTCCTTTTTCTTTAATATATACAAATATCTTTCTCTCTCTTCACAACATACACACATACCCCCTCTCTCCATCACAGCACACACCCCCCCATGCCAGACGACCTCTCTCTCTCCTCTCTCCCTCCTCCTAGCCAACCTCACTCTTCTCTTTAATATCTCTCACTCTCTCTTTAATATCTCTCTCTACTCACGCTCATCATCACTATAACCACCACTACCTCCACCTTGTTCTCATCCTCACTTTACCATCTCCATCACTATCTTCATCACCATCATTCTCATCATCACCACCATGAGCACCACCTCCACCACCACGAACCCCACAGCCACCACTACCGTACGCCACCACCGCACACCACCACCGTCACCGTGCCCCCGTCGTACGGCCGTGCAGCCTGCAGTAGCTGCAGTACACAGCAGCAGCAGCAGCCGGGCCACCGTGTGCCGCTGCCGCCACCGTGCGCCGCCGCCGCCGTACGCCGCCGCGTGGACAGCCCCTCCTAACTGGCGACCCCTTGGGTAAGCTCCCCCTCGTCGTCCTCCTCCTCTCTGACGTGATACGTAGGCTATTCGTGCGTTTGACACGAGATTCCGTCGGGACACGCGTGTGATCGAACTCAGAAATTGCGTTCCATCGCAGCGACTTCGCGGGCATTTTCGGACAATCCGACCGTTGGATCATCGATCCGTTTCTTCCGTCTTCATCTCGGTATATCCCTCTTCACTCCCCCCAAGTTTTATCCGTTAATTTTTTTGTTTGATACATCCAAATCGGCCGCCAAGTTGACACTTTAAATTGTACTTTTTTTGGACAGTTTTGTGGGGCTAACTTCGTCGGCTCGTAACTCCGCCGTCGCACCTCCGTTTGATGTACCGTCAGTTCCTGTGCACAGCTTCTATAACCATCTTTATGTCCCTCAAGTTTTATTTTATTGTGAGCATGTTTGTTTGGTTGAATTTGATGCCAAAGTTGGCCGTCCGAATTCGTAATTTCTAACTTGTAAAATTCTATTTTTGAACCCGGGATTCCGAATTTCAATTTTGACACCACCAGTAGACTCGTGGCATCGTTCTGGCAAGATTTCATATACAATTTGTTAGATTTGGAGGACGTGGGCCCTGACACACATTTCAATACAAAGCGGGCCCCATAGTCCGAGTCAATGGGTCACTTTGAGATCGGTTCATCGGAATCAAATTCTGGATATACCGTTGAGTTCGTATCATCATTTTGGACTCTTTGACATATACTTTACTGAGTTTTGAGGACATTGGCACCGACACACTTTTTCGTGCAAATCGGAATTTTAATGTCCTGATCAACGGACCAATTTGAGATCGGGTCAACAGAATCCAATTCTGGATATACCGTTGGGTTCGTATCGTCATTCTGGATTCATGGACATATAATTTGCTAGATTTTGTAGACTTCTATCCTAACACATTTTTCGGTGCAAAGTGGGTCCAACGACGAACATTATTTTGACCCGAAATTACCATTTTGTTCTTGTGTCCAAATTGGACTTATGGGTAGACTATCCTAGCTAATTTGACCATTCTGGACACGTTGGTGATAATTGTTTTATCATACGACGACATATGTAGATTTTGCTTATGTATCACCCTTAATTATAATTAATTATTATTATTAGTATATATATTTATATGCTTGGTTTTTGTAAAACTCTAGAATGATCTTTTAGTTTTTAAGGACTCTGAGTGTCGGCTATAGGCTTAGTGTCACCCCAAATTAGTCTACTATGCTAGGGCTGTTTGCCATTAAAATTCTTTTATTGCAAATTTTAATACAAACAGAACAGTATTACAATATAGGACTTAGATGTAGTCCTAGGAGTACACTTTTGTTTATCTGGGTCCCTTGTGCCGATGGAGTGAGTGGTAATGCGTTAACTCCGTTGACGATCTGACGACGGTTATCGGTTCTCTAAAGGTTTGGATTGCTCTGGGTGCTGGAGCTTGCTGAGAGGAGGAAGACGTTGAGTATCTGTATCTGCCTCTCTGGTGGTGCGAAGTCTCTGTGTGTGTTCGTTCGTTTTCTGTGCGTGGGTGAGAAGGAAATGATCCCTCTATTTATAGCTTTGCAGGCTGGCTGCTCATACGCGCATGTAGGATGCGCCTGTATGCGGGGACGTCACGTGGTGATCGCTGAAGAAGGAGCATGGACGATGCGCCCTGATCGAGGGGTTGAATTCTTCATGCTGCTGTTGTGAGCCGGCACGTAGCAGGGAAGAAGATCTTTCTGTTGCTGAGATCTTGGGTGAGTTAAGTCAAAGGACACGTGTCGTCGACCCATGGCTCGGAGATCTCGGATTTGATGGGAAATGATCTGGTAGGATGCGCCTAGGATTGGGCGCATGAGGAGACTTTGGTTCATAACCCTTAGGAGTCATGAACCATTCTGGGCGCATGGCTTTTTGAGGCGCATGCGAAGCTTCATTGGTGACTTTCCTTCTGTCTTTAGGGATCAGTGGAAAGTCTGAGATGCATGGCTTTTGAGGCGCATACAGATTTGGGCGCATGGCTGCGGAGGCGCATGCGAGATGATTGGGTGGCCACGTGGTAGTAGCCGTCGGAGGAAAGTAATGATGATGCTGATGTTGGCGACGCTTTGTCTTCTGAAAAAGCTGTCAGCTGTTCAGACTTCGGGAGGCGTGCTGCCAACTCTGTCAGTTCAGCATTTAATGTTTTTGACATTTGATGGACAGTAGAGTGGGTGCATCGATCGGCGTTCCACTAGGCGTATGGGGACGCATGGGGGCACATCCCCTGTGATGCGCTTGGTGCTGAAGGGCGCGTCTGTGTTGATACGCTTGATGTTGAAGGGCGCGTCTGTGTTGATACGCTTGATGTTGAAGGACGCATCTGCTTTGAGACACGTCTTTAATGGTGCGACTGTTACGATCTTCGAGTGCTTTAAATTGCCGTTTTGACTTGGCTGAATTCGAAGCGTTCGGTTTATCCATTTAATGCAAATTCATTACACGGAATTCGGAGAGCCATCCACTTGGCGCATGGGTTTGATTTGCCCGGTCTATAAATAGTGGCATGGAGAGAGTTTGCTTCTCGTTCTTTCACGTTCTTCCGACATGAACTTGTTTACTCGGATGCATTCTGTTGATGAGATGCTCCCGAGGGTGAAGATTCGACGCCGTGTCTTCATTGATGCACTTGAAGGTGACTGTTACATCCAAAAGTCAGAGTCGTGGGCTTCCGAGGCAGGCGGAAGGTGCCTGTTGCATCCAAAGATCGGGATGCTCGAGCCTCGTCTTCGTTGTGCAGGAAGATCCGCAGATCGGAATGGCGGTGCTGCGGCTTTGGGGGCTCTTTCTTCCTTCAAAGTGGGTGTTGCCCACTCTGGTTGTGTTGAAAGCTGCTCCTTTAGCCGCGGTTTCGATTACGGTCTTCTTTGGCCTTTGGAGGCTCTTTCGAAGCCTCCCCTGGCCACAGGTTGGCTTGCGGTGCTCTTCTCTTCCTCGGTTTTGGAAGCACTTCCTCCAGCTAAAGGGTTGATTGCCACCCTCGTTCTGCTCAATAATTGCTTCATTAGTCGAAGCATTCAGACGGCGGTGAGCCTGGCTGGAAGAGTGGCACATAACTGGGCTGCTGAAGGGATGCACATAACTGAGGATGCACATAACTGAGCTGCTGAAAAGAATGCGCCCTGCTAAGGGAGCATGGTGGGATGCGCCTGACTGAGGGCGCATGGCGATTGCTGCGCCTATTTGAGGACACATGGTGGCTGCTGGCTGTAGACTTAGGATCTTTTCTTTGTAGAAATTCTCCTTTGTACAATCTTTTCTAGACATGTAATAGACTTTTATATTTAAAATAAAAAGTCCTCTTTCAATGTCTATACTTGTTGTTTTGCTGTGAAGTACTTTGTCCGAGCTCTGGCGCATAGGCTTTCTGGTTCTGAAATTTTACGCTTCTACAAGACCCCCTTCAAAGTTTGCAAAACTTTTGGATAAGTTTTGGAATACTTTGAATAAGAAGCATGGTAGTAGAGGCGCATGACTGTCGGGGTGCATGACTGTTCGGGTGCATCCGCGCATCAGTGATGGGGCGCATACTCCTCTCAGTTAATGCAAATGATAACGCCTCGGTAACCGAAAAAGATTAATGATGATCTTTTTGGTTTTATTTGCGGTTATCTCTTCACAGGACCCGAGGCGACGGCTGAGGTCACACTTCATCGGTTCACGCGTGCGACCAAGCCTATAAATAGGCATGAGATGGAGAGAGAGAGTTCTTCTTCTTCTCTTTGTTTTTGCTTTTTAGAGTTCACAAAAACCCTAACTTTCTTCTCTCAAAGAATGGCTCCCAAGACTCCTCGCAGCGGTGCTGGCAAGGGAAGAGGCAAAGGAAATGAGCCTGTAGAGGCTGCCGTGGCTGACGTTCCCCGTCTGCCTGTCGACGTTCGGCCGGCGGTGGTTGGTGAGTTTTATCATCTTCACATACACCAACGCACATGGTCCTCGAGTCTTGATGATGTGCTGCGGTTTTTGCCGCCGACGCACATGGGTTTAAACCCTGAAGATGCGCTGAGGCTCTACTGCTGACGCGCATGGGTTTAGACCCTGATGATGCGTCGAGGCTCTACTGCTGACGTGCATGGGTTTTTACCCTGATGATGCACCGAAGCTTCTTTTTCAGATGCGCCATGCGCTTTTGATGAGGCTCAGATTCCTTTGTTATTTCTAACATTCTTGAATCTTTGCTAGTGTCGATGACTGTCCCACTCTTGAATGAAGTGCTTCTGGACGCTGCCCTCTGCCAGATGGGAGTAGATTATGATAAGAAAGTGATAAATCCTGCTCAAGCTGCTATTATGCTGGACCAGTATCCCGAAAGAATGACTCAAATCCGGGAACAACCGTATGGGTTACTCAAACGAATGATGGAGCATGGTGTTTTGGAATCTGCCACATCTGATAAAGTGACCTTCTTGAAGCCTGAGTTCCTGTTTGGGGACCGCCTTACCTCTATTGAAGCAAAGGTGTTGAAGGTCAAGGAAGACTGGTTCTTTACGGCAAGTGGAGTGCACATGACTGTTAAGCAACTCGAACGCCAGTAGCCTTTGACGGCCTTCTGTCGTCTTGCTTCCAAAAGGAGGATGTCTTGGGATCTTACCCCCTCTCAGGGGGGAGCGGTGACTGGCATCATCAAAATTGATTCTACCTCCGATCAAAGGGACACTTTGACCGCCGTGCGGTCTGGGCCTTCTTTCACCTGGCGGACTCTACGTCCTGGGAGCATTTACAGTGATGTTCCCATCGATACATTTGCCTTTAGTGCCTCGACTTTTACGAATCGGATGCTGTTGATGGAGCGATCATACCCGAAAGGAGAATTTCGGGTAGAGGGTTGGTGTCATTACATTTCCAAATGGGATAAACTGACACTCTGGATCTTGTCGCGGTTTCAGACTGAGCTCCGAGAGATTGGGCTGACTGCCGCGATCCGTGCTACTCAGGCAGGTGTTGACATTAACAGGCATATGTTCCTCGCGCTCTTGGAGATGTTTGATATCTGTACTGGGACCTTTTTTACTCCGGTGGGGGAGTTAGGGCTCGCACTTCATGAGATGTACGAGGTATCAAAGCTTCCTTGGGGATCAGAACCCTATGAGGAGTACTTTCCAACCAACGAGGAGTTCCAAGTCCTGGAGGACAAAGCTGAGGAGATGATGGCCGTCTTTAAGGAGTCATCATTACTATATGTAGAAGAGGGATAAGAGCGGGTCGCAGCCTCATGTGACCGCTTGGAGAGATTACGTCTTTAAGCAAGACAAGGAGGATCCCTTGCAGTTTTCCACTCCGCCAGCGCTCTCTCGTAGCGAGGTATTCTCTGAAATGAGCAGGTTAGGTAAGAAGAATCCCCAGGAGAACGAGGACCAACAGTCGGATGAACGCTCCTACAGCTGTTTCTGGCACCTTACTCATCGGATGTCGTCGAAAGCAGTATTAGTCGCGTATCTTATGGTTTGGCTTCGGGATTATGTCTTCTCGGGCGGATCCGGCTCTGTAGAGAGGGTGACCCGGAACTTAATCCTGCCAGCTGTGAAGTTGGTCTTTGGCCGGCGCTTGGCTCTACTCCCCGCAATGGTGTGTAACCTGCTGCGAGGTTTATGAGAGTTTGCAGGAAATGTGGTTCATGACCGAGGTAGAAATAATAACTCCCCGCGCGCCGAACTGCCGTTTCATTATTTGATGGGGTGGTTAATTTTACACCATCCCAATGTGATGAGTCCGGGTTCGGAAGAAGACTACAGGACCGGAGATGCTGGTCGCATACTGGCGTCCCTGTCTGCAGGAAAGTTTTATCCCATCTTCAGGGATGGGAGATCACCAAAGTTGGTCCAATCTTCTTGGGTTTTGAGGCCAACGAAGACTTAAGGGATTCGGGTGGAGATGCCACCACTCTGCCTCCATGGGGATTCCGCTGGTTGCAAAGTATTCGGCCATCACATTTGGTGTCCCGGAACAGGAATCAGTGCTATCTGGAACCATATTTACCGAGCCGCTTTGCACGGCAATTCGGTTATGCTCAGCTGATGTTGGATAATCCCAGTATCACCCTGGGGTATGCTGGAAGTTTGTTGGATGGTGCACGAGCTTGGCATTACTATAATGTCGGATGTACCGGAGCTCGCTTTACGCTACCCGTCCAAAATCTGCGGCCGCCCATTCTTTACTCGGCCGCCAAATTTTACTGTGTTATGGCTGCCGCGCCTCCCGGATATGATAGGGAGACCAGTCTTATCGCAGGCACCAGTTAGCAGTGGCCGGAAACATATTGGCGAAAGCTCGATCGTACCGTCCGCCAGAGACGGATTATCGAGGTGCCCCCGCCGTGTCCACAGGGGGTCAGGCAGAACCCTCGGTCGATCAATCGAAAAGACATGCAGATACAGAGGCTGGATCTCCTGCGTCGAAGAGGCAGAAGAAGGCATCATCACCGACGGTGTCATCGTACTCAGCATCTGCAGAGGTAAGGATGTCCTACATAGTCTGGTTTAGGTTCAGCATTTCATGTAACCAATGCTTCCCTTTTTGTAGGAGCCGCTAAAAAGGAGGCCCCGTACTCCAAAATCTGGTAGGAGCAGGCCAAAGGAGATGGCGGGCTCGTCTGAAGTGCGCATCCCGCCGATTATGATGTCTCCCATGGAGGAGAACCCGGATGATGTTGTTGTCGTGGAGATTCCAGCATCCCCAGATTATGTCAGAAGGGATGCTGAGGATACAGCAGCTTCTGAGATGATGAAGGCCGCAGCGGGGGCCTTGGATGCCGAGGGTCCAGCAGACACGGGGCTTCCTAGTGATGAAGTGGGGTGGAGTTCGTCGTCTTCATATGACGTCGCTCCAGAGTTACAAGAGTCTGTTGCGGAGGCAACAGACGTGGTCAGAACAGAGGAGAGGGTTGATTCCCCTCCTTGTCAAGATGAGGGGAGATCGGCTGTGACATTGCCGAGCCCTACCCCAGACTCAGCAGCGAAAGCTGAGGTGGCTACCGATCAGGAGGTAGCGACAGATCCTGTCCCTGTAGAGGGATTTGATGAGGAGACTCGTCTGGCGGTCCTGACTCCCAGGGCAGGCCAGGAGACAAGTGTTGATCTCTCCATTCTGCCAGAGAGGGAATGTCCCGTACTGGCTGCTGATAGCACGTTGGGGGCTGATGAGGTAGCCGCTGACGTCGGTGGTTCTTTCGAGCCTGAGAAGGGTAAGGGTTTGGTAGAACCCTCTGTTTCTCCTTCTACTTGGGATACTATATCGACGCCTATCTCTGCTCCCTCCGTTCTTTCAGCTCCTCGGGCTAATAGTCAGGCCCCTGTTGATGAAGAGCCTGTTGATGCCGAGGTTCCAGCCTCGCAGGTTGAGATCGGCGGGCCTTCTTCCGGTCCGCTAACTAGAGCAGCTCCTTCAACTCCTGCTATGACGCCGCAGGTGCTGGCGGATGCAGATGAACATGTGAAATTCATCATCGAGGCAGTGTATAAAATGCTGCAGAGAGGTGTATCGGCCGTGATGGACGCCAATGAGAGTTTTGTGACGGCAAGAACTTTGGAAATGCCTCATATCAACCTGATCCGTCTTCATTAGGGCCATGATCATATGGCCGACATTCTAGAAGCCTCAGTGGTTGAGTTGGACCAGCGGCTTTCCGAATTATAGCGCATCCAGCGAAACGACCTCTCCGTCCTGATAGATACGGAGAAAGAGAAGCTGATCGCCAAGACTGAGTCTTCTTACCAGGCCACTGTGAGTGTCTGGGAACACGAAGTGGCTGAGACTGAAGCTACAGTGGAGCGGTTATCTCAGTCTATGCGGAAGACAGTGGAGGCGCGAGCTGTGTTGGACACTAGTATCGCGGAGATTGATGCCCAGATCCGCCGCCTTGAGGACCAGCAGGCCCGACTCCTATTAGACGTCGAACGTGTCCAGGCTGAACACATAGCATTCAAGAAGGATGAGGCAGCTTTTACCCACCGGGCTCTTGCCCTGGCTCAGCAGCAGCAGCAGCTGGATGAGAAGCATGAGAATGATACTTCTCCTGAGGTTATTGAAGCGATGCGTCAAGAAGCTGAACGTCGAGCCTTGGCGACTGTGGAGACTCGGGCGGCAGACTTGAGGCGTCGGATTGAAGAGCTTTCGGCCAACCCTGGGGATGTTTTGGGATTATAGTCTCTTCTTTTTGTATTTTTTTGACTCTTGCTGGGGATGTAAACTTTTACTCTCTATTTGAAAATAAAGAATACAAAGTTTTTGTAGGGTGTTCATTTTTGCTGTCATGAACTTGATAATTTGTGTGGACCTATTATCTTTTGTGCACCTTGATTTTTAGGTACAGATAATAAGTTTGAGAGAACCCACATGTTTGCTCAGAGGTGATGTGGACATAGCAAATATGGGATTCAAGTGGTGGAATCTCCCTACTCAGAGGTGTTATGGACGTGGTAGGAATGATCCTAGGGGATACGCGGAACTACTCAGAGGTAATGTGGACGTGAAAGTTCTGCGATCAATGTACGACAACGCAGGGGTTGTCCGTACGGGATGTTTACTCAGAGGTAATGTGGACGTGGTAAACATGAAAGATAACATAGTCTTACGGGGTGTAAGATTTTGCTTTGTAGGGCGTAGGAGAACAACTCAGAGGTGATGTGGACGTGGTTGTCCTTCTACTGGTGGATGCTACGGAACAGCTGGGTTCCGGTAGCGTATGATTTTGTGGAAGGGAATTGTCTGTGAGCCCTGATAATTGAGTCTACAGATCCCCTGGTAGAAGCACATGTCTGAAAGATGTCAAGAGTAGTACTTCTTTAGGAACTTATCGTTGATGGGCATCATGAACAAGTCCCCATTGGGTTTGGCGAGGCGGTAAGCACCGTTTGAGTATACCGTCTCTATGATAAAAGGTCCTTCCCATTTGGGCTCGAACTTTCCTGGTGTCTTGTGAGTCAACACCATCGGCCTCCTGACTGCCAGAACCAGGTCGCCTACTTGGAAAGTCCTCTGCTTGAACTTCTTGTTGAAAGCCTGTGATATACGAGCTTGGAAGAGTTCGATACGTTGTTGAGCTAGGAGACGCTTTTCGTCAAGTGCCTCCAGTTCCTGCAGACGACGACGTTGATTGTCCTTTTCTGTGAGTTGGTTTGTGATCGCTACACGGAGAGAGGGTATCTGGATCTCGAGAGGCAGTACCGCTTCGCTCCCATAGACCAGGGAGAATGGTGTGTTGCCTGTCGGTGTCCGTACCGTCGTGCGGTAGGCCCAAAGGCATTCGCCGAGCTTTTCGTTCCAGTCGCATTTGTTGGATGACACAACCTTTTTGAGTAGCCTGACGATAGTCTTGTTGAACGCCTCGGCCAATCCGTTTGCAGCCGGATTGTAGGCGGTTGATGCCACGTTTTGAATGCGATTCTTGTAACAGAATCTGCTGAAAATATAGCTGATGAACTGAGGACCATTGTCATGGATGATCCTCTGGGGTACTCCGAAACGGTAGATGACGTGGTGTTTGATGAAGCTGATCACCCTGGAGCTTTTCACTTCTGCCAGTAGAACTGCTTCTGCCCATTTGGAGAAGTAGTCGGTGATGGTTAAGATGAAGCGATGTTCTCTCGATGAAGGAGGGGTGATCGGTCCTACAATGTCCATACCCCAAGCTTCAAAGGGCCAGGAGGCGACTGTAGGATATAGTGGTTCTGACGGTGTATGAATGAAGTCTGCGTGAAGCTGGCACGCATGGTACTTCTTAGCATATTCAACGGCGTCAGCGGCCATGGTTGGCCAGTAGTAGCCCATGCGTCGCAGTCGGTCCTGCAACTTAGGGCCAGGTTGATGGGCCCCGCAGGTTCCATCGGGAGCTTCTCGAAGGGCTTCGGCTGTTTCTTCGTTAGACAAACATCGAAGGAGAAGTCCATCGTAGGAGCGTTGGTACAGCATTTTTGTAGCTGTATCGTAGTAGAATCGAAGAGAGCGTCTCCTGACTGAGACGGCTTCTTTCGGGTCCTCTGGGAGAATTTCGTAGACGGTGAAGTCGATAAACGGGAACCTCCAGTTTCGGACATTAACACCAGTATTTGTCGGCATGGCATGGGCCATTTGTGAGCATAGGTTGTTTTTAGGACAGACCAAGTCTCTTCCGACTACCGTGATATAGTGTTGAGTCCCGAGGGGTGCTGCCAATGAGGCCGCGAGGCCAGCCAAAGCGTCGGCCTCCAAGTTTTATAGACGGGGTACATATTCGATGAAGAACCCAGTGAAGGTTGAAATGATGTTCAATGCAACTTCATGGTAAGGGATCAGATCTTCATGGCGAACTTCGTATTGCCCTCTGATCTGATTTACGACGAGTTTTGAGTCACCGTAGGCTTCCAGATGATTCACCCCCAGCTGTTGAGCCAGCTGGAGTCCCATAACGAGCGCGTTGTACTCGACAACATTGTTGGAGCACGGCTTCGAAAGAGAGTAAGCACGTTGGATGACCAGCTGATCGGGGGAGACTAATACCACCCCCACTCCTGCGATGATTTGGCCTTTGGGGCCTGTTCTCGAAGCGCCATCGAAAAACATCCACCAGACGGAGCCTTCTTCGGTGACGTTTGATTCTTGGACCTCATCCAGGATGTCTTCATAGAGTCTTGAGGACTCTGGGATGGGGTGTGCAGCTAAAAAGTCGGCCAGAGCTTGACCTTTAACAGCCTTTTGTGGAACGAACACCATGTTGTATGGCGTTAGCAGGATCGCCCATGTGGCAAGCCGGGAGTTCAATGATCCTGGCTTCGTCATGAGGATTCTGAGCGGGTTGACTCGGGAAATGACAGGAATTGTCTGGCCCGAGACATAATGACGAGTCTTTTGGATGGCAAATACTAAAGCCAAGCACTCCTTTTCAACGGGGTTGTACCGGTGTTCGGCCCTGATGAGTGTTCGACTGAGGTAGTAGATTGCTTGCTCATAGCCTGTATCGCTGTTCTGAGTTAGTAGAGCACCGAGGGAATGATCTATGGCACGGACGTAGAGGAGGAATGGTTTGCCGGCGACTGGTGCCACCAGGACTGGCGGGCTTGTCAGGTAAGCTTTGATGTCATCGAAGGCTTTTTGGCACTCCTCTGTCCAGACGTAAGAGACTCCCTTCTTCATAAGCTGAGTGAAGGTTTGACATTTGTCGAAAAGGTTTGCTATGAACCTCCAAATGGATGCCAGACGCCCCTGTAGGCCTCGAAGTTCTCGAAGGTTCTTCGGAGGGTCCATATCGAGGATGGCTTTGGTCTTCTCGGGATCGACATGAATGCCATTCGTCGTGATAATGAAGCCCAAAAACTTTCTGCTAGAAACCCCTAGGAAGGATTTAGCGGGGTTCATCTTGAGTTGGTGCGCCCGCATGAGATCGAAGACTGTCTTGAGGTCTTGCAGGTGATCTCCTTTGAGACGGCTCTTGACTACGATGTTGTCAACATAGCATTCGACGGTCTTGCGAAGATGCTGACGAAAAATGGTGCTCATCGCTCGTTGATATGTCGCACCAGCGTTCTTCAAGCCGAAGGGCATTACTGTGTAGTAGAAAATGCCCTTTGGAGTCCTGAATGACGTGTGTTTTGCATCATCGAGGAACATCTTGATCTGGTTGTAGCCCGAATACCCGTCCATGAAGGACATGCGTTCGAAGCCACATGTGTTGTCGATCATCACGTCGGTGATTGGAAGTGGGAATTCGTCCTTCGGGCAAGTAGAGTTGAGATCCCTGAAGTCGATACAAACTCGTATCTTTCCATTCTTCTTGGTGACAGGGACGACGTTGGCTACCCAATCTGGGTGTTGTTCTTCACGGATGAAGCCGCTGGTCAGGAGTTTGTCCACTTCCTGATCGATGGCATTCATAATGTTCGGACGGAAGCGTCGCTGTTGTTGTTTGATAGGCTTGGCATCAGGTAAGATGTTCAGCCTATGCATCGCGATCTGGGGATCAAGTCCCGGCATATCTTCGTAGCTCCAGACGAAGACGTCGATATACTCTTTAGCCAGCTGGATTAAAGATTCTCGGTCTTCTCCTTTTAGGCTTTTGCTGATGAAGATGGGTTTGGAAGAAGATCCATCCCCAAGGTCGATCTGCTCGACTTTGTCTTCGGTGGGAGGTTCACGTAATTCAAAACGAGACTCCCATTGTTCTCCTAGGCATTGAGACCAGGGTTCTTCTTCGAAGAATTTCGGCGCTTGGTCTTCGCCTTTAACTTCTTGAGGTTGTACTGATGTCATGTTGGCTGACAACACTTTCTTGAAGACTGATCTGATACTGGTATCGGAATCCCACGTTGATGCTTCAGATGAGTGAGAATGTTCTACTTCTTCCACGTCTGAACTCTCTAGAGTTGATGGTGGTGTGACATAGCCTACCCCCCGTCGAGTTCGATTGTAGTAGTCCTGCGACTTTCCTTTAGGTGTTGGAAGCCGGAGAGGGAGACGTCGACCCTTGCCGTAGTTTAGGCCTTTGTTGCTTTTGAGGTCGTAACCCATCTTTTGGATGAGATACTTTGCCGTATCCGTGTACCGATAGACTTACATTCTGCCGGTATCTGGTTCTGGCTTGAGTGGCGGGAGGTCTTGATGACGCTCAACCTTGTCGAAGATGATGGATTCTTCGTCTCGACTCCGTGGCGGGACTATGTAACAGACCCCTTGGGACGGGACTACTCGATTTACATGACGGACGGTCGTTATTTGTGTTTGCAACGACCGTAGAGCGTTATCTAATGTATACATGTCATTCCAATATGGAAGACTAGAATAATTAAAAGATACTCTATTATTGATGAAATACGAGATTTTATCCCGCGGGATTACATTGTCCAGAGAGGGTGCATCTACATCAGCAGAGATATATTCCCCTAGCTCTTCATCTGTGAGTACTGGAGTAGGATCGGGAGAGCCCACCACAGCGTTGGTCTTGGGGTCCGAGAGGGCTATGTGGGCCTTCTCTGGCGGCTTGGATGCGGCGGCTTGCCTTTAAGACGCACCTTCAGAGGTGCCTCCACCGTGCCTCCGGTAATTGGTGCCTTCCCTTGTAGTTTTGCCACGAGGGGAGCCGATGCCTGAGGCAGCTTTCCCTTGAGGCGTATCTTCAAAGGAGCTTCAGGAGCAGTTGGTGCTTTTCCGGGTAGCTTGATGTTCATGGAAGGCAACTTCTGAGGCGGTTTGTCTTTGAGTCGGATCTTCAAAGGAGCGTCGGGAGTTGTCTCAGGCTCCATGTCCGGCTCTGCTGCCATTTCTGCCTCGTCGTCAGCATCATTGGCTTCCTCCCCGTCAGGTGACTTGTACAAGTCGGCATCGGTGAAGTAGGCTTCAATCCCTTTAAAAGAGTCAATGTCCGCGAACTCCGTCCGGATGACGTTGTTGGTGGACACGTACTTCATACATTGGTGGAGCGTGGATGGCACCACCATGTACTCATGCAGCCATGGGCGACCCAACAGAAGGTTGTAGTTGACTTCAGCGTCCACGACATAGCAAGTGACCTCGGTTCTGAGGTTACCGATATGGCACTTTAGTCGTATTTTGCCCAGCGGCTTGCTTTTGCTAGCGTTGAAGCCACTGATAGTTGTATTGGAAGGCGCCAACCGGTACATTAGGATCCCCAGTGTTGAGAGCAGCGTCTTCGGGATAATGCTGAGGGAAGACCCCGGATCGATCTGAATCCGCTTCACCTTGACTGAACCGATATACCCTGTATAATACATCGGTCTGTTGTGTCGGTTGTGCTTGAGCAGCATGTCTTGTTGGGTGAAGGTTATATCGGGGATAACTTCATCCGTATAATGACAGTACACACATACAGTCGAGAGAACTTCAGGCTGCTTGACCTGACTGATGAAGGATTCAGCATCCTTCAGGGCTTCGCAGAGAGCTTCACGAGTGTCCTTGGAAAGACGAAGGAGCTCGAACAGAGATGGGCGAGCAGGAGTACTGGCCAGTTGTGCCAGTATGTCGAAGTTGTGGGGCTTGGCTAGCCCCGAAGCATTCTCCTTTCGCAGAGGCCTATCGAAGCGGGCCTCTATCTGCTTCTGCTTATTGGCTGCTGGGGGCTTAGATGGGCCCTCCTCCTCGGCAGCAGGGACGGTGCAAGGAGGCACTGCCTCGACGGCAGCTTCGTCGGGTTGGACGTTCTGTTGTGAACGCGTCTGCATAGGAAGTACCTCTTCCGCTGAAGAAGAGACCATGCGGCAAGACTTGATCTTCATGCCTTTGGATTTGGAGGTAGGGCGTACCTCCGATTGAGTCACCTCGGAGACAAGATCGGGGTGAACCCATAGGATCTCTCCCCGAGATGTGGTGAGTGGGATGAGTCCACTCACGTTGTCACGGGTAGGTGGTAAGTTAACCACCTCCATTGTCGCCTCGGGGATGGGGACGACGCCATCCTGTGTTGTAGTTGGCGGCAAGGTGCCAAACTGGAGTGATACCACGTTGGCTGACACCGTCTTCTCCTCGTAGTCGACAGAGATTACATCCGCATTGATCATGCGCTGGATGTAATTCTTGAGGACATAGCAGTCCTTGGTTGGGTGTCCGACAAACCGATGGTAGTGACAGTACCTCGGGTTGTCCACTTTCCCAACCTCATCGGGACGCTTCGGGTCCGGAAGCTTGATCTTGTCACCCTGCTTCAGTATCTCAATGAGTTGCAGGGTGTCTTCGTCGTTGAACGAATAAACCTCCTTTGGCCTTGGTGCAAGTGGAGGCTTCTGAGTAGGTGCTGACGCACCTTTTGAGGCATTGACAGTCAATGCCTGTTTCCCCTTTGTCTCTCGTCCGGGGTTGTTGGCTGCAGGCCGTTTCCCCTTGTCCTCAAAGGCAGGGAAACTTACTCCCAGAAGACGAGCATTGGCCGCCTTCTTTTCTGCGGCTTCTGCTTCAATGATCAAGGAGCTCCAGTCGGGAGGAGGAGTAGAGTTGAGCTAGAGTTTGACTGCAGACAGCATGTTCACGCTGCAGGAGGAGAGGAGCGCATGTTCTGGCATGCCCGGGGGTAGTCTGAAGCAGGGCTGTCGAAAGCGTTCGATGAATACTCGAACCGTTTCCTTCTCCTTCTGGCGTATCTCTATGAGGGACGCCATTGTCATGTCCTTCCCGCCGTCGTAGAAATGGTCGAGAAAAAGGCACGTCAGGTCGTCGAAGGAAGATATAGAATTGTCGGGGAGGCTACAGTACCAGTCGTACGCTACTCCCTTCAGTGCCCCGACAAATATGCTGGTAAGTAGCGCATCCTCCTTCGGAAGATGTCCCGTCTGGGACTGGAAGTACGTCAGATAGCGACGCGGAGAGTCTTTCCCGTCGTATGGTGTCAAGGTTTGTGGTTTATATTTGGGAGGATAAACCACCTTGTTCCATTCGAGGGGATAAGGTTGGGGAATGCCCATCTTCTGGCGCTCCCTTGTCTCGTCTTAGACTCAAAGCGCTCGCGCAAGTCCCTGATCATCTCGACCACGTCTTCTGTGGAGCTGGGAGTCGGAGAAGGTGGTACCACCTGAAGTTGAGCGTTTGAGGGCTCCGATGTCCGAGGCGCTTCTCGGCGATCCGCATCCAACAATACCCATTGAAGGGGTACGCTTGATTCTCCATTGGCCCCTGGGTCGGGACCGGTAGAAGGTGTCTTGGCCAAAGCTGACCGTATCTCAAACACTGCTTGAGTCAGTGTTTGCATAGAGGCGGAGAGAGTCTTGAGTCCTCCCTCTAATGTGTCCATGCGCTGGACAAGGTCTGGTGGTGGCGCATCAGACTCGGAATCACCCCCAGCCATGTATACTGTCATGACACGGCCGGAAGTGGATGGATCGGTTGAGGCTTCACTCTCGGCCTCACTCTCGTGTAGGGGAGTCACCTCTCCTGGAGCTTCGTCTTGGCCACCCCCAGCTATGTTCTGGAGAACATTCTCGACGGGCGCATCTGTAAGGGCCTGCTTACCCTCAGCTCCGTCTTGAAGGGCCTCTTCGTCTCCGAGAATCGGATCCGGAGAAGCTAGACTACCTCCAGCTATGTTCTGGGGGACACCCTCATCTTGAAGAACTTCTTAGAGATGTAGATCTACAGGGGCCAGACGACCCCCAGCCGTGTCCGGGAGGCTGACTTCGAGAAGATCCGCCCCAGCTGTGCTTTGGAAGATAGCTTCATCTTCGGAAGGAGGCTCGACAAGGGTCTGACTGCCCCCAGCTTCCTCCAAGATCTTCTTCCTCCCCCGAGTGCCTTCGAATACTCCGGAGGACGAGACGGCCGTCTTAGTTTTCCTCGGCTGGCTTTTGGACGAGAAAGAGGAATTGCCAGTCGCCTTTCGGACTGACGAAGAGTTGGAGATCACATTGCATGAAGCAACCCTTGGCTCCTCTTTTGTTGATACCTTCTTCCCGAGGCGACGTCGGAGAGGTGTCGATGATTGCAGCCGCTGGAACACTGACTGCCTTGGTGGGACTGCTGCCTTGCAACAGCAGTTGATGGTGACCACAGCACAAGTGTGCCCTGTGAGGGGCGCATCGTGCTTGTCAGTCGACTCTCCTGATCGGTGCTTGTGAGTGATCACGTTGCGCAAATCGTTGGAGGAGAGTGCTACCTTCGCACCCCCTTCAGGCGTATGGCAAGGCCAAGCGCCGGGGTGGTCAAGTGAATGCTGCGCCCCCTGATCTAACACCAAACAGGCATCCCGATCAGTAGTGGGGGAACAACATTTGAAGTGACTTGAACGGACCTCAGACGCACAACCAGAGGAGGTGCGGGAGTTCAAGACCACTGGACTTGCCTTACTCGACTTGGTTATGCACGCAATAGATGCGCCCAAGTTAGACAAGTACTTTGAAGGTCGGCTCGTTTCTGGCACAGAAGCACCTAAGTCGACCGTGTACAGCTTACCATCAGCAGCGTGCATGATTGTGAGCGCATGCTTCTGGCTTGCTGCTGGCATAGCACGTTTGGGGCGCATGGCCCGTGCCGCCTTGGATTTCTTCGTACCAGTCCGCTGGGGCGTATAGTACTCAGAATCCAAATTCTCCTCGCCATTACAGTGAGTGAGTCTGTCAAAGACAGAGACCTTCTGTGGCGCATCAGAGGTGATACGCGGGGCATTGGCTGCACCCCTGCTCCGTCGACGCATCTTCCTCGCCTGAGAGGGAGATGGCTGGGGAAGCGGAACAGGCAGTGGGATTGGCAACACCTGTCTCCTGGGCAGTGTTCAGCGAGAAGTTCCAGACCAAGTATTATAATGCAGTAGCTCGATATGACTTGCAGACTAGGTTCAGTAATCTTAAGCAGATGGGGAGGACGGTCGACGGTTATACGGCCGAGTTTTCCAGACTCAGTCGGTTTGGCAACCGAGTTTGACAGAGCGCAGAGGTTCCAGCAGGGACTTCACCTGGAAATTACATTGGCAGTAGAACAGTTCGAGCATCAGACCTATGATGCGGTGTTGCGAGCAGCGAAGAGGCACGAATATACCTCCCAGAGAATAGTGGACAGGACCGAAGGTCGAAAGCGGTCCCAAAGTCAAATGAACCAGTCTTCGGCACCACCTCCAGCAGCTAGGACTTTAACTATTGGAGCTCCGAGGCGAGCAGCTTCAGTTACGTCGGACCAGCACTCAACCCCGACGTACCCTCAGCAGAAACAGAAGCAAGCGCAGCCTTCCGCCGCAGGCTGCTCTTATTGTGGAAAGCTTGGACACATTGTGTCAGAGTGTCACAAGGCGCTGGGATTATGCTTCTTGTGTGGGGTACCGGACCATAGGGTGGGGTCCTGCCCATTCAGAGTCGATTCAGCATCAACAGTATCTAGTCCCTCGGTTAGGGGACCAGCACCAGCTCCAGTACCAGTCCAGCAGTAGCAACAGTACCCATTGCCGAGGCCATTGCCGCCTCAGGCCCAAGTGTTCCAGCAGCAGAGGCCTCAGCAGTTTGCCCTGGCCCAGGCCCAGATCCAGAATCGGCAGAGAGGTATCTGTGTCCTATTATCTTGCTTTCCGCCGTCGTTATACGGGACACATGCCATGTTTCATGTGTCCTAATTACAACGGTATATTCCGGACCCGAGCCATGTCCTAGATCATTCGAAAACGGTTATTGGTACCAACCTTTTCGTATGAGAAAAGGCCCGTGTCCCTGTTTGACCAAGGGGAGAAACCTCAAGCGCAAGACTATCAGTTTAGTTCATGTTGCTTGAGTTCATCGCTCCTTGGGAGAGTCAAACGTGGGAGTATGAGGATGATATCCGATCACGTTATCCCTACCTATTTGACTCGTGAGGTATAATGTCTTCCTTATGCCTTACGTTTTTCCTTCCTTGCTTGTATTGTATGATTGTATGATTGAATAGCTTAGTGTAGTTGTTGGTGCTTAGTATAGCTTGTCGTGACAATCTCTAGCTCCTTGATTAAATTCCGAGGACGGAATTCTTTTAAGGTGGGTAGAGTTGTCACCCTCATTTCTCGTATTTCCCGTAATTCGTATTTATACTCATATCTGGATTTTGGCATGTATTTTTATTTTTCTCAACTTGTGGAATTTCGGTATTTCTCGTATTTTGGGTTTTAAGCTTGGCTCGGTTTTAATTGGTTTGGGTTGGTTTGGTTTGGTTCTATATGATTGGAACACCTTAGCTTATGCTCCTCCCTCATTTCCACCAAAACCACCCTCTTTATAATCCCCACCTAACTCTCTCTCTCTTCATTACAACCTCCATTAAAATTTCTTCTTCTTCTTCTCCTTCCTCCACACAACTCTCCACACCCATAGGCAAGTGCAACTTGCTTCTACAAGAGAGCTTATTTTATTTATCCATTTGCTAGATTAGGACATGGTGATCAACATTAGAACTTGGCATTTTGTGATTTGGAGTCTCCATTGTTCTAGATCTAAGTTTTCTTTATTTTCGGATTTGCATGGTTTTGATCTATTTAAGTTGGATTTTTATGGGTTTTGATGTTTCTATGTGGAAGAGGATTCAATTTCACCCAAGTTGGAACCTTGGAAATCCGGATTTGGAGTTTGGATGGCCAAGTTGTGATGCTTTGTAGCTTGGGTTCAACCATGGAGTTCTTGCTGTTTGGAGAAGACAGTGAGCAGTGTGCAGAGCTTCTTAGCTTATGCCACTGAGCCTTGGGTACGCTTTCTGTTGGAAGCGTGTCTTCTGCGTGCGTGTTTTTACGCGTACGCAGCTCCTCTACGTGCGTGTTTTTACTCGTACGCAGCCCTCCTGCGTGCGTGACTTTTCTCGTACGCAGCCCTCCTGCGTGCGTGACTTTTCTCGTACGCAGCCCTTCTGCGTGCGTGACTTTTCTCGTACGCAGCCCTCCTGCATGCGTGACTTTTCTCGTACGCAGCCCTCCTGCGTGCGTGACTTTTCTCGTACGCAGCTCCTCTGCGTGCGTGACTTTTCTCGTACGCAGCCCTCCTGCGTGCGTGACTTTTCTCGTACGCAGCCCTCCTGCGTGCGTGACTTTTCTCGTACGCAGCTCCTCTGCGTGCGTGACTTTTCTCATACGTAGCCCTCCTGCGTGCGTGACTTTTCTCGTACGCAGCTCTCCTGAGTGCGTACTTTAGCTCTCCTACGTGCGTGCTTTCGTGTGTACGCTGTGCGTGCCCTTGTGCGTACACTGCTCCCCTGAACCCCTTGCTTGACCCATTGGCTCTTGGAGTTTTGGTCTTAATTCTTTAAGCTTGGCTCTTCTATAGCCCTGTATATTGATATTTTATTAGATATTTTACGTCCATTTTATATCCTTACGCCTTTTGTCCTGAACTTGATAATTATGAATTTACTTGATATGTTTGGAATTGATAATTGAGCATGACCTGATAGTGGCCCGTCGTGGCGCACTCCTGACTAGTACACTTGATATGATAACCTGACCTGATATATCTTGAATAGCTGTTGCGACGGCTACCTGACATGACATGACCTGTATAATTAATCCTGACACCGTGGGCAATTGTGCTTGTACAAATAATCCAGTCATGTCTTACATCATGTCTAGGAGGGAACTCCTGAGTACTACGGTCAGGAGTACCTACTGAATTGGACTAAGGTTAATGATTAGTATAATTCACTAGTCATAAAGAGATGTTACCCAGTTACAGGCGATCCCGTTATCCCGGCCGCAAATGATTGGACTTGTAGCCTGCCGACGAGTAGGGCACATTTCCAGTCCACTGTTATGTGGGGCACCCACCATTGTCACTTAAATGATTGAACTCTATTGTCACTATAATGCATTGTACTCTCTAGATTGTCACTATAATGATTGCCTGGATAACCTGGATAGCTGCAGGGCCTGTGACTACTTGGAGAATCTCATTGCATCTTGCTAGTAACTAGGATTGTGATAACCCTAGTTAGTTAATGTAGAAAGCCGTAGGCAATGATTGGCCGTGATTGCTTGGATGGAGTCTAGTCCAGTATAGTATTGTCTAGAATTGATTGATTGTAAGATTGTACCAGAATGATTGAAGGATTGTCACTCCAGATTGTCACTATAATGATTGTCCCTCCAGATTGTCACTATAATGATTGTCCCTCCAGATTGTTACTATAATGATTGTCACTCCAGATTGTTACTTGACCTGATTTCTTATATTTATCTTGCCGATAAATGGTGAGAGAAACCAAGTTCCGTTCAGACGACGGGTTACAACCCCGGTCCTTGTTTGGTTTACGGGTTGTAATCTAGCTATCTGAATAGTCCCATGGTTATCTCATCGTATATCATCCTGTCATGCTTTTCCATATGTCCTGTCTTTTAGTGATTCGATACAAGATTGTCTTTTATAATTACCCATCATGCTTTTTCTTAAACTACTGCCTTTTATTATGTAATTATACTCTTGTGCTAATTGCTGGTTTTAGCTCTTAAGTGAAGCCTCCTTTGTGGCACTTGCTCTTTCTGGGGACTGACCCAGCTGGTTTTGTATGGCCAGATATCGGAGCAGCACCACAGGATCTCCCTGCTTTCCAGCCCGATGGTGGTCACCAGGCGTAACCAGGGCATCGAGTGGGTTTTTTTTGTTCTCCCACTGTAATATTGTAAATTATTCTTTTGAGGCATTTAGCCGATGAGCAAGTGTTAGCTCGATTGTACTTACTGTCTGCCTACGGGCTGTAACATGATTAACAAGCCCCGGGGGTTGATCATGTACGATTGAACTCTTGCTAGTCCTCACATTTTGTAACGACTAGCTTCATGATCATCTGGATATGTAATATTTGGGACGCCTTACAATTATATATTGGGTGATCTGATATCTTGTGATTATTATTAGTTGGTTGAGATTGAGACAATAGGCTATTTTATGACCTTAAGAGACTGATGGATTGTAGTGAAACCCTCACATATCTAGACAGCCGTGACCGTATGGTGAGATGGATTCCATTTCATTATACGTAGCTGGCTATGTCTGCCCCCGCTCTCCAGTATTCTGGTTCTGGGGCGTGACAACTTAGATGTAGTCCTAGGAGTACACTTTTGTTTATCTGGGTCCCTTGTGCCGATGGAGTGAGTGGTAATGTGTTAACTCCATTGACGATCTGATGACGGTTATCGGTTCTCTGAAGGTTTGGATTGCTCTGGATGCTGGAGCTTGCTGAGAGGAGGAAGACGTTGAGTGTCTGTATCTGCCTCTCTGGTGGTACGAAGTCTCTGTGTGTGTTCGTTCATTTTTTGTGCGTGGGTGAGAAGGAAATGATCCCTCTATTTATAGCTTTGCAGGCTGGCTGCTCATGCGCGCATGTAGGATGCGCCTGTACGCGGGGATGCCACGTGGTGATCGCTGATGGAGGCGCATGGACGATGCGTCCTGATCGAGGGGTTGAATTCTTCATGCTGCTGTTGTGAGCCGGCACGTAGCAGGGAAGAAGATCTTTCTGTTGCTGAGATCTTGGGTGAGTTACGTCAAAGGACACGTGTCGTCAACCCATGGCTCAGAGATCTCGGATTTGATGGGAAATAATCTGGTAGGATGCGCCTAGGATTGGGCGCATGAGAAGACTTTGGTTCATAACCCTTAGGAGTTATGAACCATTCTGGGCGCATGGCTTTTTGAGGCGCATGCGAAGCTTTATTGGTGACTTTCCTTCTGTCTTTAGGGATCAGTGGAAAGTCTGAGACGCATGGCTTTTGAGGCGCATGCAGATTTGGGCACATGGCTGCGGAGGCGCATGCGAGATGATTGGGTGGCCACGTGGTAGTAGCCGTCGGAGGAAAGTAATGATGATGCTGACGTTGGCGACGCTTTGTCTTCTGAAAAAGCTGTCAACTGTTCAGACTTCGGGAGGCGTGCTGCCAACTCTATCAGTTCAGCATTTAATGTTTTTGACATTCGATGGACAGCGGAGTGGGCGCATCGATCGGCGTTCCACTAGGCGTATGGGGACGCATGGGGGCGCATCCCCTGTGATGCGCTTGGTGCTGAAGGGCGCGTCTGCGTTGATACGCTTGATGTTGAAGGGCGCGTCTGTGTTGATACGCTTGATGTTGAAGGGCACGTCTGTGTTGATACGCTTGATGTTGAAGGGCGCATCTACTTCGAGACACGTCTTTAATGGTGCGACTGTTACGATCTTCGAGTGCTTTAAATAGCCGTTTTGACTTGGCTGAATTCGAAGCGTCCAGTTCATCCATTTAATGCAAATTCATTGCACGAAATTCGGAGAGACATCCACTTGGCGCATGGGTTTGATTTGCCCGGCCTATAAATAGTGGCATGGAGAGAGTTTGCTTCTCGTTCTCTCACGTTCTTCCGACATGAACTTGTTTACTCGGATGCATTCTGTTGATGAGATGCTCCCGAGGGTGAAGATGCGATGCCGTGTCTTCATTGATGCACTTGAAGGTGACTGTTATATCCAAAAGTCGGAGTCGAGGGCTTCCGAGGCAGGCGGAAGGTGTCTGTTGCATCCAAAGATCGGGATGCTCGAGCCTCGTCTTCGTTGTGCAGGAAGAGCCGCAGATCGGAATGGCGGTGCTGCGGCTTTGGGGGCTCTTTCTTCCTTCAAAGTGGGTGTTGCCCACTCTGGTTGTGTTGAAAGCTGCTCCTTTAGCCGCGGTTTCGATTACGGTCTTCCTTGGCCTTTGGAGGCTCTTTCGAAGCCTCCCCTGGCCACAGGTTGGCTTGCGGTGCTCTTCTCTTCCTCGGTTTGAGAAGCACTTCCTCCAGCTAGAGGGTTGATTGCCACCCTCATTCTGCTCAATAATTGCTTCATTAGTCGAAGCATTCAGACGGCGGTGAGCCTGGCTGGAAGAGTGGCACATAACTGGGCTGCTGAAGGGATGCACATAACTGAGGATGCACATAACTGAGCTGCTGAAAAGAATGCGCCCTGCTGAGGGCGCATGGTGGGATGCGCCTGACTGAGAGCGCATGGCGATTGCTGCGCCTATTTGAGGGCACATGGTGGCTGCTGGCTGTAGACTTAGGATCTTTTCTTTGTAGAAATTCTCCTTTGTACAATCTTTTCTAGACATGTAATAAACTTTTATATGTAAAATAAAAAGTCCTCTTTCAATGTCTATACTTGTTGTTTTGCTGTGAAGTACTTTGTCCGAGCTCTGGCGCATAGGCTTTCTGGTTCTGAAATTTCATGCTTCTACAAGGGCATCACTTAGCTAAATATCCCAGTTAGAAGTCGTGGCATACCACTAGTGTTAGAGTTAGCAGTCTAAAGTCTTGAATATAAAATAGGATCTGAGTTTGTTATACCCTTTTTGACAGTGTCAGGACACCAGGTGTAATGTTCCTCTCCGTACGAGGCATTTGGTTCGCTTGTTGGATGGGATCAGAATGTTGGACCGTGACTTGTGTTGGAGATCAAGAGAGTTGAGACTGACGCAGTCTCTCTTAACGGGCTAGACGGATTGTGTGTTGGAACGTGGCTCGTCGGTGGAGCTATGTCTATTGGAAGATAAGTGTGATCGGAACAGGAAGACCCTTTTATATAGGTGAGTGGAACTGTCCTCCCTCCTCCTTATTCCTGCATGCTTAATAAAATGGAAGAATGTTATATTATAAATTATCCTTTAATGTCCCATGTTTTGGTTGCTGGATAATAGAGATGCTTAAGTTGCCTAACGTTGAAATGAATAACACATGAGCATTGAATTGCTGAACGAATCACACTTGAACTGCTAATGTAACTTGATGCCTGAGAATGAATTGATAATGTCCCTTATGCTTAACGTTGTCGAAACAAGTAGAACACTTGAATAATGAGATGCCTTGTGAATGATAGAATAAGAAGAGGACTGGCTACGCTATCGACCCAATGATCCAAATGAAATACTAGAATCATGTACACTCTGTATAACTGTTGCCAAGATATAAAATATTTCTATGAAATGAATAAAATGCTACAGGTCCCTTTGAAATAAATGAATGCTGGTTATTCCTCCTTGAAAGAAATATTATGAGAACTGTTGCAATGAAGCAATGAATGAAAATGATAAGGCTCGGGATGGTCGAGATCACCAAATGAAATGATGGAGATATTGGAAATGATGAGTCGTTGAAAACGACATGGATGAGTTGAATGATGCACTTTGCCTTTACTTATTTCAATATTTCACTATACGTTTTATGATCACGATCGAGTCGGACACGCATTCGCATGGTCAGGGACAACTTGTATACAAGGGGGTGACTGCTTCCTCGGACGGTACCCCGGGACGTTAGGGGACCGATCCGACCATAGAAGAAGTGTAAACGTACTTTAAGGGTATGTAGTATCGGGACATTCCATTCGGGCTCGCAACCTGGTGGAATGGCGCGCCGATTACCTTTCGAAGTCCTATATGGCAACGTCTGAAAATGGTGCACTAACACCAATGATCATGTTGTAAGGATGCACGCTAATAAATGTTTTGTGCAGGCAGAGTAAGTGTAACAGTTAACCCGTATTTGATGCAGGTACGAGGGAGTTGGCTATCACTAAGAAATCACTTAAATGTGATATACTAAGTATATGTGTTGGTTTAACTTGCGGGCTTAATGTGCCAAATAAATGATGCTACGTGTAGCCTTTCAATATGAGAACCTACTTAACATGTTAAATTTAGTATGCTAGAAAGATGCCTTGCTATAAATATTTGCTCACACATAACATACATGTTAAGTGATGCTTGACGTGAGAATTGTCATAACATGTTTAAGATGTTAATGTTAATGATACCTCAATGATGTCTTTGCATGATAACACCAAGAATGCTATAATGATACATCTACATGAATATTGCTAAGAATATATTTACATTCTTCACTATGATTATTACCCATGAACTGTAAACTGCTGCTAGGTCCCAAATAGAAAGATTATTCTAATAAATGCTTGCTTAAATGGTTACTTAAATATTGGTTTAGGCGAGTGGCTTGGATTCTGCTCGCCAGTACATAGATGATGTCCTGACCCACATTTTTCGTGGGCAGGTGTTCGTGTTTGAGATATTCTGTACACGAAGATTGGATTGATCGGTCCCGCGGCATCGAAGATTTGTTGGACATGCAGAAGCCCTCCTTGCACAAGATGATTTCTTCGGTTTATAAAGGGCATAATGTATGGAGCATCGGATATCAGTTAGGATAGTGAGTTGTAAGCCAAGTCGGTATTGAGTTGTAATTCAATGTATTGAGTTTCAAATGTAAGCTTTACAATATTTGTTCAGTTGGCTATCAATGTAAAGTGAGATGTGTTGTAAGCAGTGTACTTCAATACAAGTCTTGTACTCTTCTTCAATTATCAATAAAGAGAATAAAGTTCTGTATATCTCTCTGTGACTGCAAGTTATCTTCTCATTTCCGCTGTTACAAATCAAATGATGTGTTCCCATTCGATAAGAAAGAATGTCCTCGTTAACTTTAATTTGTCTGCTTCTGCCGCTGCGATGTGTTCCTATTTGAAGATAATCAATTGTATACCATCTTTGTCTTGTACAAGTGCAATACTAGACTTGTACGGCATCACGCCCAAGCGAGGACGATCGATTCCAAGAGATAAATATGTGAATAAATGACTCTATGAATCAGGGCATGACAAATTGGTATCAGAGCACGGCTTTACGTCTTTGGTCTCTTCTATGATTCGTTTCAAATCAAAGTTGCTTCCGCGATCACTCAACATTGCTTCCTCAATTAAATGAAAAGATTTCTTCTGCGATTATGCTGTTGTTGTTCTGTAATCATCCTATGTTGTTCGTGTCTGAAAGTTCATTGACCTTCTTGGCTGCTCACTAGATGTTCCATACAATAAGTCTATATACATTGTGATGCCCCTGAATGAATGATTGGTGTTGGTTTGGACACAAATAACCCAACAATGACTCGATGTCATAGTATGCTATATTGTAAATATTGTTTGGAATGTGGGAATAAAGAAAAATGGCTATGTATGTTGTAACAAGTTAAGAATTGCATGTGATGTTGGAAAAGAATTGGGAATGAAACATTTGATGGATGAGTTCAACAGAACGGACGAGTTGACGCATGGGTGATGGCTAGTGCTTTTGAGACCTTAAGAATGTTGGTTAAGTGTTATGATCATTATAGATCATGAATGTCCGGAATATATTTGAGTTGGTATTATTTAGGGATGGATTCATTTCTGAGTGGTATATTGCCTCTACTACCTCAGAACGAGATGTATGCTGACCCTTTCCATAGGATAGCAATGAGACTACCTATGGGTACTGGGTAGTGCCGAGATATAGCTGGGAGTCATATATTGTTTCTAGATGACTCGAGTGTCCCTTGACGGTGATGTTATGCTGGGTAGCGAGAATTCTAGAAATTGTAATAGGTGGCTTGGTTAGAAATTGTTTAGTCGAGTGATGACTCAGACTAGTAAGGCAGTTAGTATGCTATGGGTAAGTGGATTTGGCTAGAGAATGTTGTGGCATAAAATATCTGAATGTTGACTTCGATTGGTTGGGTGCAAATCATATGTGGCTAATACAAAGTTGGTTGCGAAGCTGAAAGTTTTGGAAATATTGTCGGTAAACCAAAGGAATATTAGAAATCTGTGCCTTGATCCTAAGGTGTAATAGATGTTAACCCATCTTGATCACCAAAGGATAGTCGTTACATGTATGCAGAGGATTTGAAGTGTATCACAAAAATAGTGACTCTGAATACTAGTGTTGCCTAGAGGATGGTTAAGTGATACATAAATTGTCGGATTGAATGGGATTGAGAATTGCAAACGTGTTAGATAATGTCGGTATATGTGACTGTTGGTTGGGGTATAGTTTGCTGGCTTATGACTTAGTGTTGTGACTTTGTCACAAAAACCAAATAGTATGATTCCATAGTTATGTTAAGACTATCGGAATCGATGACCCTTGAATAGTTAGCCTTGGCTTGTAGGTTCGTATGGGTACAAAGGAATTAGATTAGAAATTTGATCATTGTGTATTTTACTTGATGGATTATTAGAACGATAAAAATCGTATGTCAGGTTGGGATTGACCGTCATGTTGATAGATCGTTCTTAGTCGATCGTTGGGTAAGTCTAGAATGATCCTCTGTGGGAATTATTTTCTTGAGGAAGACCCTAGATAGATAGACTTGACCCTAACTACCATGGGCTGTATGACCAGTTGGCATAGCTGACAATGGCGATTAGTTGTTTAGACTGAATTGAATCCCATAGGTTTCACTACAAAAATTTATTGATTTAACGACGGCTATATCCGTCAAAAATTCGTCGATAAATGTAATTACCGACGGATGGTCGACGGATATTGGTTAAAAAAGGTCGTCGAAAAAAGCCTCGTCGCTAACTACAATCCGTTAGCAAGTAGTTGTCCAGCGACGAATTAGCGACGGATTGCCGTCAACCATACTCGTGTAGTTTGCGACGACTCGCCGAGGGATTACCGTCAAATCACGTATCAAAAGAAGTAATGACGTATCACTTACCGACAGACATATCCGTCACTGTTTGGTCGGTAAATGCATATCAGAGAGTTTCTGATACGCAAAATCCGTCGCCAATCAGTCGCGAATGGCCGCTAAGTTTTGACGGAGTCGCAACGGAATACCGACGGAATATTCGTCGACCCGGTTCTGTAAATTATTCATATTTCCAGAACATTGGTGACGGATAATCCGTCGTTACTCCGTCGTGCGTCGTCGCTAGACCGTCGCCAATCAGTCGACATTATAGCGATGGTTTATCCGTCGCCAATGTTTTACCGACTACTAGCAATGGCATACCGACATAATATCCGTCGGCCCTATCCTGTGAATCTTTCATAATTCCAGAACCTTGGCGAGGATATTCCGTCGGTGTTTAGTCGCGCATCCGTCACTAACTGGGAATCTAGCGACGTCATACCGACGTAATATCCGTTGGTCCTATCCTGTGAATCTTTTATAATTCCAGAACCTTGGCAACGGATATTCCGTCGACGTTTAGTCGCACATCCGTCGCTAACGGGGAATCTCCCAGTTAGCGACGGATAGTCCGTCGGTATCTGGGAAATTTTTGAAAAAAAATAGCATAAAACTTGGCATTCCCAATATACAGAATTCCAATATACAAAACACACAAATAATCCCAAGCAATTCCAATATACACAATTCCAATATACACAATTCCAATCTACAAAACGCACAAACAATTCCAACACACGAATAAACACACAAAATACACAAATAATCCCAAGCATTCAAATTGTTTACACAAATATTCAATATTTAAACACAAATATTCAATATTTAATATTTACAAACAAAATAATCGCAAAAATACAAACATCAACGACGAGGGGTGTGATCGTCCGCTGGTGGTGGTACTTTCTGCCGCGTCCGTCTCATATACTCCTCCACCAAGTACGACGAGAATCCCTCCAAGACATGGCCTGGAAGTTGGCGCAGCTGCTCTGGCGTCATTATGTCAAGGAGGGCCGTCAAAGTAGGAGGCGGTACGATAGGGGCAGTAGGGTCAAAAAAAAGATGCTCGGCGGAAAAAAGACCGGCAGCACTAGAAGGACCGGCAGCACCAGTAGATGGACGCAGGTACACGGACAACTGCGTCCGAATCTCTGACACCGCCTCGTTCAGATGCGCAAGCTGGGACCTCACATCATCGTCTGCCGGGGCCGCGGGAGGAGGCGGGGGAGGTAAAAATCTCGGAGTCGCCGAGTGCAAATTAGCCAGGGAGCCGACTCCGTACATGCGCCCTTTCCTATAGCCGCCGACGGTATCTACGAATAAGTCGTCGTAGCGAGTGGCCGTAGAAGAGGGCATCCCGACGGGCGTCGTTTCGCCGACATCCTCGGGAGCAGATGGCTGAATCCGACTAAGGGCCTCACAATACGCAGCCTATCAAATGAATGTGTTTATTATACTATAAGTTTACCTAAGTTATAATCTAAATCCTATGTTACCCTAAGTTATAGTCTGAATCCTAAGTTTACCTAAGTTATTGTCTGAATCCTAAGTTTACCTAAGTTATTGTCTGAATACTTATAATTCTAACATAAATCTCATAAACATAAGTACTTACATCCGTCGCCTTGGCCCTTTCGTCGACGAAGCTCTCATTCCGCCTCTTGTGGACATACTGGAATACATCGTGCATGGTGACCGATCAGCAGGTTTTCCCTCCTTCAATGCCTGTTGGGTCTGCATACAAAATATTCGTAGAATTTAATTAATTAAATATATTAATAGTACCGAATTAGAGAGTGAATGAATTTGCGGTATCTCACTAGATTTGCTAGCGTCGCTGCATGGGGCTTTGATCCCCCCGTATGTAGCCCCGTGGCCCGTCGGTTCGCTTTTGCTTTTTTCGATTTCTCCTTGAAGGCAGGAGCATCCATTTTCTCCAAGAGTTGCTCATAGTAGTCCTGTCGGATCCACTCCTTCTTCAAATGTGCCGTTCGAAGGTCATAAACCGCATCCCGGATCTTCTTCCGACGGCACTTCTATAGGTCCTGCGGATCGCCTCCTAGCGATGGGGGGGCCACCAGAAGGTCCTCTGACATACAAATTCAATTATCACGATATTAAAAAAATAATTGATTAAAGAGTAATTAATAATTAATCACAAGATATATATATATATATATATATATATATATATATATATATATATATATATATACCCTCATCTCGTCGAGCCAGTGGTATTGCAAGTCTAGGGGCACCTCAGAAAAATTGAGGTAGGGGCCATGGTAGTTAGCCCGGATAATCTGCCCTAGAAGCCTGATACCATCCCATGGAAAAAACCTACAAAGAAGTAACGACTGGATTATTAACTTGAAAAAATGAAACAAATTTATTAAATTAACTTAAATTTACTTACGCTTAACCCGCGGGCCATAGCACTCGTCGGAACTCGCCTATCGGCCTCTCTGGTGGCGTCGGAGGATCCGCGACTCCACGCATGTACTCGCTAGTCACCGGATGTAACTAAATGTGGGGGTACTCTGGAGCCCACTGTCGCTCAGCCGCTGGTGGATCTACTGGTGGATCTGCTGGCGGAACGAATCCGCTAGCGGATGGTAACCCCATCGACGAATGTGTCGATTGCCCCTGGGTAGATCGACGGCGGGATGAGTCTGTGCCCGGGGTACTCTCCGGGTCGGGCTCGCTAGATGGGGACACCGCTCGGAAAGGCTGAATGCGACCACAACCACCACCACGAGCACGACCACCACCACCACCACCACGGCCAGTACCACCAGCACCACCACGGCCCGCACCACCACCACGATGAGTGCTAGCCATCAGCAGGGCGACGAGTGACGCCGCGAATACAAGAACAACTATGAGTGCCATCTGCAACAAGAATATGCAGAAGTTTAAACTGAATTCATATAAGTTAGTTATAAGTGCTTTTATGAGGTCAAACTAAAATCACGTAATTGAAAGTGTTTTTAATATATACTGATATTTAATCTAATCATCGTCATCTTCTTCGTCCTCGTCCTCAGCCTCGTCCTCATCCTCATCCTCATCATCGACTTCATCTATATCCTCATCCTCATCAAGTTCTTCTTCTTCTTTTTCTTCTTCTTCTTCTTCTTCTTTCTTATCCTCAAAAGTTGGGACAAGACGTCTCTTTCTTTCCGGGTTGATAGCTAAGTCTTGTGTATCAACCTCTTTCTTCCCTCTATTTTCTTCAATAATATTTTCAACATCCATGGTATCTTAATATTGTACCAAGTGTTGGGACTTTTCGATCTGGTCCTTTTGGTATGCTGGGTCTCCAACGTTGAATGTATTTTTAGATTTAATCTTCCATACTGTCCACCAGTCAAATCGATCTCTACGACGCCTTGGGTAGCTTGTATACTAGACTTGAACAGCCTAATTTGCTATCGCAAACGTGTCGGACCCTCTATACCTCTTGCGATGATTTATATCGACGAATCCAAATTGTTTATCGATTTTCCAACCGATATTTGGTGTCGTATCGAACCACTCACATTTGAACATCACAATATGCATATCATATGGGGCACTATATTGTAAATCTATAATATCCCGAAGCACTCTATAATAGTCAAAGTCCGGCTCGTCGTCATAGATGGTGCCACTTATGCAAACACCAGAATCCTTGGTACTGAAGCCGTCATTAAGAAATTTGCCATTTATAGCATTCCGAGTTGCCTTAAACTTGAAGCCATTAATGACATAGCCTGGCCAAGTCTTTGCATGCTTCTTCGGTCCCAATGCCAAATAACGAATACTATCATTTGTGAGTGTTGTTTCAGGCAATAAAACCTGTAAACAAATATTGATAATTTAAATATTTTAGATGCACATATTTTAATGGTAGCCACATAAATTATTATCTCAGTTACTTACGTATTTGCGAAACCAGGACGGAAAGGTACAATCAACTTCTCTTTGAAGTCCTGCATCGGTAATATCGGGTGTCCTCATTTGGACTTCATATCAAAATACACTGTTAGAGAGTAAGAATAAGTGAAGTCAGTTACTTCATCAAATTAGAGATTATAACGAGTGTAAGTGTAGTCACTTACTTCTCCAAATCGCTCACTTCTTGTACGTCATAATTTAACAAGACATATCGGTGAGCGACATCATACTTATCGTCAGTCAACCACCGTTTCTTACTAGCCCCAATAGGCTTGCCCCTTACATTGAATATACCTCCATCCTCAACGTCCTCATCATTTATCACGCCCCAGTTCCAAAATATGTAGGACCAGGAACACGTGGCATGCCAGCTGTACGATCAAGTATAGAAAAACCCCAATTTAATGGACTATACTCGATCGTAGTACGCTGAAGTAACAACTAAATAACAATGCAGGCAGGTAAATACTAATCTCATCCACAGGAAAAATCACAGAATAAAGCTGGAAGGAATGAAAATAACTCTGAATCAAACTACAAGTCATGACTAGTGGAAAATAATCCCCCAATAAATGTATGAAAGATCTACTGAAAGAGTACAACTGAACTAGAAAAGAAATGGATAGTCACTAGTAGAAATCACCTAAGAACTCAAAGAAACTCACGAGGCTCAACATCGAAGTCCTCGTCAGCAAAAGTCTCCCAGTCTTCGTAGTCCGTCGGTACCTATGCTCGTCCCAATCTGGAAAAGGTGCCAGGTCCTCAGAGGGACGTAACAAGTACACAAGAAATCGACATGCATGATAGTACAGGGCAGTATATAAATAACTAGAACAAAATGTAACATAACATCTCCCCAACCAAACAAGGACAGGATATATCATACGACATACGACAGGTAAACTAACCATCTATGTGTAAAATGCACTCGAGACATCTCTAGTGGCACATGAGAGGGGGAGAAGAAGAAGAAACGGCCACCAAGCGTTCTACTGTTTGAGAAACGAGGGGCTACGAGCATCCAGCGTCCATTGGAAACAGAAATTCTCATACACCACTAGTAGACTCTCCCCACCCAATGTATATCCGTACCGTATACACGGTACAAATAATATGCAAGACGTCATAGTATATATAAGTAGACCTGTACCAACCACTAGACCAGACGCGAACTCACGTGCCAATGATCAGTCGATACACAAATCCATGCTCTCAACTCACTCATATAGTGATCGTGTATGATACGGTGTCCAGCTAGAAGGTACCACATACCTTCACAATACACGGGATAAGTCCACTACTACTAGACGCGTGCACACAACTGAGAAGTAACTAGGTAACATAAACTAACTGCAAAAATATACAATCAAGCAAGGTGTACTTGCCTGTGTCCAGCAACTGAGTATCTGGTCCAAAGTAGAGTCCGAGTCCCGAGAAGCAAATAATCCTAAACAAAATTTATCTCTAATTAATTACTAATTAAACAATTTAAACAATTCATTTAATTGCTAAGTAATCTATAATTTAAATTAATCTAGTACTACTATCTAACTAGTATCAAATTTTTATGAATAATAATTATACAATAATAAGTAGGTAACCATACTTATTATCATACCATTTATATTCTGAAATTTACTTACAACTAAATATTTACTAATTAATTAACTAATTAATGATAATCAATTAACCAACCATTTTAATACACACATGAATACACAATTCCTAATAATACTAAATTAAATAGTAAAAATCCTTAAAAATCATTTTTAGTCTATTTTAATAATAAACTAAATAATATCAGAATAATAAATATATATTATATATATATTTTACAGAAAATAAATTATTACCATTAAACTATTTATTGAGTAACTAGTTGAATAATAACAATACGTACTTAATAATTCTAAATAAATCCAAATAAATCACCACCAACCTTAAATTTAATCATTAAAACTAAATTTACAGTAGTAACACAAAATTAATAATTATTTAAATCAATAAATAATTATTACACAATTTATTACATAAACCTAAACATGATTCTCAAAATTACTTTTAAGTCTTAAAAATTCGTAAATATATCTAAAATACATAAAATAAATTCCTAAATACCATATTTACACATTTCTAATAGAATCATATCACTTCACAAAATTTACAATATTTATATAATTAATAACAATTTATTATATAATATATTCAACTTATGTAATAAATCTAGAAATTACTCAACTACATCCAAATAATTATAAATAATAATAAATAATATTGGAATTATTTTTCTACAGAATAACATGCTATTACAAACATTTTCTATTCAATAAGTATTATTTAATTACTAACCAAATAAATAAGATAAATTGAAAACAATATTTAATATTCAATTTGATTAATACAAAACTTCCAAGATAAATCTAAATATAATATTTTAAACACCAATAAAATTCTGGACAAATTTCCATAACTTACTTTATAATTAAATCTATATTTTCCATATAAGTTATATTATTTAATTATTTATTAATTAAATAATAAGCATCAAAATGGAATTAATTAAACAGTGTAAATTTGCTGTTTTTCACATAAAATAATTATAAATTAAATTATAAAAATTCTGGAAAAATTATTTTAAAATACTATATTAATTATACAAACTTTTTCATGTACAAAGTTTTCTCTAATTCGTAATCAAAATGTTACATAAAAATTAAAACAGAAAACATATTTAATTAATTACTAACATTGAAACTTCATAATTAAATATAAATAAATATCAATAATTAATATTAAATCACACGAGAATTAGGGTAGAACCCCTACATATTTACCAATGATTTTCTACATTTAGATCTAATTAATCATCAATCTATTCATCACAACAATCCTTACAATAATCTGAATATTCAGAATTTAATTATTAAAACTTGGTTTAAAGCATGCAAAGAGGATTTAATCCACGTGACAGCGCCACGGGGGGGTCGGGGTTACCTTGCCACGCCACAGGGGGTGGCTCGCCGACGGGGGGGGTTTCGTCGACGAGGGGGCCGCCGGATCGGGGCCGGTCGGGTGCAGCGCGTGCGGGGGGGCGCCGGCTGCTACACGCGGGCGCGGGAAACGCCGCGTCTCGTCGTCGACGGCGGGGCTCCGGGTGAGGGGGGAAGGAGATAGACGAGAGAGAGAGAGGGATAGGGTGGCGGTGATGAAGGGGGCTGGTGGTTTGTGTGGAGGCAAGTTTAGGGTTAGGGTTGAGATTAGATGCATATATATATATATATATATATATATATATATATATATATATATATATATATATATATATATATATATATATATATATATATATATATATATATATATATATATATGCATGAAGGAGATCCAAATGAATAGGACCATACTAGGTTGGGCCTAAGTTAGGGTTAAACTTAAGGAATGGGTTTGGTTGCTAGGAATTTTAACACCACATCTATATAAGTATAGATATATATATAATCTAAAAATAAAACCAATTGAATAATAACACTATATATATTTAATTATTGATATAAATATAATCTAATAATAAATCTATATGAAACTTGGTTAGAGTTTATAAATAATTTAATAATTAATGTAACAGCATTTATTTAACAAATAACAATATTTAGTAATCTTGCATCTATATATATATATATATATATATACAATATAAATTAAACCCTGATTAGAAATAATTAATTAATTATTTAATTAAAATAGATTAACAAGCTATTCTTCAAAAAAATATAAAAAAATAATTTTAAAAATTCCCTGAAAATTCAGGGGGTTTACAATCTACCCAACTTATAAGAATTTCGTCCTCGAAATTTAAAATAATTCTAATACCGAAGAAATAATAAGAAAATCAATGAAAAGTAAATATGTAAATTGTAACTTACTCAACAAGACAATAACAAGATATATGGAGGTTTATAGAGGGGTCAAAACTAGTAACATGTTCCACAAGAAGGATATTCCAAGTCCGACATGGGTCATAGGATTTTCCAGGTGAGGGAATAAGTTGGTATTGTACGGTCAAAATTTAATAGGACGAAGAAAAGGGGACTTATAGTTTATTCTAAGGAAAAGATTTGTCAAACAAGTAGAGTCATTAAAATAAAGCACATAAAGGTATGTTTATGGGGGGCATGTATATCATATGTGTGGTGCAGTTTGTCTAGATCATAATGGTGTAATTCATTGGAAGAAAAATCCTAATATTGTGCTTCAATTACCAAAGTCATGGTAAGGGATCAAATGATATAAACCAAGGAAGGGATAATAGGAAAACTTTTATTTGCTAAATGTCCGACTAAAATCAGTCTAAGATGGCTACTAGGGTGCTAAGGGTATTACTAAAATAAGATATCATACAAGGTATACTTAACTGACTTAGTAGAAAGATGGTTCTACTATAAATCATAGCTAATAAAGGGTTATAAAGAGAAATTCTATACTGAGACACAGAATAAAGAAGAGTTCAAGGGGGATGGGGTCGATTACAAATTTGAAGGTCCAATGCAAATAAATGTTTCAAGAAGAAAAAAAAAATTGTCAAACGGTCGCAAATGAGATCCTAGGATAAGTTTACTATATCTTCATCTGCATAAAATAATCATAGGGAAAGCGAATCAACATGCTCTAGGTTGGCCAGACCATCATGCACCGATTCTGATTAGACAACATTTTAGTGGGTGCACCCAATAATATATGTGTCAAGAACAAGCTTGAGAAAAGAAGAAGCTTGTAAAAACTAGGCTATAACAGCAATATTAGTCAAGACGATAAAAATAAACGTACAAAAGAAAAGAAAGTACAAGATAGTTCAAGTCCAAAACACAAATAATGATTTGACCTTTCTAGTTGCCCTATGAATCTCTAACCTTAGTTGAGCTAGGGATAAGAACCCACAAAGTTATGTCTAGGTAATCTAAATAATTATACCAACATATAGTCAGTGATCCAATTATAATTTCTTAATGGTCCTGAGAAAAGTATGATGCTAAACTACAATGTATACTACCCAACTTATAATAATTGAACTAGTACCTCTAACTGTCTCTTTAGGGAAGCAAGTTTATCCTACCAAATTGTAGCAACAACATAGAATTTTCTAGAGAAGCAATAATAATCCTAACATTCTTTAGCTCGATAACCGGAACATGAGCTAAAGGTGAAGGAATTTTTTTTTATTACAGAAAATATCAACCAAATATTGGTTACAGGTAAAATAACAAACAACTAAATAGATATTCCTAATATTAATACTAATAATATAATACTAAAATATAGGAGAAGATATACTGGTTGACGGATTTGGGGTATGGTCAAGAAAAATTTATAGACATCTATAGCTCTAAACAATTAGGGAATCATGATACTAGTTTAGGGTCGAGAACAAGGATGATAAAATTTTAAGAAGAAGACATAGTCACATGGGTCGATGACTTAACCATAACTGCATATAATCACTATCATGGCTGTAAAAAATATGGCAACTAAGGTGTGACACTTCTATCTCATTAGAGTAACATCCTCTATGTTTATTTCCTCATCAAGATAAAAAAAATCAAATTCCTGTAAATAAAATTTCTTCATAAATTCCTTCAGTATAAAATCTTTAAATCAAAACAATCATCCACCAATTTCCTTAATCTCTTTAAGATCGTCGCATATAATCATAATTATAACTTTAGAATACCCAACCAATCCTTTTATCATCACACCAAATCCCTTTTATTTTCCCCTTTTTTATCAACTTTAATTCAGTTTACCCAATCTAAGAGATTGTAACTCTCTTATGAAAATACTTAAATCAATCACCGAGATAAATATTATCATAATACTAAATTCTTCTTCTTCTTTTTTTTCCAAAAGAAACTTCAATAAAAATTTATCAATCTAAAAAAAAAGATTTAAATCTCAAAATTTTTTTTTCAATCAAAATTTGTTCCATCAAACAAAATTCAATCACAAAAAAAATACCTCAAATTTCTAAATCGATCCTCGAAATAAACTTTATTATAGTACAAACATCCTTTTCTTTTCTCCTCAAAATTTTTAGATTAAAATTACCCAACTCCAAATTTTAAATCACTTTATGAAATGCATCAAATTTCTAAATTCTTCTTAAATAAACCCTTTTTTTCATCAAGGTCAAAATATTCAATCTTTAAAGAAATATAAATCTCATAGGCAACTCTTAACTATTTCTATTTACAATCATCTGTCCTCAAAAATAAAAAAAAATTTATTCTTCTATTTTGGAAACCAACATAAATCATCAACCAATTTAAATCTCATGTAGCAATGTGAATATTTAAATTTTTAATCATCAAGTTGATTTTATATCCTCTCTAACCAATCATAGAATTTTTTTTTTTAAACTCAAATCAAAACTTTAAATCATCTTCTCAAATCGATCATCGAGTTTATTTTATTAATCAACTTCTAACAGTCTTTCCCATATGAGTATAAGTAATCTTTCTCACTATCATTCAAAATTGATATATCATTACCACTCAACTTTGAATTTAACTAATCATTCATACAAAAATTATATCTTTCAAAAATATGGTGTTCATCAACCTGCAATATTTAGTACTTTCCCAGAATTCAATTATAGACTCAACCGTCTAATTAGCTGCCAAGGTAACCCATCTAGCCATATAGTTAACTCAAGAGTGTACAGTATAGTCATCTTCCTAATCTCTACTGAGCACCATATGATAAGGTTTATGATATACGGGTTCGAAAATGATATAAATCGAGGAAGTCACAAGTTATAAGATAGGAATCAAGGAATATTTCGAGGAATTTGAAATGAGTCAAAATCAAATGAGGTCAAATGAGAGAAGTAATCAATTGTGGATGAGACATAATAATCCTAATCATATTTGCAGGCTTGCTTGGTACTGTGAAGTAACCAAACAATTTTTATCTCGACCTGCATGGGCCACCACTAAAAACATGTCACGCCCCGGTTCCAAAATATGTGGGACCAGGAACACGTGGCATGCCAGCTGTACGATCAAGTATAGAAAAACCCCAATTTAATGGACTATACTCGATCGTAGTACGCTGAAGTAACAACTAAATAACAATGCAGGCAGGTAAATACTAATCTCATCCACAGGAAAAATCACAGAATAAAGTTGGAAGGAATGAAAATAACTCTGAATCAAACTACAAGTCATGACTAGTGGAAAATAATCCCCCAATAAATGTATGAAAGATCTACTGAAAGAGTACAACTGAACTAGAAAAGAAATAGATAGTCACTAGCAGAAATTACCTAAGAACTCAAAGAAACTCACGAGGCTCAATATCGAAGTCCTCGTCAGCAAAGTCTCCCAGTCTCCGTAGTCCGTCGGTACCTGTGCTCGTCCCAATCTGGAAAGGGTGCCAGGTCCTCAGAGGGACGTAACAAGTACACAAGAAATCGACATACATGATAGTACAGGGCAGTATATAAATAACTAGAATAAAATGTAACATAACATCTCCCCAACCAAACAAGGACAGGATATATCAGGCGACATACGACAGGTAAACTAACCATCTATGTGTAAAATGCACTCGAGACATCTCTAGTGGCACATGAGAGGGGGAGAAGAAGAAGTAACGGCCACCAAGCGTTCTACTGTTTGAGAAACGAGGGGCTACGAGCATCCAGCGTCCATTGGAAACAGAAATTCTCATACACCACTAGTAGACTCTCCCCACCCAATGTATATCCGTACCGTATACGCGGTACAAATAATATGCAAGACGTCATAGTATATATAAGTAGACCTGTACCAACCACTAGACCAGACGCGAACTCACGTGCCAATGATCAGTCGACACACAAATCCATGCTCTCAACTCACTCATATAGTGATCGTGTATGATACGGTATCCGGCTAGAAGGTACCACATACCTTCACAATACACGGGATAAGTCCACTACTACTAGACGCGTGCACACAACTGAGAAGTAACTAGGTAACATAAACTAACTGCAAAAATATACAATCAAGCAAGGTGTACTTGCCTGTGTCCAGCAACTGAGTATCTGGTCCAAAGTAGAGTCCGAGTCCCGAGAAGCAAATAATCCTAAACAAAATTTATCTCTAATTAATTACTAATTAAACAATTTAAACAATTCATTTAATTGCTAAGTAATCTATAATTTAAATTAATCTAGTACTACTAGCTAACTAGTATCAAATTTTTATGAATAATAATTATACAATAATAAGTAGGTAACCATACTTATTATCATACCATTTATATTCTGAAATTTATTTACAACTAAATATTTAATAATTAATTAACTAATTAATGATAATCAATTAACCAACCATTTTAATACACACATGAATACACAATTCCTAATAATACTAACTTAAATAGTAAAAAATCCTTAAAAATCATTTTTAGTCTATTTTAATAATAAACTAAATAATATCAGAATAATAAATATATATTATATATATATTTTACAGAAAATAAATTATTACCATTAAACTATTTATTGAGTAACTAGTTGAATAATAACAATAAGTACTTAATAATTCTAAATAAATCCAAATAAATCACCACCAACCTTAAATTTAATCATTAAAACTAAATTTACAGTAGTAACACAAAATTAATAAATATTTAAATCAATAAATAATTATTACACAATTTATTACATAAACCTAAACATGATTCTCAAAATTACTTTTAAGTCTTAAAAATTCGTAAATATATCTAAAATACATAAAATAAATTCCTAAATACCATATTTACACATTTCTAACAGAATCATATCACTTCACAAAATTTACAATATTTATATAATTAATAACAATTTATTATATAATATATTCAACTTATGTAATAAATCTAGAAATTACTCAACTAAATCCAAATAATTATAAATAATAATAAATAAATATTGGAATTATTTTTCTACAGAATAACATGCTATTACAAACATTTTCTATTCAATAAGTATTATTTAATTACTAACCAAATAAATAAGATAAATTGAAAACAATATTTAATATTCAATTTGATTAATACAAAACTTCCAAGATAAATCTAAATATAATATTTTAAACACCAATAAAATTCTGGAAAAATTTCCATAACATACTTTATAATTAAATCTATATTTTTCATATAAGTTATATTATTTATTTATTTATTAATTAAATAATAAGCATCAAAATGGAATTAATTAAACAGTGTAAATTTGCTGTTTTTCACATAAAATAATTATAAATTAAATTATAAAAATTCTGGAAAAATTATTTTAAAATACTATATTAATTATACAAACTTTTTCATGTACAAAGTTTTCTCTAATTCGTAATCAAAATGTTACATAAAAATTAAAATAGAAAACACATTTAATTAATTACTAACATTGAAACTTCATAATTAAATATAAATAAATATCAATAATTAATTTTAAATCACACAAAAATTAGGGTAGAACCCCTACATATTTACCAATGATTTCCTACATTTAGATCTAATTAATCATCAATCTATTCATCACAACAATCCTTACAATAATCTGAATATTCAGAATTTAATTATTAAAAACTTGGTTTAAAGCATGCAAAGAGGATTTAATCCACGTGACAGCGCCACGGGGGGGTCGGGGTTAACTTACCACGCTGCAGGGGGGTGGCTCACCGACGAGGGGGGGTTGCGCCGACGAGGGGGCCGCCGGATCGGGGCCGGTCGGGTGCAGCGCGTGCGGGGGGGCGCCGGCTGCTACACGTGGGCGCGGGAAACGCCGCGTCTCGTCGTCGACGGCGGGGCTCCGGGTGAGGGGGGAAGGAGATAGATGAGAGAGAGAGAGAGGGATAGGGTGGCGGTGATGAAGGGGACTGGTGGTTTGTGTGGAGGCAAGTTTAGGGTTAGGGTTGAGAGTAGATGCATATATATATATATGCATGAAGGAGATCCAAATGAATAGGACCATACTGGGTTGGGCCTAAGTTAGGGTTAAACTTAAGGAATGGGTTTGGTTGCTAGAAATTTTAACACCACATCTATATAAGTATAGATATATATATAATCTAAAAATAAAACCAATTGAATAATAACACTATATATATTTAATTATTGATATAAATATAATCTAATAATAAATCTATATGAAACTTGGTTAGAGTTTATAAATAATTTAATAATTAATGTAACAGCATTTATTTAACAAATAACAATATTTAGTAATCTTGCATCTATATATATATATACAATATAAATTAAACCCTGATTAGAAATAATTAATTAATTATTTAATTAAAATAGATTAACAAGCTATTCTTCAAAAAAATATAAAAAAATAATTTTAAAAATTCCCTAAAAATTCAGGGGGTTTACATCATTCCTTTGAGGTCTATTTCGATTTGTCTTAATATGAGTATCGAAATAAATAGAGCAAAAGTTTGATACCTCCTCAATAAGATATGCTTCGTATATCGAAGCCTCTATATGAGCCTTGTTGCCAACTTTCTTCTTTAAGTGGTGTAGGTATCTAGAGAGAGAAATTATCAGTGGTAGTTAAAAATGAAATTCAACTTAAATAATATTAATTTTTATGTACCTCTCAAATGGGTACATCCATCGATAATGAACAGATGCACCGACACGGGCTTCGTATGCTAGATGAATCGGTAGATGCTCCATGCTGTCGAAGAAGCTCGGAGGAAATATTTTCTCTAACTTGCAAATTGTTAAGACAATCTTCGCCTCAAGTTCAACCATGTATTGCACCGTCAACTTAGTTGAACAAATATCCCTGAAGAATGTAGATAGCTCGGCCAACGGAACCCATACAGAAGAAGGCAACAACTCTCTCAACACAATGGGCAGTAATCTTTCCATAAACACGTTGCAGTCATGACTCTTCATTCCCGTTAGCTTGCGTTTATTGAGATCAACGCATCTAGATAAATTCAACACATAGCCGTCGAAAAATCTTAAAGTAGTTATCCACTTGCAGATTATTAATCTATCTTTCTTGCTCAATGTGTATTATGCTACCGGCTTAGTTAATTGTCCACCAGCTCTCATTTGTGTCAAGTTTAGATGAGGATGCTTGCATATCTCGGCAATGTCTTGTCTTGCTTTTGGATTGTCCTTCGTCTTTCCTTTAATATCCATGACGGTATTGAAGACATTATCGAACACATTCTTTTCGATATGCATGATATCAAGATTATGCCTTATAAGATTATCTTTCTAATAAGGCAAGTCCCAGAAGATACTCTGTTTGGTCCAGTTGTGGCTTTGTCCGAACCCCTCGACACAATTGTTCGATGGATCTTCAATTACGGAGGGTAAGTCCTTTACATCATCCCAAATATCGTATCCCAACAATCTGGCAGGCGGATGAGAAAATTCTTGTTTTCCAGCTCTGAACGCGTCCTTGTTCTTTCTCCAAGGATGACTCGCGGGCAGAAATTGACAGTGACAGTCAAAGAAAGAAGTTTTTTCTCCATGCTTAAGGCGGAACACCTTACTATTTTCCATGCATATCGGACAAGACATCCTGCCGTGAGTACTCCATCCCGACAGCATACCGTATGCTGGAAAATCATTTATTGTCCACATCAGTGAAGCTCTCATCTGAAAGTTCTATTTTCTGGAAATATTATAGGTCACAACGCCGATCTCCCACAGATGTTTAAGCTCATCCACCAATGGCTGTAAATATATATCGATGTTCATCGTAGGATTTTTGGGACCCGGTATGATAGCTGTCAAAAACATATAAGGAGTCTTCATACAGATCCATGGTGGCAGATTATAAGGGGTAAGAATGAACGGCCAGCAGGAGTATTGAGATCCCGACTGCTCGAAAGGGGCGAAGCCATCAGAACATAGCGCCAGCCGTACATTTCTAGGCTCTGCAGCAAAATCTGGATGACACAAGTCAAAATGTTTCCACGCCTCTCCATCCGAAGGATGTAACAATTCTCCATCATCCTTTATGCGTTCTTCGTTGTGCCACGTCATGTGTTCAGCT